>JAJEJO010049354.1:2497-46761 GCA_020662805.1 Glaucomys volans | reverse complement strand
TTTTTTTTTTTTTTGCGGTGCTGGGGATTGAACCCAGGGCCTATGTGCTTGACAGGCAAGCACTCTACCAACTGAGCTATATCCCCAGCCCTTGATAGATTTTTGTTTCAAAGAACAGGAACCCAACTCATACCTGCTAAGACAAGAACAATAACAAAAAAGTAATTTATTGGCTTCTGCCACTTAAGTGTCCGGGGGAGAATCTGTTCTTGGTCTAACTTGGCTAATGTCATCAGGACTTGGTCTCTGCTCTCCTGGGTAGACTTCCTTCTTAGACGTGATCTCCCCAGGCGGTGCTCCTGGAAGCTCATGGCCAACTGTTTAGCAACTCCAGCATGGAAAGCCATTCTTCTTCTTAGTGGTTCTGGGAATAGCCCAGGATTGGCTCTGATTGGCCTGGGTTGGCCATATATCCTTCCTGGACCAATCACTGTGACCAGGATGTTTCATGCTTGAGTGGTCAGGCCTAGATTGTGTGTCTTCTGGAGATAGTGGGGCAGTCATCTCCATTCAAGTCACTTTTACTGAGGGTGTGGGGATGGCCCAAAAGAAATCAAGACCCAATTGGCAGAAGAAGGGGTGGATCCTGGGCTTGAACATCAAATCTGCATCCTAGGTTACCAGGGGAAATGGTCCAATGACTGGCCAGATTTGGATCACAGGGCCATTCCTGGAGGGCATGAGCAAGACCCATTGAATCATCCTTCTCCAGAACAATGGGTAACAATGGCAGACAAAATTACACTGGAACACTCTAGGTGGGGAGGATGCTGAAGGAACAGGGGTTGGTGAGGGTGAGGACTAAGGGGAGGGGCGATTTTGGCCAGAGCCAGCAGGGGTCACTGCAGATCTAAGTAACTTCAGGGAGGCTGCAGGGCCACCCACGGGCCCTCTCAAGTCATGACCTGCCTTCCTAAGGAGGATGCAGGTCTTGGACCAGTTCTGGGCAGAGAGTTTGGGGTTTGGCTCATGTAGTTACCTGAGGTTACCTAAGGCATCTGGCTTCCGTGCCCTCCTGAGCTTCCTTGATGGAGGCACAACCCGGCTGGGTAAGCGCTAGGCTTCCCACTGGACCCTGGTTCGAGCAGTGCCTAGAAAGTGTCTCTGAAGATGCTCCCCTATAAAGAGCTCCCAGGCCAATGGCATCTCTTGTCTCATTGGTCCTTTTAGAGGGCTGTGCCCCAGATCAGCATGTTAGAGGCCCTATGAAGCCAACCTGTGGGAGCGTTTCATCCAGGTTTCCTGTGCTTATTTGAAACCATTCGTCACTTCACACTTAGGGAAACACTAGCTTAAGATGTCATCCTGGGTCGGAGGGCAAATGCCCCTGGGAATGTGCATACATCAAGCACACTCCTCCCCTGCTTTGCAAAGTAGTATGCGACATGTGTTTGTTACAGAAAAATTAGAAGAGAAAGTACATAGAAAGAAATTCCCTCCCCCACCTCCTACTCCTTGATCCTGCCTCGAAAGAGCTCTGGCCACTGCATCCCTCTTCCTCAACAGGGGGTGATCATGAGCTCTCCTCAAGGAACACTTCTTTTGTGGGGAGTCACATCAGCAAAGGGTGCTTTTGTGAAGGTCATCTCATCCAGCCCTCTGTTGCTCCTCTGCGACAATGCCTGCCCCCCTTTCTTGCTGACAGTCCTAGGAAAGGAGGGGGTTGGCAATGGTTTGGAGGGTGTTGGCTGGCCTGGAGGGTAAGTGGGTATGTAGATCATCGGAGTGGAAGGTGATCTTTCTTTCTAGGCTGGGAAACAGGCGCAGAGAGGTGACGACGTGACTTACTGGGGTTTTTCAGTGAGCCAGTGGGAGAGCCTGCAGGCCCTGGCTTCTGGCCAGGTACCCTCCCCACCCCCACCTCCCAGCTCTAGGTGCCAGGAGGCTGGAGAGAGGCCGGTGCCCTCTGCGCAAGGCTGCGGTTTACTCCGTGGGACCGTCTGGCCACCCGGGGTGTGTGGGTGCCCAGTGCGCGCACCATGGTTGTGTAACAGGCTCGGGGGTGTGTGCACGCGCTCAGTAACCTGATGCAACAGGGAAGTTGCGGTCCCGTGAGCTGGGGTGTGGGCGCTTGGCTGGGGCCCAAACCACAAGGAGTATTTGGGTTGTGGCTGCGGAGGCCGGGCATGGGGGTCGCAGAGTTGTCTGCGTCAGGGTTTGTCTATCCCTAGCTGCCCACATCCTGGTCCCTGTGGGCTCAGGGCTGGGAATGGGGCTGCCTGGCCAGGTGATGCTGGAGGGGGGTTGGTACAGAGAACAGGGCCTTGCTCCATCCCCATCCTGTTTGCCAGGATGCCTATTGTGATGGGGTGGAGGGCAGGCGGGGCTTCCTCCCTATGGTTCTGTTCCTTCCATCTCTTCCTGACTGTGACCCATCCCTGCCAGTCCCACACCCCCCTCTCTCCAGCCATCCTGGAGCCCTCCCCTCAGATCCAGGTCATTCTGCACTGTGGTGTCTTTCTCTCACTCTCCCCCTCCATCGTCCTGGGTTGCCCAGATCTCCCTTCCCTTACACCCCCTACCCCACCAGGAGCAGATGGGGAGGACAAAAAGACTCATACCATCTATCTGCTACCATTTCTGAAGTAAATGACTGAAAATGATGTGTGCTCTCTCACCTCCGTGGGTTTATCTGAGAAGTGGGGGCCTTGATAAAACCCACAGAGTTGCTGAAAGGGTCGTGTGTGTTCAGGGACTCTGAACTCTAGGATCGAGGGAGGGACCTCATGAATGAGTTTTGCCCTGTCCTCTGTCTCCCGCCCAAGCATCTCCTCACTGGATGGGGTGGTGGGCATTCTGGAGAGCCAGGGGCCCTGGAAGGAGGTAACCCGAGAAAGCAGGCACTATCCTACCTGCCCTGTGCCTGGTGAGGGTGGCTTAGTGTCCACCCTTCCTCTTCTCTCGTCCTGAAGGGAGGTGAGGCTTGTGGGTGTGCTCCGTCTGCTCCCACATGCTCCAGCCTCTCAGAGACCCAGCATCGTTGGGGGTGGCTATGGGCGCCAGAGATGCAAGGCTAGGTAAGGGGCAGAGGGCATCTGTGTCCACTCTCCTCACCTTATTTCCTGGCTCCTTGGGGGTCCTCCCCAGTGCCCCTGGAATACTCTGTACCTATATTGCCTTATCCTGCACTGACTAACTGCTGAGTTTTTTTGATGATTTGTTTGTGCATCTATTTAAAAATGATAACAACTGATGACACACACGTGCTCCTGGTTGCACAGGTAGATATGATTACTACCTGTGAACAAACTGAAGCCCAGAGAAGTGAAGTGTGCCACTCAAGTTCAAATAGTGTGTGCTGTCTAACCTCCATTACTATTGTATCACCCTCTTTATTTACCTCAGACCCTTGATCATACAACCAGCGATATATTTATGTGTTTGCTTGCCTGTGGTCTCTCTCAGAGATGCAAGCTCCCTGAGGGCAGGTGCTTCATCTTATTCACATTCCTCAAGCCTCCGCTGGCACTTCAGAGATGCCCAATACAACACTGTGGAAAGAATAAGCTGCTCAGTGGAGACTCCTTCCATGTCTGCTGTGTGATCATTCATTTCTGTTACCCCTGCTCTGTTCAGACACAGTGCTTGGTAAACGGCTGTTGAAAGTATGAAAGAATGATGGAATGGGAGGGAGTCCAGGGGCCTCGGTTGCTGCTGCTCTTCCCTCCTGACTCTGAAAACTGGTGGGAAGTCTTCAGTCAGGGGAGATGATGGGAGAATGTTGCTCTGGATCTCTGTTTTGGTGTGTTGGTGTGACTTTGTGTGTGGGCGCAGAGTGGGTACACAGGGGGAAAGAATGAGAAACAGATTGGAAACTAAACATCCCTGTGCAATGACTCCTTCAGTAACTGCTTCATGTCCAAGGCAGGAAGAGACAGAAACCTGCTTGTGTGTGGTCCAGGGGAGGCGCCTAGCAAGTGTTTAATGAAGAAGTGAATGAGGGAGGAGGGAACTGAGACAGCCACATGGGGAGCTCCTTGAAGGCAGGCCCAGGCCATAATCTTCTTTGTCGTCTCAGCCCTCAATGCTGGTCCAGATCAGGATTTGATACATATTTGCTGAATGGATAAATGAATGAATGACAAATCAGTGCCAAGGAACATGGAAAAGAGTAGAAGAGTGGGTGCTACAAAGGGCCCCAGAGCCCAGGTGAGCCAGACCAGGAACACAAGTTCAAGCTTTGGTCTTTATCCCGCGAACCAGAGTCTGAGAAGTAAGGAAGGGGCCTGGTGAATGCCCAGGGTCTAGTTTCCATTCATTCTTTCTCTTGTTTAATTTTTAAAACTTTGTTCTAATTAGTTATACATGACGGTAGAATGCATTTATGCATTTTGGTAAATCATACTTAAATGGAGTATAGTTTCTCATTTTTCTGATTGTTCCATTCATTCTCTCCAGGTTATCTGTGTGGGGGATTTCTAGTAATTATAAAAAAAAAATAATAAGGGCTCATCTTTACTGAGCACTTACTAGGTGCCAGGTTCTGTCCTAAGCTCTTTACATATCTTCATCTTTTCATTTACCTATAAGTAATTATACTATTTTGCCCATTTTATAGGAGAGGAAACTGAGGCACAGAGAGATTATATAAACTGCCCAGGGTCACACAGCTAGAAAGTGAACACTCAGCCATTACTCGTGCTCTGCTGGGGATAGCAGCAGCTGCCCAACATACACCTTGGGAATGGTGCTGTCTCTTTGGTCTTGCTCTGGGTGCATCAGCTCTCCAGGCCTCAGTTTCTTCCTTTGTAGAATGGAAACATATATTTTGATGTGTTGGGAGGCAGAAGTCAGAGGACTGTGTAAGCCGTAAAGACCTACAGGGCTCATTGAATGGGATTTTCCTCCTTATCATCATGAATCAGCACCATTTGCATCATGATCATGATCATTTCTAGACCTGGCTTCCTGTCATTAATATGCCAGACCGGAACACAGACCTGGAGATCTTGATGACAGACAGATAAACTCACTTTCCTCCCAGTGATAAATGTTGTCTGATTTGCCCTCAATTTATGTTTTTTTTCCATTTGTCTTTTCTACCCTTTAGGCTTTGACTCACGTCTAGCACCATCTTTTCTTCCTTTAGTTATTGCAACAGCCTCCTTGTTGACTTCCCAGCCCCTGAAGTTCTTCCCTCCCCTATTGCTAATTTGCTTAATATGTAAACCAAACTTGCTGCTCTCCTGCCTTGGTGCCAAGAACCATCTCTAAACTCTTTGTGAAATGAAAAGCCTTGATAATGTGGCCCTGGAAACACGGATTTTCCAGCCACCCCCAATGTCCTCCAGCCAAGTCATGTGGCTGGCAGTTTCTGTTACAGGCCATGATTTTCATGTGTTTTGGCTTTTGTCTATGCTGTCCCCTCTGCCCAAAAGGTCCTTCCCGACCTTCTCTTCAAAGTGAATGCCAATATTCATTTGACCCCGCAGAACAAAAATGGCATTATTGCTCTTCTCGGTTATAAAAGTGATGTGTACTCATTGTAAATAATTCAAACAATATAGAATGAACTAGGAAAAAAAGGAAAATGTTTCCTTTTCCCATAGTTCCAACAACTAAAGATAAACACTGTTAAAATGCTATGATTATAAAAATGAATGTTTTTCTATGCTTATATACACATATATCCTTAAATATGTATAAATACACACATATTTACAAAAATGAGGTCATTCATGCTATTTGGTAACCTACTTTTTGCCCTAAATGAAATATTTTGGACATCTTTTCCTGTGAATAAGCAGTTTTGCATAGTAATTTTTTGTTCTGCAAAATTTAATTCCAGAGTTGGGGGTAAAACTCAGTGGTAGAGTGCTTGCCTAGCATCCATATGGCAATGGGTTCGATCCCCAGCACCACAAGAAAAAAAAAAATTAAGAAAATTCAATTCCAATTCCAATGTTTACCATCCTGGAAAGCTTCCCAGGCTCTCCCCTTCCCTCAAACCCTACTGACAGCACCCTTCCTCCAAGGACTCCTCATACCTTGTTCCTCTTACTTTGAAACTTTTTCTGCTTATAAGGGCATTATTTGATTTAAAAGGCAAATGCATAGAAAAATATTATAAACTTATGTTAAGGGCACACCATGTAAATGTAAATCTATGTAATCTGCAACAATAGCAAAATAAATGGAGAGACAGATATACAAGAAGCAAGAGTATTTGTTTACCATTGAAACTAAATAGGAGTTATTAAGGCTAGGTTGTTACAAATTTAGGATGAGAATTGCAATCCCAAGGTAACCACTATGAAAATCACTAAACAGTATACCAAAAAAAAAAAAGAAAAGAAAAAAGAAAAAAAAGAAAGAAAAAGCAAAAAGAAAGAAATGAATCAAGATGATATGCTAGCAAAAAATCAACTAAATTTAATAAGGCAATTATGGAAGAATGGGGATAACACATGTAACAATGCAGAAAAACAGCTAAATAGACAAAGTGATTCTTTATCAATAATTATATTAAATGTAAATGAATTAAGATCAATTAAAAGACAGACATTCAAACTGAATTAGGAAAACAATTATGCTGTATTTAAGAGACTTATTTTATTTTATTCTTTTAAAAATATTTTTATTAGTTGTTGATGAAACTTTATTTATTTATTTGTATGTGGTGCTGAGAATTGAACCCAGTGCCTAATGCATGCTAGGGAAGTGCTCTACCACTGAGCCACAATCCCAGCCCTGAGACTTATTTTAGATATAATGGCATAAAGAGATTTAAAGTTAAATGATGAAAAAAGTTATTCAATGCAAATAGTAACCAAAAGAGAGCTAGAGTGGCTATATTACTGTCATCAAAACAATTTAAAATAGACAAGAGAAGACATTTTGTATTGATAAAAGATTCAATTGAGTAAACAAGAAGATATAACATTTATAAACATATGCACACCTGAAAACGGAGCCCTAAAATACTTGAAGCAAAATAGACAAGCCTGAAGGGAGAAATAGATGATTCTACAGTAGTAGTTGGAGACTTGAATACCTTACTTTCAATATTTCCAAACATTCAGACAGAAAATCAATAGGGAACATTCAGTGTTTTCTGAACTTTTAGACAGAAAACCAATAGGGAACCAGAAGACTTGGACAACACAATTGCTGTGGTTTGAATGTGTCCCTCAAATTCTCACGAATTGAAAACTAAATCCCCAAATTCATATGTTAATCATATTTGGAGGTGGAGCTTTTGGGAGGTAATTAGGATTAGATAAGGTCATGAGAGCAGGGTCCCCATGATGGCAACTGCAAGTTTATAAGAAGAGGAAGAGACACCCAAGCTAGGACACTGGTTCTGCCCTGCCACGTGATGCCCCCTGCCATGCTATCATGCCGCACAAGGCCCTCACCCGATGCTGAGCAGATGCTGGCTCCATGCTCTCAGACTTCCCAGCCTCCAGAACCATGAGCCAAATAAACTTCTATTCTTTATAAATTATCCTGTTTCAGGTTTTTAATATAGCAACAGAAAATGAACCAAGTCTATGAAGCAATTACACCTTACAGACATTATAGAACACTCTAGCCAACAAAGCACAGCATAAATTCTTCTCGAGTGTGCATGAAACGCCCTCCAGGAGAGACCACATGGTCTACGTAAAGTCTTAAAATATTAAACTAATTTATTTTCCAAACACGATGGGATGAAACGAAATCAATAGCAGAAAGAAAATGGAAAAATGTGTAGAATTCACACTCTTAAACTACGAATGAGTCAATGAAGAAAAAAATCTTGAAACAAATGAAAATAAAAGTATAACATACCAAAATTTATGGGATGTACCAAACACAGTGGTAAGAGACCAATTTATAGCTGTAAATACCTATATTAAAAAAGAAAAGAGATCTCAAACCTAACTGTATACCTTAAGGAACTAGGAAAAGAAAAATAAACTAGCCTCAAAGCTAGTTGAAGGAAGAAAGTAATAAAGACTAAAGGTAAATGAAAAAAATGTAGAATAGAAAAATAATAAAGAGAATAAAAACAAAAAGTTGGTTCTTTGAAAAATTCAACAAAATTGACAAATACTTAGCTAGATTGACCAAGGAAGAAAGAAGATACAAATAATTGAAATCAGACATGAAAGTGGAGACACTATTACTAATTTTAAAGGAATAAAAAAGATCATAGCACTGGGTGTGATGACACATGCCTGCAACTCCAGAGGCTTGGGTGGCTGAAGCAGGAGGATCAAGTGTTCAAAGCCAGCCTTAGTGAGGCCCTAAGCAACTCAGTGAGACCCTGTCTCTAAATAAAATACAAAGTAGGGCTAGGGATGTGGCACTCAGTGGTTGAGTGCCCCTGAGTTCAATCCCTGGTACCAAAAAGAAAAAAAAAAAAGGATTATAGGAGAATATTATGGGCAATAATGTTTTAACAAATTGGATAACCTAGATGAAAAAGATAAATTCTTGAAACCATGCACCTTACAAAACTGTCTTAGACAGAATTAGAAAATCTGAATAGATTGATAACAAGTAAAAAGGTTGGATTAGTAATCAAAAACCTCCTAACAAAGAAAAAGTCCAAGACCAGACATCTTCACTGGTGAATTCTACCAAACATGTAAAGAATTAACACCAGTCTTTCTCAATCTTTTCCAAAAATATTGAAGAGAAGGGAACATTTCCAACTCAGCCTGGAGGCTAGCATTACCCTGACTTATATGAGACAAAGACAATACAAGAACACTGCAGATCAGTATGCCTTATGCATAGAGATGCAAAAATCCTCAATAAAAAGCTCACAATCAAACCAAGTTCAGTAGCATATTAAAAATATTATACACCATGACCAAGTGGGATTTATTCCCAGAATGCAAGGATAGTTCAACACACACACACGTGCACACACACACACACACACACACACACCCTCAATGCAATGGACCACATTAATAGAATAAAGGAAAGACACCTATAGTTAACATCATATTCAAATATGAGAGTCTGAAAGTTTTGACCCTATCATCAGGAACTTTTGTCACTTCAATTCAGCATAGCAATGGAAGTTCTAGCTAATGTAATTAGGCAAGAAAAAGAAATAAAATGTATCCAAATTGGAAAGAAAGAAGGAAAATAATCTTTGTCTCCAGATCACATAATTTTACCTATCTTACACTACATGTAAAAATCACCTCAAAAAGAATCAAAGACCCAAATTTAAGCACTAGAACTTCAAAACCCTTAGAAGAAAATGTGAAGGGACATCTTAAAAATCTTGGATTTGGCAATAGTTTCTTTAGCATGACACTACAAATACAGAGACAAGAAAAAATAAATTGCACTTTGACAACATTAAAAAGTGAATTATACTCTGGATAAAATCCAGTGTTGGTCTGCTTTCCATCACTGTGACAAAATAGCTGAGGTAATCAACTTACTAAGCGAAAAGGTTTATTTTGACTTATAGTTTCAGAGGTTTCTGTCCAGGGTCACTTGTCCGTGTTGGCAAAGGGCCTGTGATGGCAAAGGACACCATGGCAGCAGCATGTGGTGGAGGAGTCCCGTGTACTTCATGGTGACTGGGAAGCAAAAAGAGAGAGAAAGAAGGGGCCGGGGCACAATTTGCCCTTGGAGGGCATGCCCCATTGACCTGGCTTCCTGCCACTATGCCCCAGTTAGGTTCCACCCCTGCCCACCAGCACCACAGGCTGGCCACCAAGCCTTTCAGCCCAGAATGGGCCTTTGAGGGACAATCAAGATCCACACTGTATAGAACAGGGGAAATTTCACGTTATATATTTTTTATCACAATAAAAAAAGTAAAAAACAAAATAAACAACTTGAACTAGGACATTCAAACTCCTCAATTCCAATCTAAATATTTATTGTTCTGGAAGATTCTTGGTTCTTCCTTTCACCTAACCCTGGGACCTGGTGCCCTTCCTCTGAGAACTCATTGTACCTGATGCATTTCTGGTTGAAGCTTTTCCTTCTTGTGAGAATACCGTTTGATTGCAAGTTGGTCACAAGATGACCGGACTCTCTCATCTCCTGATGAGTTCCCTCCGGGGAGGGCAGCACCGTGGGTAAGACCTCAGGTCCTAGCCACTGGCTCACAGCTCTGCTCTGCCTCTGACCACTGAATGACCATGGTCAGGTTCCTTAACCACTCTGGGCTCCTGTATCTTCATCAGTAAAATGAGGCTGCTGATAGCGCCTACCTGATGGAGCTGTGATGAGGGATCAGCAAGGCCATGGGCCTCAAGAAAGATCTCAGAAAGATACCTGGCACGCAGGACATGTTCAATAAATGCTCTCTTACCAGGCAGACCTGACGGAAGGCAGGCGGGAGACAGTTTGCACACTGAACATCACTCCCCGCTCCTCCGTCACTGGGCGGCACCTCTGCCTTTGTGTGTGAGTGTTTGAATGTTGGACTATGTGCCCAGGCACCCCCATGGGACCAGGAGGGAGCAAGGTCCTTGTGCCCTGTCTTCAGTCTGCTTGGACACCTCCTGGGTCCCTGCTGGCCTGGAGCAGGGAAGATTAGGTGGATGCCCCTCCCTCAGGGCATTGTCCCCAGTGGCAGCAGGAGCCCTACTCTTCCTTCTTCTCCCTGAATTTTCCCTGTCCCTAAAGTGGGCCCCTGGGCATGACCAGGTTGGGGACGGGAAGGGCTCTGATTCGGGGTTAGCGTCATTCCCCGCCAACATAGCTAGCAGGGCCTTTTCATCAGACGGAAACAGCTGCACCCAGCTGCCCCAACAAGTCCAGGCCGGGGTTCCCTGCCCCTCCCCAGCCTGCCTCTCTTGCCCCCCTTCCTCAGCTGACAGTCACTCTCACCCTTCCCCGGATGCAAGGAGCAGGCTGGGGCAAGCCAGGGACATACTCAGTTTCCCTTTCCTGCTGCCCCTCCCCGGGTGACACCCACCTCCTCCTCCTCCTGTTTTTCCCTCCCCCAATCCTTCCACTGCCCCCAGTCCCATCTGCTAGAAGTCCCCAGGACCTGGCTAGGGTGACAGCCTGTGGAAGTCTGGAGAGGGGTCCACAGGAGACTGGTTGTGGTGGGGACTGAGCGCCTTGGGCAAGTTTCTTCAACTAGAAACCTGGAATAGCAGCACTGGGCAAAATCTCAGAGCACAGAGAGGGAAAGCACATGCCTGGGGTCATGCATTGGCTGAATCAAGACTAGAACCCAGAGGTTTTTTCATAGATTGAATCCAGGGGTGCTCAACCACTCTGCCACATCCCTAGCCCTTTTAAGATTTTTATTTAGAGACAGGGTCTCGCTAAGTTACTTAGGGTCTAACTAAGTTGCTGAGGCTGGCTTTGAATTTGTGATCCTCCTGGCTCAGTCTCCAGAGTTGCTGGGATTACAGGCATGTGCCACTGTGCCTGGTGAATCCAGAGCTTTTCTTTTTTCAGATTTTAGATTTTTTTTTTAGATTTATCTTTTATTAAAAAAATTTTATACATGTACATAGGGTAATAATATCTGTCTCATTCTACTGTCCTTCCCATCCCCACTACCCCACCCTTCCCCTCAAACCCCTTTGCATAATCCAAAGATCCTTCATTCTTCCCTACCCAACCCCCACTATGGATGAGCATCAGCTTATCAGAGAGAACATTCAGCCTTTGGTTTTTTGGGATTGGCTTATTTCACTTAGCACGATATTCTCCAGTTCCATCCATTTGCCTACAAATGCCATAATTTCATTCTTCTTTAAGGCTGAGTAATATTTCATTGTGTATATGTTCCACGTTTTCTTTATCCATTCATCTGTTGAAGGATAGGTTGGTTCCATAGTTTAGCTATTGTGAATTGAGCTGCTATAAATATTGATGTGGTGCATCACTGTAGTATGCTGATTTTAAGTTCTTTGGGTATAAACTGAGGAGTGGGATAGCTGGTTCCATTCCATGTTTTCTGAGGAATTTCAATACTGCTTTCCAAAGTGAACCCAGAGCTTTTGATGCCTACTTTTCTTTCCCTTATCCCACAGCCTCAGTTTCCTCATCTGTCTATGTAGGGGTCCCTGGGAAGTCTCTGATTTCCTTCCAGCTCTGATATTATGGGCCTGCTCAGAGCCTTTTCCTCCTCTCCTCCTTCTCCTGTTCTTCCCTGTAAAGTACTCAAGTATCCTGGCGGGGATGCCTGGGGGTGGAGTGAAGGAAGGAGGTCATTGCAGTAGATTCAGGGAATCTCTTTCCAACAATACAATCCTGTCAACTAAGGGACCAGTAGCTGTTGTGTTTGGGGTGCTGAGTCTGGGCGGTGGCAGAAGGGTTCTGCTAGGTCCACAGCTCTGTACCCTGTCCACTGGACCATCCAGCCTGGAGACTGCCAGGGTCCTCACATTTGACAGTTCAATCAACCAATTTGCTCCAGGGGCTGAGCAGCTACTGCCAATAAGATAACTGTCAACCAATGCTGGGTCAAAACACCCCTGTCTCCAGGGAATTTCTGACAGCAGCAAGCAGGCCGTTGCTCTGCGCTTGGGGCTTGCTGGGAGCCAGCTGGCCTGGCCCATGGCTGTGGCAGACAGAAGTTCAGTTTACACTCAAGGAGGAGGAGGAGCAGCTCCTGATGGTCGGCCACACATTAGACAAAGTGGTTGGCCACGTACATCTGTCTTGCAAAACCACTGAGCTCCCTCCCCCAACCAGACTGAAGGCTGCATTGGTCCTGGTCCTCCATCCTTTCCTTAACTCTCTCTGCCCCTCCTTCGATATTAGGCGCATGTCTCTGTCTCCCACCACCCTGAGAGTGCCACGAGGGTCTCGGCCGTGCTGTCCTGGGGCCCAGCAGTGTCTGGCTGCAAGAGGCACCACTGGGTGGAGGAGGAGATGGTGAAGGAACCCAGTCCTTGCCTGCTTCCCTGTTCCAGAACCAAGCCCCTTGCCTGGATGTGAAACTTCAGTGAAGGGGAATATGATAAGTTCATGGGCAAGTGTGTTTGGGGAGGGCTGTGGGGTCCAAAAGAGGAGAAAGAGAGATACTGTTTCAACCAGACCCTGGGTGAGGGGGAGATCTGGGCAAAAACTCAAGAGGTGGAAGAAAGGGGTGTAAAAGAGGTCCCCTAGAGCAGTGGGGCTCCTCTTTCTCAAGCCTTCTCACTTGGAGCTGCATGCTGCTGGGTGGGTTGTCCTCAGATCCAGACAAGCACTCGTAGAACCACCCCCACCAGGTCCTTGCTGGCTCTCTGTTGTGGTATTTGGGTCCCAGGGATATCTGGTCAGGAGATAGATTTTAGTGCCTAGGGACTTAGAAGTTCTGAGGGAGGCCCCGAGGTCAAAGTCAGCATAGAAAGGCCTTGTAGGGAGACATGGGGTGGTGGGATGGTGGTGGATGGTGGGATGGTGGTAGGTGGTGCCTTGGGCATTCCTTATCCTCATGTCTGTCTCTTGCAGAAGGTTGCCAGATAAAATATAAGCTTCTCAGTTAAATCTGAATTTCCGAGTCTGGGACTCCCTTCTGCAAAAAGAGAATAAACATTTTTTTAGTATAAGTATCTTTCAAATATTGCTTGGACCGTGGATGTCCTGCGCTAAACCTGGCAGCCCTCCTCCACGTTTACCCTCGTCAAACACGCTTTCTCCCCCAGGCTGCCTGGGTGTGGGGAAGGCTCAAGTTCAGGAGGGTTGCCCCACCCCAAGGAGCTGGGAAGGCCCTGGGATGTGCCAGCGCCATGGCTGTTGCCACAGGTATAGACAGTGGCTGTGGTGAGCCGGTGGTGAGGCAGGATGTGTGTTTAATGGGGGTGGGGGTGAGCTGGGCAGTGGCAGAGCCAGAGAGACAAGGGAAAATTTTTCTGTGGGTTCCTGTCTCGTCCCCTCCCCAGACACACTGCCACTGTGGGCCTGAGTCACTGGGGGAAGGGGCTTGGACAGACCAAATTTTTCCACTCGGCCCCCAGCTGGGTCACCTGGTTTACCTGACGGACCCCACCCACTCAGAGGGAAATTCCAGTCTGAAATTCTGTCCTGCATTTTTTCTCTGGCCTGCCAGCTCTGCATTGTGGGTTGGAGAGTTCCGCGGGGCCAGGGGACACCCCTGGGCAGGGGTACGGGCTCTGGGACTTTCCTTCTGCTGGGGCCTGCTGAGGGAGGCCTGGCCTGGTCATAGCTGGGACAACTGCAGGGCTGAGTATGGGGTCACAGAAGTGAGAAGTTCGAGGCTGTGACAATGCTTGTAAAGATTTCTCTTATGACTCTTAAGGTTTGGTTGATACCAATTCTAACTGTCCCTAGTCCCAGCGTGTGCACTCCCTTCTCAGCTGCTGGCTGGTGGGGAGGGGCTGTGATAACAGAGCTTTTGCTAATGTGATGCCCAAATTCTTCAGCCCCAAATTTAAGGCCCTTTGTGTCCAGACCTTAAGGTGCCTTCGCATGGTTACTTGCTGTTGTCCCCTTTTGTCCCTTGGGCTCTACTCCAGGTCCTCAAACTAAATGTTGACAGGGGCCAGACAGGTAACTGGGGACAAGGGATGTGGGCTGGGGGTCGGGGGAGGTCTGCCACTCAACTTCTCAATGGTTGTGCATTTCTGGAATTTAAGACTCTGAAGTCACCACCCTCCCCCAGCCTCATTGTTTACTTTCTGGCTACAGTAATGGGCTGTACCTTTTTTCAAGGACAAGGACGCTGTGCAGGGCTGTGCAGGGCAGTGCAGGTCAGTGCCAGTGGGCCAGACAGAACATGTCTCAGGACCGGATGTGGTCCAGGGGGTGCCAGTTGCAACCTTCTCATCTGGTCAAATTTACCTTTTGCTGTTCCCTATAGAGCCTCCCATTCCTACCTCTGTGCCAGAGTTGGATTCCAATGATGACTCTGTTCATGTATTGTAGCCGCGTGACTTTGAGCAGGTGACTTCATCTGAGCTTCAGTTTCCTCATCTGTAAAATGGGTATGTTAGGACTGGGGGTATTGCTCAGTGGTAGAGTGCTTGCCTAACATTAGCAAGTTTGATCCCCAGCGTCATACACAAAAAAGGGGGGCGTGTTCATAGTATCTACCTCTGAGGGTAAAATGAGAGATAAATGTTAATATGTAGAGTACTGAGGAAGGAGAATGTAACATGTGGTCGTTCATAAGTATAAACCACAATCATTGCTATTCTTCTGTGGTTTAAACATAGACTCCTCCATGAAGCCTTCCCCAGACCTGTGGTTGGATGACCTCTCTCTCCACTGAGTGCCTGTTGTCTTCCTTGTGTTATAATCAGTGTCCACATACCTGATTCTTCCATATGATTGCCCACTGCTGGACAGAGTCCAGGTCCCTGACTCATTGATCTTTGTGTTTCTTGGCCATTCATTCAACAGTTACTGAGTGTCTTCAATAGCCAGACACTGTGTCAGGGGGCTGGAGATAAGATGGTGAAAAGATATGGCCCTCATAACTTGGAGCTGTGCCTTGGTGAGTGTTCATAGGGCGACTGGACTGGAGGGGTCATCCTGTAGCTCCCTCATCACCAAGGAGTGGGTGGGAATGGAGTGGAGGAGTCTGGGTCTGCAGCTCCAGGCTCAGCTGATGACCCCAAGGGCAGCTCTGCTGGCCCTGTGGCCCCTTGTGCCTTGAGGGCAGAGCTGAGCAGGCACTCTGTGAGAAGCAAGCCGAAAGAATACAGGGGTACCCGGTCTCCCTGCCCACCTTGTCAATCCTGGGATGGGCCTGGAAGTATGGGTACCCCCTACTCCTGGGTAAGCCTGCAGTACCCGCAGAGACACTCACTCAGCTCCAACCTCAGGATTCAGCCTCCTACTGAAGATGCCACCTGGAGAGTGATGTGAACTAAATATCTACAAGTTCTAGAGCCAGACTCCCTGGGGGTGATGCCCAGCAGGTTACTTACCCTTTCTGGACATCAGTTTCCTCATATAAGGAATTATGTGAGTTAATACCTGTGCGGTTTTTATGGGCTGGTAATGCTAGGGTGGAAGAGAGTCCTGGCCCGCTCCTAGCTCACTGTGGCAAGGACAGAAGGCAAAGCACTCTGAGATCCATTTGCAGGAGTACGTGCTGTGATACAGGCAAGAGGGACAGGCTTCCTCTTCAAGGCCCACAGCTGAGTGGAGATGCTGAGTGTGTACAGTTCTGGCAGACCCCGGCGGAGCCTTGGTGGGCCACGGGTGGGAGGGGCAGCCACTATCTTGGCCTCCTGCCTGCACCCCAGCAGGATCCATCTGTGGGCCTCAGAAGGCAGGGGGTGGGGAGGAGATGCTGAAGGAGTGGGCTAGGGAAGACCCTTCCCCCCCTCCCCTAGCCGGGCCCTTCCCTAACCCCTTAAGTCCCTGCTCTTGGTCCTCATTGAAGGCCCTCATCCCCTCCCCCTCACTGCAGATGCCAGAGGCTTCCACTCCCAGGTCTGGTGGGGAGGGACGTGCTATGGTCTCTGTCCTTCCCCTGTCCCCAACCAGGCTGGGCTTAGGTATCTGATGGGTCAGTGGGCATCCTTGGGCCACTAGGACCCCAGGACAAATCTTCTGGGAAGTACAGGAGGGAGAAGACAGGCTTTGACTGGAGGAGTCCTGGGAAAAGAGGGCAAAGGGGAGTCGGTGGTGGCAAAGTTCTGACCAAGTAGGAGAGTCCCTGGCAAGGGACGCTTCTCCCTTCCTCTCGCCCCCTGCCACCTTGGAGATCCCCTGCTGAGCAGAGCCTAGAAGGCAGACTCAGGCCTCGGCTAAGCACTGCTGCTGGAGTGGAGCAGAGAGGGCCGAGGGGCCAGGCCCCCCGCTCCAGAGGCCTTAATTTCCGTGGCTGTCTAATGGGGCTCGTCATTTTCTCACTTGCTCCTGCTTCCCTCCTGGGGCCAGCGTGAGGGCAGAGGGAAAGGCCAAGGGTGACCCATTTTGGCAGGTAAGCACAGTAAGTGCTGGAGCAGGCTGAGGTCAGTGTTGGCTATGCGTCTGAGTCGGCTGCTGATGCTGATGGCCTAGTGCCGCCTGCTTGCATGGTTTCCACTGGTCCAGGGTTCCCGGAGGAAAGTGGAGCAATCCTGTGCCTTCCCTTTTACCTCCATTCCTCCCTGGAGCTGCTGAGAACAGCTTCTCTAAGCTTCCCCCCTGAGCTGCATAAAAAGGGCTTTGTTGGGAGGCCCAAGGTTTTCTGTGCTCACTCCCATGCCCTCATCTACCAGGCCTCCCGGACTGGGTGCTCACTTGGGGGCTGTCAAGAACTCTGGGGAGGAAAGACAGCCCTGTTCCCAGGCAACTCCCTGGCTGATGCGCCAAGACACAGCTTCCATGTCCCCCCAGACACACTTGGAATCAGAGAAATATGCCCCATGTATCATCTACTGTTGGTTGATAGGGGAAGGTGGTCAGTTATGAGATCCACCGTATTTTATCCAAAGCAAGACAGACAGTTAAAGTATGTGCTAACAAGAAGAAAGAATAGTGCTAATTAAACTATGACACAGTGCCTTCTTGTTATTGATTGTAAGGCACATCCTGATTTCAAAAATGTTAAAATGTGAAAAATGTGTGTCAGAGAACCAAAATAAAGTGAAAAACATTTCTATCAACATTTCTCTTGGATACACATTGCTGTATTTCCCCGCATCTAATAGTGTTTACATAGGAGAGTTGGTTTACTTGGAAGTGTTGTACTGAAGTGTAAAGCGATGGCGTAGGGCCTGGTACACGGTAGGCCATCGTTACACGTTCACTGTTAATGCTGTCATAATTATATGAATATGGATTTTATATGAACAGAAAAAGCCTTGGTGTTCTCGAATCTCGTAAAATTCTAAGGTTAAGGTCTTGGAATATGCAAGTGGCTTGAGACAGAGAAATCAGGAAAGTCACAGAGGTAGCTTGAAGGAGCTGAAATGGACAGTTGAAAGCTATAGCATCCCCAGGATCTTCAGAGGCATCGGAAGGGGGCTGAGTTCAGAGGCTACTCTTGCCATTCTCCCAGGAAACCCAGGTCCCTGATTCAATCAATCAATCAATCAATCAAGCAAGCAATCCATTCATTAAGATGTTTAGTGAGCACCTGCACCATGCCAGCCACTGTGCTATGTCCCCTCCTCCAGCATTCCCCCCTGGCCCAGCCTGGCCCCTTCCTGTTAGGAGCATCTAGCTCAGATATTTGAACTGGCACATCAAGGGGAGATTGGCCCTGACCCTCCATCAGGGGCTTCTCTCCATGGATCAGTTTGAGGTAACAGCAGCTCCTCCCCCTCTGTCACCAGCCCCAGGCTCACCCATACTAGGGATGGGACCTTCATTTTCTAGGCCCAGCTAGGCCTTTGCAGAGTCCCCTCACTGGGAGCACCCTCTCCATCCTGGGCAGGACAAAGCCCTTGTCTTTCCCTTCTTTACCAAGAGGTCTCAGGGCCCCTTCTCCTGAAGGCCCACTCTGAGAACTCCCACCCTGCTTGGCGTCTGTGCCATTTCCTAGCCCATTAGGACATAGTCTGTGCCCTCGAGTTGGACCTTCCTGTGTTCTGGGCTTCTTTTTTTTTTTTTTTTAATCATCATTTTTTTGGTTGTTGATGGACCTTTATTTTACTCATTTATTTATATGTTGTGCTGAGAATCGAACCCAGTGCCTCACACATGCTAGGCAAGCGCTCTACCACTGAGCCCCAGCCCCAGCTGGGCTTCTCTCTTGCCTCAGTCTCCCATCTCATATGGCCAGCTTCCTGTTGTGAAAGGGCAGTTCACCTGCCACCCCTGTCTTTATTTCTGAGCATCTCACCTCCCTAATTCATATGGCATGCTAGTGGGGAGTCTAGCACTGTGGAGGTTTCTGGGGGTGACCCTGCCCTCAGAGCCCCCTCAGCCTAGCAGACTACCACACCACATTCCTCTTGCCTCCAATCCAACCTCCTCCAGTGGGAACTGACTCTGTGCCCCTCATTAGATTGGGATAACCCCCTTCAGGGTGAATGCTGTGTGAGAAACCCAGGGGGACTTTGCCTTCCCCCCTCCCAGCCTCAGAGCACTAGCTAACCTTGACCTTACTCCCTCTCCTACTGAGTAGGCCCACAGTTGTTTATTGTTCAAGTGCAGACCCCAGGGGCCGAAGCTTCTCTAACACCCAGAACTGAGCTGTCCCGTCCTCAGCTTTCCAAGAACAGGCTTGTGAAATGCTCCTGCCGGGCTCTCCAAGAGATGAGGCCATTTGTGGGCTGAGTGGGCTGTTGTAGGCTGCCAAGGGTCAGACTGGGGACCTGCATGTGCTGGGAGTCAGCTGCTGCCCGTAGCTTCCAGGAGGGCAGTCTCCTCCCTTCCCACAGCTTGTCGGGAGGGGAGTCAGGGCCTTTGGGCTGACCTCCTGCTTTCTTTCCCACTAAGGCTTCTGCAGAGCAGAAGACACAAGAGGAAAACAGAGCTACCAGGCTGGGGACAGGACAGGGTACAAATCTGTGGGCCCAGTGCAAATGAAAATGTGGGTCTCTTATTCTACAGTATTAAAGCAAGCATGGGGCCCTTCTAATAATGGGCCCTGTGCAGCTGGACAGGCCATTTATCTTGCTGGGAGGCACCCAGGGAGTCCTAAGGTCAAACCTTGCACAGGCTGAAGAGGGGTCTGTGCCTGAGAGGTACAGGCCTTGGCCTCTGCCACCCTGGAAGGAATGTCACAGCCAGGAACAGAGCCCAGCACCCTTGCTCCCTGTTCAGGGCTCCTCCCTGCCCAGCTGTGCGAGCCAGGCCTTGCTTCTGACCTGGGTCTTTCTACATATCTCTCCCTCCTTGCTGACTTCTAAACCTCCAGAAAGCTTTTCTGTCCCCCAAGTCCTCCTCCTCCAGGAAGGCTTCCTTTCCTGTTTAGACTAACTATTCCCATACTTCTTCCCCCTTCCAGGTCCATCCTAGCTTTGCCCTTGAATTTCTGAGTCTTCGTGTACTTGATACCTGAGTGCACGTTAGTGTGAGAGAGCAGTCTCCCTCCCCTCTTGTTCACCTGCCTTTGGGGGTCTCTCCCATTCAACTAGGAGCTCCCTGAGTACTGGGCAGGCTCTCCCTTCAGATTGGGGTTTGAAGTCTTTCTTGGGGCCTCCCTCTAGGCCCACCTCTGCACACTGGAGGGTCCATAGGTGTTGCACTGGAGGGCCAACTATGCCCAGGTGGTGTGGGCCTACTTCTCCTTTCCCATCGCCTTCCCTGATCAGTGGTGGCAGATCCTCTCAGCCAAGGGAGTTGGGAGAGATGCAGCAAGGAGTGAGGAGGGAGATGGGGGCAGCAGAGGTAGTGCGGCATCCTGACTCCCAGCAGGGCCCCAAAGTACTGTGGGCAGACAACTTCCTTCCTGCAGCCTCTCTCTGGGGTCCAGGAAGGAGGGCTGGTCTTGGGCTTGGAGGTCAAGGTGGGTGGAACAGCCACTCAGCTCTGGTTGGTCACTCAGAGGCAGGGTTTGTGACATTTGGACGGGCAGGGGAGAAGGGAGGGAATTTGAAGAATATCCTTACTCAGCAGTCCCCCCTCCCAGCTCCAGAAAGGCAATGGGGGAGGACTGAGAACATGCAGATGGCGGTGGCCACCCTGCCACCACCCCTCCTCCACCCACGTTCCAGTGCAACCCCCCCCCCCTTCGTTGTTTGGTTGTTGGGGAGGAGCACTGGGGACAGATAGTGATCAGAAACACTGAAGTCCCCTCAAAGATATTGGGGAGGGGACTGGGAGAGGGGACACAGGAAGGGAGCTGGGAGAGGGGACACAGGAGACAAGCCTTTTGACATTGGCCTAACTCAGAATACTAGTGACATGCAAAGAAATATCTGAACTGCAAGAGGATTATTCCTTTGTGGGGGACTGAAACCACATGAGGGGCCGTCTGGCTAGGGGGCAGTGAAACCTGTTGGGGAAGGAGGGGCCTAAACCCAGAGCCCCACCCGGTGGGAGGTAGGTGGCAGCCTGCTGGGGCAGAACCCATAGTTCCTTCGTGCACCTTGAGTTTCAGCTTCATTAAGGCAGGGGCCGTCTCATAACATGTCTTAATTAGCTGACAACCCCTCCACAGAGCCGGCACACACAGGCGTTCTGCCTAAGCTTAATTTTGAGCAGTCTTGCAATATCAGGTACCCCAAATTAAACTCACACCCATAATCCTGGCTATTTACATTTCTCAGTGTACCTTCCCAAGTCTTCATAGGTATACGCTTACGTAAGTATGACTTATGTAAACTCAGCCTGAGTCAGGCTTTCCAGCAGGCTGGGCGAGCGCGTGTCAGGCTCCTTCGCTCTGGAATAACCCTTGTTCGCAGGCACGGAGGAGAGCCGGTGACACCCTCACTAGGCAGGTCTCCAAGCGCTCCCCTCTGTTGACATTGCTGCCAAGCGGATACCTGCTTCATTTATCCCCTGATTTGAAATGATTCTGACTTATGTAAAAATGGACTTACATAAGACTTGCCAGAACAGAATATTAATGTGATTGGGGAACCACGTGTTTGGGACAACCGTTGGCTATTTTCGTGGAGAGATTCCCAGATGGTTTTGAGTTGAAAAACCCTATTTAAAAAAATATATATTTGTTTTATTTATTTATTTTTATGTGGTGCTGAGGATGGAACCCAGTACCTCAACATGTGCTAGGCGAGCACTCTACCACTGAGCCACAACCCCAGCCCTGAAAACCCTATTTTAACACTAAAAAGCTTAAGAGAACTCTAAAAGACAGTGGTCTTTTATTATTTTATTTTACTATTTTATTTTAAGACAGTGGCAGGTATAGTTGTTGAGAAAAATCTGTGACAGCAACAAGAGTTGATAAAGTTAGGAATGACTTGAAGTAAAATTGCGTATTATTAATCTCCATGCTATCTGCATAGGTTTGAAAGAACAATAGTAAATAGCAGGAATATCATTATGATGTAAAGTGACAGAATGAGGGTCCTTGGAATTTTCGCTTATCTGGGTTTGTGATTTAACATGAAGTACTGCACCATATAGAACTTTGTGTGTTGGTGTGTGTGTGTGTTTATGTGTGTGTTTGAAAATGGATGAGAAATGTTTTCGAACACAGTATTTTGCTTGTGAAAATTCAGTGGTCCTCGGGGAGGAGAGGCAGGTGTGTTGACAGTCTGATACCTGTAGGTGCTGGAGGTGTGTTGTGAGACAGTGTCTGCCCTGGGGGGCTGGTGGGGTGGGAAGAGAGGGCTCAGAGCCAGGCAGGGGCAGATCACACAGACTGCAAGGGCAACGCTCAGCAGGGCCTCCTGATCGCAGATAGGGGAGGAACATGAGGCAGCCAGGAAGTTCTTCCAAGTGCTAACTGAAATCCTTCTGACTCTGGTTTCTGACCCATCTCCTCTCTGTTTCTCTCTGCTTGTATAATAGCTCATCGGAACCAGAGCAGCTGAGTGGAGCTCTTCAGTCTGCAGTTCCAGGCCCCAAATCTGGGCCTGAGGTCTGATGAGTCCCAGAAGAGCTGTGGGGATTATGAGACAGGATACATAAAATCAGGGCTAGTCAGAAAGAAGCGCAGGGTGTTATGGCAGCAGGAGTGGAGAAGCCAGGGGCCCCGGGCCCACTCCCACTCTTTCACCCCCAGGCCTTTGCCTCCTCCCTTGGGGGACTGGAAGCAGTCAGCCTGAGGCGTCCCTGAGTCTCCATGGGGTGCTCCTCTGAGAGGACGTGCTGAGTGAGCACTTGGGAGCTGTGGGGGCAGGAGTGGGGTCAGGGGTCAGGGTAGTTTTTAATTTCTCGTTAGCGATAACAGCTGTAGAAGTCAAGCAATTAAGGAGGAAGACTCCCCCAGGATGCCAGAGGGCCAGCCCCCCAAGCTGCACACAACTTCCTGCCTTCCTCCTTTTCCATGCCCGTCCCCCATCTCTGGCTTCCCCTCCCTGAGCCCAGGAAGCTGGGGGCTGTCATTATGGGAAGGGAAGGAAAGGGATGCAAAAGGGTTCCCTCCCCTGGGCTTCAGTATAGGAGCACAGGACAAATGGAGTTAGGAAAGGCCAGTGTTCTGGAAGCTTCCCTTTCCTACCATCCACACCTGGTGGTGGGCTGGGCATGTGGAAGTGGAGTCCATTAATGACCAAGGGCATACCTACTTTCCCTATGCTTCTAGAATGGGCAACCTCCCAGCCCAGTCTGAACCCTGGGGGTGTGGAAGAAGGATCTCAGGTGGGGAGGAAAGGGGTAGCTTTTCTCTTATTCTGTTAGGATCTCCAGGACATTCAACATCTTTTGATTTCTTCTCCATTATCTCATCTGGGGTTCCAGCAGTATCCTCCAGATCCTGCCCACTGTGTGGAACCTAGGTCTGCCCCCAGGTATGGCAGGGGAGAGCACACATATTCAATGCTCTTCTTTTATTAACATGAGTCCTGCCACATGGGTGGGGTGTGCTTTGGGATGCAGGAGCAAAGCTCTATATCCCTGTCCAAACATCACACTCTATCCGCCAAAGGATACTTGAAATCCTGTCATGAATATTTGCTTCCTTTAAGCCTGTCTCCTTGTTAAACTCCAACACCCTGGGGAAGGGAACCCCTTCAGCCTGCACAAAAGGTCTGACAGCTGATATTGATAACCCAGGGTGGGAGGGGTGGGATACTGGCTGGCCAGGATTCCCAAGGGTGGGGAGGAGTTGGGGGAAGTGAGTTTATAGAGAAGAGTGGATTTACTTTACAACTTCCTCCTGCTTTGGATTAAGTCTTCAGACTCT
Source organism: Glaucomys volans (assembly GCA_020662805.1). Taxonomy (NCBI): domain Eukaryota; kingdom Metazoa; phylum Chordata; class Mammalia; order Rodentia; family Sciuridae; genus Glaucomys; species Glaucomys volans. Next base: position 23,180 of record JAJEJO010049354.1, on the reverse strand, counting down.
GAGGGGTTGACATCCCAGGCTGAAAAACAAAAGCCTCCTCATTGTCATGGTCATGACCATTATCATCAATGGCATCATATGAACATGGAACACAAAGATGAGTCTCCAGTGCTCACAGCCTAGTAAGGAGCACCCAACTCATCTGAGTGAGAGATGAGCCTCCTATGGCTATGAAAGTTTTAGAGAAAGAACTTTCATGCACCAAATGATACCTGAGGAGATTAGGTAGGTGGTGGTACCCAAAATGACTTTGAGGCAGGAAATAGATAAGAACAAGAGAGAAGCTACCCCTCACCTGAGCTCATTCTTCCACACCCCTAAAATTCAGGCTGGGCAGGGAAGTTGCCCATTCGAGAAGTGTAGGGAAAGTTGATCATTAAGGGATCCCACTTTCACATGCCCAGCCCACCCCCAGGTATGGATGGTACGAAAGGGAAGCTTCCAGAACACCGGCCTTTCCTTACTCTGTTTGTCCTGTGTTCCATACTGAAGCCCAGGAGAGGGGACCCTTTTGCCTCCCTTTCCTCCCTGCCTCTGATCTCCCTGGGGAGACCTTTACTGTCAGGTTGATAACGGTGGGAACTTGGAAGCTAGGTCTTATAGAGAGGCATTCTGGAAAATCAATTTCCAGGGTTTCCTGACTGGCGGAGGGTGAAGAAGGAGGAATTGAGTTTCAGCCCAAGGTCGGAGCTCCGAGACCTGGGAGAGAGTGGCAGCGGAGTGGGAATCCAATGGAGCTGTGGTTGGGTGGAAGGAAGGTGAGTTCTGTTTCAACATGTTGCATTTGAGAAGAAGCCACCCCTCCCCCAAAGAGGGCAAGACTGAAGGCAAGCTGGGCATGTCTAGAATGCCATTTTTTCTTAAAGAACTTATGCAAACATCAGCAGTCATTCAAAAAAGTGGTCAGTATGGAGGCCAGACAATTTTCCCAAGTAGTTTGCCAAAAGGCAAATGCCTGTTTGTGGAATATTTCCTGGGTGTCCTCTATGCACCTGGCACACAGAGTGTGGAAACACGTAGAACAGTGGGTTGATGTTTTCGGGGAGCTGCTATCTAATTGGGATGACGCTGAAGTAAAAGTGATTTATTTTTTTTTGAGGTGCTGGGGATTGAACCCAGGGCTTTGTGCTTGCAAGGCAGGCACTCTACCAACTGAGCTATATCCCCAGCCCTAAAACTGATTTTTTAAAAGGTCATAAGTATTTATGGCTCCCCATCATACTGAGTCTATTTTTTTAAATGGCTGTATAACAAATGACCCTAAACTTTGCACCTCTAAATGCCCATTGATGAGCCCATGGTTCTGCAGGTCAGAAGTCTGGCATGGTGTGACTAGGTTTTCAGCTCAGAGTATCACAGGCTGAAATCAAGGTGTCAGCTGGACTGAGTTCTTATCGGGAGGCTCTGGGGGAAAACTCCACTTTCGACCTCATTCTTTTCATTAGCAGAATTCAGTTCTTTGTGATAGTAGGGATAAAATCCTATCTTCTTGCTTATCAACAGGACTGCTTGCAGTTCCTAAAGGCATTGGTCACCTTGCCATGCGGTCCCCTGTGTAGAAGCCAGTCTGGGCACATCCCATCCTTGTTATGCTTCACATCTCTGACTTCCTCTTCATCAACCCGCATTTCTAAAGGGCTCATGTGATTAGGTCAGGGTCATTGGGAAAATTTCTCATTTTTATTTAACTGTGCCATAGAACATAACCCAATAACAGGAGGGAAACCTATCAAACTCACAGTCCTGGGATTGTACAAGGGGGTATGCCCTGGGGTGGGAAATATGGTGAGATCATCTTAGAATGCTACCTGCCATGCTTAGAATTAAAGATGAAGTTTTCAGTGTCCTACAAGTCTTGACATGCCCTGGTCCCCAGATACCTCTCTCCCTAGCCATTTATACACTCTCAGTTTTCCTCAAAAAAGACCAACATTTCAGCATCAGAGACTTTGCCTTTGCTGCTGTCTCAGCCTGGAATGTCCTTCCCCAAGGTATTCCATGGTGTTCTCCCTCTGTTGACCCTATCTAAAATAGAAACAATCCCTCCCCAACCTGCTCAGTCTCTATCCCTGCCCCTTGATTTATTTGTGTGCATAGCATTCATCACCACCATCTTAAATATTTGTCTGTCTACTTGTTTATTGTCCATGTCCTCTACCTAGAACATAAACTCACTGAGGGCGTGAACTTGTTTTACTCGCTGTTCGATCTCAGGTTCCTAGAATAGTGCCTAGCATGTAGTAGGTAGGGCAGACAATGACTGGGTGTATTTTTAGGCCCAGGGGGAAATTTTGAAATGGAAAGTTTACTTTGGAGCACAAAATAGATGAAAATTTATTTCTGTACTATTTTTGCCTAATAGTTTTAATTTTCTAACACATGTAAAAAAACCTGTTGAGTACGGCAGATACAAAGTAAGCAGAGCAAAGTAAGCAGAAGATAGGCAATAATGAAGATGAGAGGAAGAGGAATCCAGTGGAAAACAGAAACACAATAAAGAAAATCAATGAGCCAAAAAGCTGTTTGTTCAAGAAAATAAATACAATTGATGAATCTCCAGCCAGATTAATCAGAGAGAGAGAGAGAGAGAGAGAGAGAGAGAGAGCGAGAGATTACCATATTGACAATGAAAGTGGCATCTTCACTATAGATTGTATAGATGTTAAAAAGATTATAAGGGAATATTATGAAAAATTTTATTCCAACAAATTCTATAAGTTAGGTGAGTTGAACTAATTCTTTGAAAGACACAAACTATGGAAATTTACTCAAGATGAAATAGATAACCTGGATGGACCTGTATCTACTTCCAAATTCTCTCTCTCTCTCTCTCTCTGTCCTTCTCTCTCTTCCTTTTTATATAATACCTAGGATTGAGCCAGGGCCTCTCATGCATGCTAGGTAAGCACTCTATGACTAAGTTTATATTCCCAACCCCAACTCCTATACTATCAATTCTATCAATTCTATCAATTCTATAATTCTATTATCTTTTCTAGACAATTGTAGAACAAGGAATACTTCCCAACTTATTAGATAAGGCCAGCATTACCTTGATGCCAAAATTAGACAAATATATTATAAGAACAGAAAACTGAAGATCAATATCCCTCATGTGTATAGACGCAAAAATTCTAAACAGGGCTGGGGATATAGCTCAGTTGGTAGAGTACCTGCCTTGCAAGAACAAGGCCCTGGGTTTAATCCCTAGCACCACAAAAAAAAAAAAAAAAAAAAAAAAAATTCTAAACAAAATTCTTATAAATTGAATCTACTTTCTCTCTCTCTCTCTAGTATATTTGAATATACATATGTGTGTATATATATATATATGTATATATATATATATATGCAAGTAGAGTTTATCCTAGGAATGCAAGGTTAATTTAACAATTCAAAAACAGCCAATGTAGTTTATTACATTAACAAATTAAAAACGAGAAAACTAACCAGGAGTGTAGTCCCAGCGACTTGGGAGGCTGAGACAGGAGGATCCCTTGAGCTCAGGCAAGAGTTTATGACCAGCAACAAAGCAAGACCCTGTCCAACAGAAAAGATAAGACCCATACGATAATATCCATAGACATAGAAAAAGTATCTACCAAAATACAGTATGCATTCTTGATTTAAAAAACTTCAGCAAACTAGAAATTGAACTTCTACAACCTAATAAACAGCCGGTACCAAAAAGCAAAACAAAACCAAACAAACAAAAACCCCCACAATGAAGAAAGACTGAGTGTTTTCCTTCTAAGACAAGGATGCCCACTCTCATTGTTTTTCTTCAATATTTTATCAAAAGTTTTAACTAGTGCAATAAAGCAAGAAAAACAAATACAAAGCATTCAGATGGGACAAGAAGTAAAATTGTCATTATTTGCAGTTGACATGATGATGTAGAAAGTCTGATGAATATGTAAAGAAGAGATAATGAATGAATTTAGTAAGATTGGGAGACATAAGATTGATATGAAAGAACTAATTTATATATATACATATAATAATATAAATATATATATTATATATATATATATTCCATTGCTGTGGGCTCTCAGGAATTCCTCAGTTCTGGGAATTCTTAGATTAAGCCACTGGTGATCTTTCTCTTCTCTGTATGATCGTTTTGATGTTGTTTACCTGGACTGGTCCTCTAAGTGTATTGTATAGTCATTTTCATAGTTTTCTATCCTCCCCCCCCTACTTTATGTAATTCCCTCAGCTATACTTTCTAAACTCTTGAACTTTAAATTTTTGCTGTCACATTTGATTTTCTAAGGTATTTCCGTTGTTCTCTGATTTTAAAAAATGCTATTCTGTTTATATCTCATTTGGGCAATATTTTTCTTTATCGTTCTCAAGATATGGTATGTGTTGTTATTTCTAAGCTATGTGGACTCAGCTTCCTCAAAGTCACTTTGTAAAGTTTGTTTTGGCCTCTATCTTTCATGTTAGAAGCTTTCCTCAGGTGTCTCATAATCCTCAGTTGTTTGCTTATTTTTAGGTGTGGAGAGCAACAAAGCTAGCTGGAAGCTCTGTGTGTGTGTGTGTGTGTGTGTGTGTGTGTGTGCCCTGTAATCTCGGAGACTCGCACCAGGGCTGGGACAGTTCATTTCAAAGCCTACAATGTAAGTGCCTTTGCCTCTTTTTCTCTTCTGGCTTTTTAGACACAGGGATACACCCTCCAGTGTCCTGCCTGGAGGACCAAAGTCGTCAGTGTTCTGGGCTTCCAAGTGGGGAAGAGGGCTGGGTCTCAGCAGACACAATCTGAACACTTCCAACAAGGACCCCCGGCCTTCAGTGCCCTGAAGGTACAGGACCCTTTTTCAGGGGCCTGTATTCCCCTCACCAGCATATGCACCCCCAGTCTTTTCCTGGGGTAAGGGAGGGTCATTCCAGGCTCTGACTATCTTCCCCCACCTCCTTTGCAGTACTAGGGATTAACCCAGGAAAGCTCTATCACTGAGCTACATCTCAGCCCTTTTTATTTTTTATTTTGAGATAGGGGCTCACTTAGTTGCTTGGGCTGGCCTTGAACTTGGGATCTTCCTGTCTCAGTCTCCCAAGTAGCTGGGATTTCAGTTTGTGCCATCGAACCTGGTGTCTGACTGCTTTTTCTTTTTTCTTTCTTCCTTTTTTTTTTTTTTTTTTTGTAGATTGAACCCAGGGGCTCTTAACCACTGAGTCATATCCCCAGCCTGTTTTAATTTTTATTTTGTGACAAGGTCGCACTAAGTTGCTTAGGACCTTGCTAAGTCGCTGAGGCTGGCTTTGAACTTGTGATCATCCTGCCTCAGCCTCCCAAGCCACTTTTATTACAGGCATACACCACCACACATGTCTGTCTGTTTTTTTAAAAAAGATTTTCCTTTGGTAATCTTTATTTGCTCTATCCTTTTCAGCCCCACTTCCAGAGGTGATCAGTGTAACTAATTCCTGAAACTTTGGGGAATCCTGGGCTGCTGACTAGGGAGCTGTGGCTTTCCCCAATGTGGGCGCCATGTTCTGACCACTCTTCACCTGCTTTCTAGCCTCCGAAGTTCTGTTGCACTAAGCTTCCCTTCTGTTCTTCCTGTCCTTGTGGTTATACCTTCAAAAGCAAAACCAAAATGAAAGAAAAATTTAGAAAGATTTCAATTTTGCTTTAGTGGAGTTTCAGAAAGAAACAAAAGTAGATGCAGGTGTTCAGACTGCCATCTTTTCCTGGAAGTCCTTTACTCTATTATTAGAGGCTTTTACTATTACGAATTAGGTATAGTCATACCAAAAAACAAAAACCAAAAAACAAAAAAACCCCCACAAAACAACAACAACAACAAAATAGACCAGTTATTCTCTGGACTTGTCGAAGTCTGGTTTACTATGATATTTCCATCCCCCGGCACAGGGCAGGGTCTGTTGGTAAGTATCAATACACATCGATACCACATTTATGAATCAATAAATAATTTGCCTTCAAAGTCTTTAGCACATTAAAAAAATTGTCTTCAATACTGCCATGGCTTCATCCTTGGGGACCAAATAGCATGTGGAAATAACCAAAAGTTGTTTAGTGCCAAGCCATGTGACCCAGGAGAGTGAGCAAACTGAGAAGGTAATAATAGCACTTTTTCCTTTTTTTTTTTTTTTTGTCTTCAACAAGGTGTGGCACCAAATTATGAGATCGATTTCCTTGTTGGTGTAAAATGAAGCTGAGGTCAAGTCACAAAAAGAAGTAAAGTTTAAAACTGTTTTCAGCCACCTTGGTTTCATTAGCTCAGGTGGATAAGGTCACTTTTTGACTTAGAATTTTGCAGGTGATCTGGAGGAAAACTACTTCCTTTGCAGAGGGGGTCACCCTCCTTTCAGAACTGGGTGAACTCTCCCTGCCTTCTTAGCTGTGGAGTTGGCTGACTGCACCTCTTGGTGTGGCCACAGGACCAAGAGAGGGCGAAGGGTAGATTCTCAGGGACAGGCATCCAAAGAGACAGGAGGGAAGGAGTGCTGGGAGAAGCAGCTTCCCTGTGGCCAGAGTGGGCTCAGGTGCCTGGGCACCTCTGCCAGCCCAGACATAACAGCACCCACGGCCCTAACACTTAGCACGCCCTCGCACCCTCCAGCCACAGTGCTTTACGCATGGCCTCACGGGGTCCACACCACAGCCCTAGGGAGCTGTGCTCTTATGATCCTCATTTTCCATGTAAGGACACTGAGTCACAGAGAGAGGAACTTAGTGTAGAGACTCCAAGTTAGTTTAGTCCCTGTGCAACAGAAGCAAGGCAGCAAAGGACCGAGGCCTGAAGGGATTTCGGGATTGATGGGGGTAAGTAGGAAAATCAGTAGTGGGTGGTTTTCTGGTTGTTATTCCAGTAGAGCAGTTCCCCCCTAACTGCGACTTCGTCTTACCAGGTTCATCATACCCCCATGAGCCTCCTTCCTGCGTACTGTCAAAAGGTCAGTAGTAGCTCGACGCTGTCAAGACATGTGCGTCATTTGCTTCGTCTCTTCTTGTAGGCACTGTATCAGTCACATCGCATGGAGGTTACCCTTGTGACCGCACTGAGCCATTTTGAGAGAGAGAGAGAGAGACTGCATTCACGTGACTTTTATTTCAGCATCTTGGTATAATTGTTCTATTTTTATTAGTTATTGCTAACTTTTTTAAAATATTTTTTTAGCCTTGATGGACATTATTTTATTTATTTATTTATATTTATTTATTTATTTATTTATTTATTTATTTATATTTATATTTATTTATTTATTTATTTATTGGTGCTGAGGCTCCAACCCAGTGCCTCACACATGCTAGCAAGCACTGAACCACCGAGCCCCAGCCCCAGCCCCCTATTGTTAACTTTTTACTCTGCCTAATTTATAAATTAAACTTGATCATAGGACACAATATTGTAGATGTAGGATTTGAATCTCCCCATGGTTTCAGGCATCAACTGGGGTCCTGAAGCGGCTGCTTTGTGGGTAAGTGGGGAACGACTGTAACACTGCAGTTGTCCATTAGCTATCAAAAAGTCGCTAAATTGTTGTAAATAAAAGTTTCTCCTACAGACAGTTAAAATAAAACTAGGATCAATGGGAACATTCTGGGGACTGAATGATCAAGGTAACTGGTTTCTCTGACTCACTCTGGGATGAGCATTTTTCCAGGCATCTGTAGAGAAAATGTTATAAGCCTTAGTGGCCAAGACAAGACCACCTGGGGTGGTAGAGGCTCTGGACTCCTCAGGAGCAGTGTGTGATGGGATTCCAGCCCTGACAAGCTGATTTGAAACCTTGAAATCACTCAAGTGAAGTTCTGATTTTTGCTTGCTTCATTGTTTTTTCTTCCTTTGAGCACAGAAAGAAAGTTTTGGTTTCTTGATGATTTGTTCTTTTATTCAAGCCATAGTGGTTAAGAGTGCCAGCCTTGGAGCCAGATAATCTTGTGTGGAAGTCCCACCTCTGTTGCTTGTTTGCTGTATGACCTCGGGCAGGTTGCTTAAACTCTTCTAGCCTTAGGTTTACAACTGGAACCTACATCATAGCTCTTGTGCAGAATCATGAGATAATGCAGGCCACACAGTAGCAATACGATCAAAGGCAGTAGATACCATGATTATCATGACCATTCACAAAAAGTCTACAGGGCTGGGGGTGTAGCTCTGTGGTAGAGCGCTTGCCAAGCATGCAGGCCCTGGGTTCCATCCCCAAGCACTGTGAAAACAAAAACCAAAACACAAAACCCTAGCTGGCACAGTGGCAAGCACCTATAATCCCTGCAACTCTGGAGGCTGAGGCAGGTTTGCAATCTGAGGCAGACCTAGGTCATTTAGTGAACCCCTGTCTCAAACTAAAAAAAAATAATAAAGGGTTGGGGATGTAGTACAGTGGTAGAGCACCCCTGGATTCAATCCCCAGTATCATCAAAACAAAACAAACACACACAAAAAAATACTTCACAAAAACCAAGTACATGTGAATGTCTACATCTGCAGGACTGCATCAGTCCTGAGGCTGGTGAAGATGGGGGGATACAGAAAAATACAGTCCCTCCTGTGTGAGTGTGCTTGGAGAGAGATCACACACACACCTTCACAAAGTTAAATATAAAAGACTGCAGTTTGCCGGGCGTGGTGGTGCACACCTGTAATCCCAGTGGCTCCGGAGGCTCAGGCAGGAGGAGCGTGAGTTCAAAGCCAGCCTCAGCAAGGGCAAGGCGCTAAGCAACTCAGTGAGACCCTGTCTCTAAATAAAATACAAAATAGGGCTGGGGATGTGGCTCAGTGGCTGAGTGCCCCTGGGTTCAATCCCCAGTGCCAAAAAAAAAAAAAGACTGTAGTTTGAAGCTGGCAATGTGACACACGGACAGCTCTTGCTGTAGGAGCTTGGTGGACTCTTGTTTTCAAAGACAAGTCTTTATGGCTGATGGTGCAGAGATCAGGATAAGGAAATGAGATGTGGGTATTTAGGGCTGTCTGAGGACCTGCCTGGCTGAAGTGGGATGGGTGTGTAGGGAGGCGGCAGAAAATAAGACTGGAGCCATGTGCAAAAATAACATTATTCAGAGCAAGCACCATTTTTTTGGCTTCTATGGTGTGCAGACCTGGTGCTTATGCTGTACCCTTTCCATAGACATCTCATCAAATTCTCACAACAACCCTGAGGTGCAGATATTAGTATCACAGTTTTTCATGGAAACTGAGACTCAGAGGTTAAAAAACTGGTCCAAGGACACATTGCTGGAAATAGGCAGATCCAGTTGGAATGCACACACACGTAAGGGCTGTAGCTCAGTGGTAGAGCGCTTGCCTAGCACATGTGAGCCACACCCCCAGCCCTTTTTTATATTTTTATTTTAAAGACAGGGTCTTGCTTTAATAATGCCTTATTAAAAAGTAACTCCTATTTTTTTCTTTTTAAACAGGGTCTCACGAAGCTGAGTAGGGCCTTGCTAAGTTGCTGAGGCTGGCTTTGAACTCATGATCCTCCTGCCTCACCTCCCAAGTTGCTGGGATTACAGGTGTGTGCCACCACGCTCAGCAGGAGGCTTTCACTCTTTCACAGTGCAGGTCAACCCTGCACTGGCATAACCCTTAAGAGAGTGAGCACCTTTTTGCATTTTGTTCTCTCCTCTCTGTTTGCCTTACCTTATCTGGTTATTTTTGTTGTTGTTTAAATATTTTAAAATTTTAAGGTGGGTGAGGTGGCACATGCCTCTCATCCCAGCGGCTCAGGAGGCTGAGGCAGGAAGATCACAAGTTCAAAGCCAGCCTCAGCAATTTAGCAAGGCCCTAAGCAACTCAGTGAGACTGTCTCTAAATAAAATACAAAAAAAAAAAAAAAAAAAAAAGCCCGCGGATGTGGCTCAGTGGGTAAGTGCACGGTACCAAAGAAAAGAAAAAAAAAAAATAAGTGAACATAATAATTGAGTATTCCAATTTATGTGTACAATGTGTAATGATCAGACCAGGGAAAATGGTATATTCATTATCTTGAACATTGATCATTTCTTTGTGCTGAGAGCAAAGTCCCCACTTGCAGATATTTTGAAACATAGAACTCAGTATCATCAATAATAGTTTTCCTATTGTGTTGTTCATTATGGAAGCAATTCCTCCTCACTGCTCACCCTAGTTGTAGCATGCATGGGGAGGTGCTTTGCAACATTGCTGAGTGGACCCCAAAGTTCCTCTATGTTCTAAGGTCAGGGAGAAATTCCTAGGGCCCAAGCCACTGCTCTCCTTTCTGTTCCCAAATGAAAAATGGGATAGGGTTTGGTTTCAAATTATCTTTCTCCAGTCCAAATCTACTCCTCTCCAGGGTCCCCCACAGCCCAGGCTACCTCTCTTGTCCCTGCATCCTCCAAGGAGCCCCAATCCTAGCCCTGGCCCATTCCTCATACTTTTCTTCCCCTAGAGGGTGAGTCTGGCTGGATGGTCTTCAGCAGGGTGCGCCTTCCCCAGGGGCTGGAGCCTGTGCGGGGAGCCACCTAGGTATACCCCAGGGGCTAAGAAGTCCAGGACTGCTCTCCTGTGCCCTCTAGAGGCTTGGGGTGGTACTGGGTGAGGCACCCAGGAGGGGGCCTGACTGAGGTGAGGGGCTTGAGCTTCCAGAGAATGTCTGGAAGATGTCCACAGTTAGGCAACAGCTAAGCCCACTGTTGGAAGGCACCCGGCAAGGTTGTCACATTGGCTCAGGCACAAGGGCTCAAGGCCACTGCCTGGGTTATGGTGAGATGGCCCAGGAAAGGAGCCTGACTAGCCAAGCAAGACTCTGCTTCTCATCTTCTTCCTGGGCAGCTTCAAGGAGGTCGAAGTTACCCCTGCCAGCCTGGGGGGAGTGGAATAGGACTGTGGCCCTGTCCTGAGATCCAGGAATCCCCCAGGACCTTTGGGAGGTGAGAAGATGTGAGCAGCATGTCCCAGGGAGGTTGGTGTGGATGAAGAAGATGGGAGAAGAAATCTTCAATTCTCCACTGGGACTCAGATGGAAAAGAGTGGACAGAAGTTGTGGAATCATTCAGCAAACCTTTATAGGCTGGAAAACTGGGTCCTGGGACCTGGACTTCGGGAGGTAGGGGGCAGGGCGGGGGCAGACCCAGCTTCTTCTTAGTACATAAGCATAAGCTCATTTGCATATCAGCATATCCGCTCACCTGGCCCCCCTCAAGGTAGCTGGCCTTACCTCAAATATTCCATTATTTGACTGAAGTATGGGCTGGGGGCTTGACTTCATCCTCTTGTTCACCCTTCTCCTTACCTGGTTAAAGCGAAAAGGAAGGTGGTTAGAGGAAAAGATGAATTTCCTTCCTGAGCAGCTTCTCAGCCTAAGTTGTCTTAGGAGACCCAGAGATTCCTGGATCTGGAACAGAGAAGGAGGCGGGACTATAGAATGAGTCACAAAACTATTCCACCTGCCCAAGTGCTAGACCAGGAGTAGGGCAAACACACCATCTCCCTGGAGCCTCACTAGCAGACCCAAGGGTGAGTGGGGGTTACACCCAGGGAAAAGCAGGAGTGGCCTGGGCATCCCAGCTGTCCTTGGGAAGGAAGCTCCCTTGCTCCCTTCTATAGACACCCCTAGCCTTACCTGCCCCAGTGCCTGGGGCCCAGGCTAGCTGGGTGTCATCTCTTCTTAAACGGTGGGATCCCCTGCCCAAGCTGATGTCACAGCAAAGGCCCCAGGCCCTGCCTTTGGAGGTCCTGTAGTCCCTGGAGTGGGGCTGGGGAGTCTCCTCACCTCCTCCCACCAGGAAAGGGTCTTTCTCTGCATTTCCCACAAACACTTGCTGTGCCACTCGACAAACTTCTCATTCCATTCCCCGCTGTCCTGTTCTCAGCCCCACCACACCCCTGCTACATTCCTCTCCCCACTTCAGCTACCAGCCTTGAGACAGGAGCATTCCACCTACCACCTCTCCCAAAGCGGGGCCCTATCTCCTCTTCTCCTTCTGTGTTTCCCCCCTTCCTCCTTGCAACTCCCTGGCATTTCATTCTGGCCAGGAATGGGCCTAGAAGTCTCTAGTAAACATCCTGCTGCTCATCCCACAAATCCCCCAGATAAAATGAGTTGGGTAGATCTCTGCTTATCTAACTGAAGTCCTTTTTGCTGCAGTCCCTGCTGTTCTGGTTGGTGGCAATAGGCAAATTCAGACTCTTGAGTCAGACAATGGACTCAAGAGTTTGCTTTTCTCCGCCTCCCCACCCACCCATACTTGGGTAATCTTTATGGTATATTTAAAAAGGGGTCCTGGGATGGTTTTCCTAGTCCTCCCTCCATCTCCTGCAGCCAGCCAGGCCAAAGACCAGTGTCCACAGCTTTAAGCCTTACCACTTTCTCCCCATCCTTATCCTTAGGTCACCGGAGTTCTAACATGGCCTTAGGGATCAGTCCAGCCCCTTGGATCTAGAGAGGAGGATGCTGAGGCCAGAGAGGGCAGTACCTTGCTACAGGTCCCACTGCCAGGCAGTTTTGAACCCAGGGGTCCTATCTCCCAGTCTGGGTCCACATGGGCTAAGGAGCTGCTCAGGAAGCAGCAGCACATAAGGACAGGGCTTCAGAGACACAGTTTGTCAGAGGGGCTTGCAAGGTAATCTCGGAGGTCGTATTGGGAGGGGATGCTGAGGGGACGCCCAGCCTCTCTGCAGCCTCGGTGGGGAGGGCGCCGTGACCCAGGTCAGCTTGCCTGGAACAGCTGGATTTCTGGGAACACTCCTCTTTTCTGTGGGGCCCTGTCGTGGGTGGTGGCGGGTGGCGGTGGGTTTGTTTGTGCCTGTGTGTATACGTGTGGTTTATTAGTGTCTGTGACCTTCAACCTGGAGAGTTCAGGGGACGTGGGGGAGGGGAGACAATGAGTGGATGGGAGTGGGGAGGGTTGTGCAGGGAGAGGTTAGAGGTGGGTGGGCTCACTGTGCCTACCTCTGTCCCCTTTAAAGCTACAGGCCACACTAGGGCCTTAGCGGAGGGACCTGGTGCTCCTCACTGTTTTTGCTCTCCCCAGAGCTGCACGCTGGCTCCCCTGGCACCTGATGGGCAGGAGTGTGCTCCTTGGTCTCAGAAGTTTCCCCTCTACTAGTTCTCCCTCGGCTTCTGGAAGGCCAGTGGCAACTGGGGAGATGGGAGGAACATCTCCCCTTGTTTGTGCTCCACTGCCCAGGTTTGTGCCTCAGCAGTGAATGGGATGTGGAGAGCAGTCACTTTGCAGGGGAATCTGAGAAGCTGAGGCTTGTGACAGGCACCTGAGAAACAGTCAATAGGACCGGCCAGGAAGTCCCATGGGACAATAGGTTCAGGAAGAAAGGAGGGAGAGAGAAGGAGGCAAGGAAGGAAGGGAGCAGAGGGAGGGAAAATGTCCTGATTACTCCTAACTGTCCATGGGTTGGAATTCCAGCCCAGGCCTGGGGCTGGCCCTGCCTGCCATTTTCAACTATGGCTTCAACCCATGGGTCTATGCCCCAGGCTTGGACTTGAGGACTATGGAGAGTAGGAGGGAGTTCTGCTGGTCTTTCTAAGAATGGAGGGAATATGGAGGCATGCACACCAGGGCCCCAGACAGGCCTCATCCTGGGAACTGCACATTCCAGCCTAGAATAGAGAGTGGGCTGTGTAGGGCAGTCATTCAGCCTGTACACAACCACCTGAGAGGCAAACAGTTCTAGTCTAGGCACCCCCTGGTGCCTCTCTGGCCACACCTGCCCCTTCCTGAGTCCCCTGGGCCTCCCCGTAATCCAGAAACTGAGGTCCTTATGCTTGGCCAAACATATGCCCGCAGCTCTATGAGTACCGTGCCTGATACAGAACAGCTGTTAAACATTTTGGCCATCATCCTGGGCTGAGTGGGGGATGGGCCCCACAGGGTCCTGGGGAAGCCAGCAGCCAGGAGGCAACCCTGAGAGTGCCCTGCCCTGCTTATGACTGTGTTCTGGAAGGAGATGGGTCTGAGCAAGTAGACTGGCATGCAGGGAGACTTAGGCAGGACCTAAGTTTCTTCAGAGGACCCCACTCAGACATGGTTCACACCTGCTGTGTCCTCTGTGGGGCGCTGCCTGGAGCAAGGGAACCTTGTTAGGAGGGAAGCATGGCTTCTGATGTGCTCCAATGGGGTGACGTCTCATTTCTGCATCCGTCCCTGGCACTGAGTGGCTCCCTGGCCAGCCAGTCCACTTTTGGGGACGGAAGCCCACCTAAAGGTGCCTGGCTGCTGGGTCCCTCACATGGCCCTTGGAGAGGTAGAAAGAGCCCCGGGCTGTGAGCTGAGATATTTGAGTTTAGGTCTCGCTTCTGTGTATGGCTTTAGCCAACTCTGGGCCTCCTTCGGCTCATTTGGCCAGGGAAGGGGTTTTCAAATTTCTTCTTTAGCAGTGGACCCTTTTCTTCAAATGAAATTCCAAGTGAGATGCCAATAAATGAAGCAGAGAAAACTGGAGGTGCTGACTCTGTCCTCCTATCTCCAAAGATCCTGAGGCTCCTAGGAACAGGTCTGGTGTTCTCCTGACTCAGAGATCCTTTGATTAATTGCTTCACTGTTTATCTCAAGGATATTAGGCCAGGAAATTTCTGAAAGCTGAGGAAAGATCTCTCTTTTCCCCACACTCCCCTTGCAATTCTGAGTCTTGGAAGGCAGGTAGGATGGTGGGAGTGACCCACTCAGGGGGCAAATCATTAACTGACTTTATCTTTGTGAACCACCCTGGGGGGCCCAGATCAGGGGCCAGACTTCTGGCCCAGGCCCAGAGGGCCACTGGGGGAAGGAGTCCTCCTTGCTGACAGGGGGCATCTGTAGTCCCTGCCTCTTTTTTCCCTGACTTTCCCGAAGGCACCCACATTGTCATCAACTCAGTGACAAACTGGTGGACATAGTTGCTCTAAAGAAAGGCAAAAGCAGGAACCAAGCCAACATATAATATACACCCACCCCAAGTCATTTTTGGCATGTATTGCGTGATTTCTTTTCTTTTTCCTTTCCTCTTTTCTTTCCTTCCTCCCCCTCTCCCTCCTTCCTTCCCTCCGTCCTTCCATCCCTCCCTCCCTCCCTCCTTCCCTCCCTCTCTCCCTCCTTCCCTTCTCTCCCTCCCTCTCTCTTTCTTTATTTCTTTTCCTGGGGTTGGAGGGGTAGTAAGTCCATTGCCCTAGTCCTTTCTGTTTGACTTTTGCCAGATGATTGTGCATTTCCATTCTCTAAGAATTTACTCACTCAAGGGGGTAGGGACAGGAGAAAGGGAGGTGCCATTTTGTGACCACCCCCCTCCATTTTGGCTTATATTCGCTGTCTCCATCTATCTTTCCAAAATCCTGGCAGGTAAACATCACAACCCCTACTTTACAGATGAGAAGACTGAGGCTCAGACAGACACAGTGACTTGCCTAAGGTCTCACTGCATGGAAGAAGTGAGCCAAGATTTCACCCTAACCTGCCTGGCTTTTTCTATTACTTGCTATGAGAGTAGAGGGGTGGGTCAGGGGGTGTGAGTAGGGGCCAAGGCTTTTCACAATGGGGTTCACCGAGCAGTTTTCAAAAAGGACAGAAATTCTGGCCTCTCAGGTAACAGAAGAAGCAGTGCCCTACCTGCTGGGGATTGAGGGGATCTTCCTTCCACCACTTGGTGCTGGGCCCCAGATGCTACCATTAGCACTAGATTTCTTTGAGCAAAGCATTGCCATCTTCAAGAGTCTTTTAAGGACAGAGTCACCTAGAGGATGTGATATTTAGAATCAGCAATCTCAGATGGAGTGTTAGAGCTGTTATGGCCTCTGAAAGCTTCCAAACTTAAAGAACTTGTGCTTTACCTGGGAGAAACTGGGGCACAGAGAGGGAGACTGACTCGGGGAAGGTCACACAGCATGCAGCAACCTTTGGACTTTATTGGTCAGTGCTGTTTCCAGTTCTTCACACTCTGTGATACGGAGGCAGGAGGCTCTGAGTACTTGGTGGGGACGGGAGGGAGTAAAGCTGGAGAAAATACCTCTCTGCTTTATGGCTTGCCCCAATGGAATGGCCCTGTGCTTGTCACAGGCTGGTGTCCTCTGCCCTTCTCTTGCCCCTGAGTCAAATAACAGTGGTGCTCAGCGTATGAGCTGCACCTACCTCTAGTGTCTGCTTGTTTGTTTAAAGTCTCTGGCAGAGACATGCTGTCCCAGAGGGCGGGAAAGGCAGTGTGTGGCTCACCCCCTGAGGAAGCGTCATTGTCCCTGTGGGCTCTGGCTGGGAGTGTATCAGAAGTCCTAATCCCCTGCCTTGCCTAAACTCAAAGCCTCTCTTACCCAGACAGCACTGGGAGGGCTCAGCGTGAGCCATCAGAATATCCCAGATTCCCCTGCCTCTTCTGTCCCCATTCCCCTCAGTTGGCTAAACCCCTGTTCTTCATCAAAACCCCACTGAAGTGTCCCCTTCTTCAGGAGGCCTTCACCCACTCTCAGCAGTTATGAGAGCTCATCAGAGAATTCCTACTGAGAAGAGCCCCCATGGGAGAATTCCTGTTCTTAGTTCTTCTGGTTCCTTCCAGATAGGAAGCTCTTTCTGCATTGTGGAAGCCCAGGACCCTGCCCCAACAGGGCTTGCAGGATGAATTTAATAATTACTCATGGGATCAATATCATGTGCCACCACCCACAGGAAGCCCTTCCTGATGTCCACTCTGGTTCGTTTGGTTGCTTTCCTTCCATGCCTCTGTAACACTCAGTGCCTCTTCCAGGACCCTTTCCCCATCTTGCCTTTCAGGGGCGCTGTGTGCACATTTTTCTGTGTGCAGCGATTTCCAAGACAGGTGTTTTCACTCCTATTTTACAGATAAGGTGTTTTCACTGTGGCTCAGAGAGGCTGAGTAACCTGCATAAAAGGTCACACAGAGTGGCAAAGCCGGGAGTGCCACTTGGATGTGTTTGGCTCCAAAGGCCCTATGCTTTCCACCACCCTACTTAGGTGTCCTTGCATCTCTTGTGGTATTGGCACAGAGGCTGGTGCCTGGTTGACCTAGGGTAATATTCACACATTGAAATAAAGCTCAGCTCCTAGGCAGGGTCAGTCAACTCAGGAGGGAGACCTTAGCAGGTACCATGTGCCACCTTCTTCCCAGCAGAGACTCTCTCCAACACTGGGTGAGGTGGAGGATGTGAATGGGGGCAGCAATGGACATGATGGGGGTCAGGCATAGAGGGGCAGCAAAGACTGTGGTGTCAGGAAGTGATCATGCCAGGAGCTGTTGGGAAGAAGCAATTCACTGGAGACACCCTAATGCTAGGGGGTCAAATAGAGGCTCTTGAAGGAGAGACAGAGGCTTGGCTGATGGGATCTGGGGGTGGTAATGGGGAGAATGATCTTCCCTGCCCTCTCCTGCTGACTCCCCGCTTTTCTGATGGATCCTTTGGAGGAGTTTACCCGCTTTGCCTCCTCTGCTCCAATCTTTACCAACTGACCGTCATTACCTCTCATTAACCCCAGTCAATCCTGCAGGTCCACATAGGGCCATGACATTGGCACGGGAGGGACAGTCTCCTCCTTTGCTTCTCATTTGTCTTCTATTGCTTTGTTGCAAAGAACTAGTGTTAGAGGAGCACCTAGTGACAGAGATGGGGTGTGGAGGAAGGAGGGGGGCAGGAGAGAGAGAGGAGGTGACCGACAACCAAAGACAGGGAAGGGGGGGAACAAATCTAGTCCTCCCGTCAACTCAGCAGGTTTGGATAGCTGACTTCCCCGCAGATCAGTGACTTGTGAGGCATCTGGGGATCAGAGGATGGAGTGGAAGGGAAGACCCTCCATCACAGTGAACCACTTGGAAAGATGCGTAAATGGCAGCAAGATTCAATGAACCCCTCCTTATCCCCTCCCCCAGGTCCTCTGTCCATTCCTCCATAGTTAACTGCCCATACCCATGTGGTGAGAGCTTCCCTGAACACTGGAGGGAACAGGAGAGGTGACAGGACTTCAGGGCAAAGTACAACCATAGTGCCTTGGGCCAATCACTACTTCTTTTGTCCAGAGCTACTGCTGTCTTCTGGCTGCCTTTCCACCCCCCACTCTGTCCCTCTTTCCCCTTCCCCCTCCCCTGGAACACCTTCCCCTTCTTTCTTGAACTGCCTTAACTGCCTCCAGAGTCACAGGCTGTGATTACTCATGACCCTCAAGTGGGGCTGCCTTTGCCCCTCCACTGGGACCCACGAAGATGTCTGAGCTGCTCTGGACTCCACTCTCCCCCAATTTTCAGGGTGACCTTGAGTCCCTTGTTCCTTCTCTGGGCCTGTGGGAGATTCTTTGGGAAGATAGTCTTAACTACCCTGATGCCCCTGTTCTGCTGTGATCTGGGGAGGGAGAATGAGTGGAATGAAGCTTGTTTGGTTCTAGAAGAGTCACTGCTTGAGGAGACAGTCTTATGAGTCTTATGATTCTTTGTCTCTCTCCTCCCTTTTTAAAGACCCAAGTGACTTAAATTTTTAATTTGGGGACAATATGGACATTGGCTGGGTCCATGTTAAGTATATCCTTGTGAAAGTTAGTGATACCACTAGCTGGGACATGCGATTCAGAGTTGGGTCCTCCTCTGACTCACCAACAGGTAGTCTCCCAAAAGCAGGGTGGAGGTGGGAGGCCCTCCCCTCTGTACAGGTTGCTCAAACCCCCTTAGGCCAGATTGCAACCCTAGCTCTATCTAAAGAGAATTCTGCATAGTCATTGCCCTGGGCCCACGGAGGGAACCTGGAGTAGGAATAGGTGGTTATAACACACCTTGCAGTATATCCTACGGGGCATGGTGGGCTCAGGTTGGGGGGTGCTGGGTATGAAGTGACAGTTGATGACTAACCCTTCTTGGAACTCCTCTAGCCTCCCCAGCTTCAGGATTTTTTTTTTTTTTTTGGTACAGAGGATTGAACCCAGGGGCACTCAACCACTGAGCAACATCCCCAGCCCTTTTTATATTTTATTTAGAGACAGGGTCTTGCTGAGTTGCTTAGGGCCTCGCTAAGTGGCTGAAGCTGGCTTTGAACTTGCAATCCTTCTCCCTCAGCCTCCTGAGCTGCTGGGATTACAGGCATGTGCCATGGTGCTCAGCAAAACTTCAGGGTCTTTTGCTGAGACCTCCTTTTAAGGCCCATTGCTTCTCTGTGGACTGCAGAAGGTTAAGCTGAGAGGGATACAGGGGAGGGAGCCAGAGTGAGCCCTCAATGTCTGGAGCCTCTGCCCTGCCCAGGGATGAGGGAGGGTTCTCTGCCAAGGTGTTCACATTTGTGATCCTTGAGGGCAAGGGGCAGACAGGGAGGATGTTTAGTGGCTTCCCTTACATATTTCACTCAGCAGCTTGGAGCATGAACCAAGGTGAGGAGGCCTGCTTGGAAGGGGCCCTGAGCCAGCAAATAAACATTTACTAACTGTAAAAAGACCTTGTCCTTGCTGCTGGAGAGCCGGCCAGGAGGTGGAGACAGGACCAGAGGATGAATGATAGAAAAGGAGGATGGAGTGAGTGGAAGCCAATTCCTCTCCTCTAGGGCCCTCAGGACACCACTCCAGTGGAATTAGGGTACCCAGGAGATGACCTATCACCCCTATCAAACCACGGCACTGTGTGTGGAAGGAGTGGGCTGGTAATCTTCTTGGATGTTTTGGGCAAACTGGGGGAAATTGCAGTGCTTCCCTTCTCAGCCCAGGCCCTCACAAAGGCTATCTCAGCCCCAGCCAGACCTATATCTGGGTGGGTAATGAAACTGGTTGGTCCCTCTTCCCACAGGTATCAGAGCCCCCTCCTTGCTCCCTGGGGGAGCCTGAGAACAGCTGGGTCAAAGCCCAACCAGGAATTTTTCCAGGCTGGTTCCTATATCCATGGGTGGGGTAGGGGGCCTTGGGGAGCACTTAGGGAAGATGTGGGGAGTTGGAGGAGAAGGGGGCTGTGAGGATAGGAAGGGGATGGGGAGGAAGAGAGGGGAGAGGCTGCAAGCCTGAAGCAGCCAAGGGATCTAGAGGGAATGGGGGGCCTAAGTAGACTCCCCAGTTCTGTTCAGAAGATGAGCTGTGAGCCTGGGCTGGGGCTTGGCCCCCAGCCTGGTGGGAGCTCTGGGCAACTGGCCTAGGATGTTTCTGAGTACTGGGGGGTAGGTTTGAATCATCACTCAAACCTGGCCTTCATCCGCCCCCATCAGCCCCCTGGCCTCAGTTCCTTGGCAACATCTGTGTGGGGGGGTGCAGCAGGAACAAGGGCCTCTGTCTGCCCAGCTGCCTCTCCCTTTGGGCTCTGCCAGACTCCACAGTGCATACGTGGGCTCCAACAGGTCCTCTTCCCTCTGGGCCACTGACTAACTCCAGAACCACAAAGATTGTCCTTTTTAGAGCTACAGGTTTGGTGCCAAATTCTCCCAGGGCAACTTTCCTGGACACTTCTCTAAGGACCCCATTCACCCCAGGGCTCCAGATCCTTCTGATGTCCGCAGGCCAGATAGGGGCTCCAGATAAGCACATTGTCTCCCCTGCACACAGCACTGGGTCTTTTGCCCACGAGGCCATTCCAGTCCCAAACACGCAACAGTTTGGGAGGTCAGAAAGGCGGCGGGGGAGGGGGATGTCCAGGAGTAAATTCCTTCAATCCTCTTCCAAGACTCATTCCCTCTTGAGCTAGAGCTGGGGTGTGCAGACGTCAGTCACTAGGGGGCGCTCGGCCACCACAGGGAACTCGTGAACCTGGGCTAGCCTAGTCGGCGTGAGGATGCGTGAGTCAGTGAGTGGGGGGGG
>JAJEJO010049351.1:0-80784 GCA_020662805.1 Glaucomys volans | reverse complement strand
TCCATACTATTAACCCCCATAAGCCCTCATGTTCATCACTGAAAGGACATAGGAGATAAATGCTAGTCTTGTACAATAGAAGTGATGGTGACAACCTGGGTAAAGCTCTTGAGCCCATTATGCAGATAAAACTTATTGGGATTCCTTAACAAGCATGTGTGGTAAAGAGGTTCTCCTAAAATCTGTCTCCCTTTTTTCAGGTGTCTTAACTTTAACTGGCATAATCATCTATGCTAAATCAGTAGTTCAGAAATGAACTCGAGTTCTTTTCTCCTGACATTTGGCCATCGAGCCCTGGCCATGTCTAAGCCCTCATCACTCACTTGATCTAAATTTAGGTCTCCTATTCCTTTGCTTCCATGCTGCCACATTCTCTGTCCAAATTGAGACAGTGATTCAAACAAACCAGAATGTGCAAAAGAGCCAAGGATGGGATCATTTCCTGGATTCCCACTGTCCTTAGATTGAGTCTAAGTTCTCCAAATTTTGTCTCCAAATTTTTCCCTTTTAGTCATCACCTGCTCAGGTTCTAGCAACTAATACTTCAAGAGGTCTCACTCATTTCCCTATGCATTTCCTTACCTCCACAGGGCTTTTTTTTCCATCTACCAACATCACTCCTGTTCACTCATCCATTAGAAGTGGGCTCAACTGGTACTTCTTCAATGAAGCCCTTGTGTGCCTTTTGGGGCAGAACCAGATATGGTCTGGATGTTTCCCATAGTTCCCTATGCCTTCACAACCATCATCACTGAGATGTGCTCATTTACCTGTTCCCACTTTTAGAGAGATTCCCTATGGCAGGGCCTGTGTAGTTCATCTTTGTAACTCAGACCCTGGTGTCTGACATCTAAAGATTCTCTAGACCCTAGATACTAGTCCTGGATGCATGCACTGATTTATTAGTTCACTGATAAAGCTGGTCTGAATTCTGTCAGAATCTTCTCCCCAGTTTTTCTGAACCTGAAAATAAGTGTGACTACTTGCTGTACAAGCTAGAATATTTTGAAAGTTCGGGTTATAAAGGCCCCTGTTTTCTATGCCTATGAGAGTACCTTCGTCTTACCCTTCTGGGACATTTTCATTAAAAAACAATGCACATTCACACACCTGTATGTCAGAATGAGTGTGTCAGCTTCATTTCCATGTGAGGAGAGAGATTCCAATGCTTGGGAATCAGTACCCCCTAACGGATAAGTTTAAGAGTTTAATGTTCTTGGACTCAGATTTTATTCTTGCTATTGTGACGCTTTCTGGTCATGCTGGCAGCAATTCATTGTTGTATCACCTTTGCAAGATCATCTGCAGGGACGAAATAGTTTCTGGTTTCATGTTAAAGTCTAAGTTCTTGGAGAGTTTAGGGAATCTTCATAAGCCATAGCCCCAACAGTATGTGGGAACTCCACAATCTTCAGCTGCCATCTGTTACTTTCATGATTAAGTCTTAAATATTGGATCTACTCCCTCTAATTCAGAGTTCCTATCCCAGTCTGTCTTTAGATCACTGATTTTCTGGTTTGATTTCCCCACTAGAAGAAATTCCATGAAGGGACCAACTCTGTGGTCTGGTGCCCAATGGTATATGGTAGGTGCTCAGTGGGTGTACATCAAGAGGTTTCAAGCAGATGTACAAAGGAGATTGGCTTCAGTTTATAGCCTATTTATTCAACCTAGAGGTCCTTTAATAACTTAGGTCTTGGGAAAGCTTTCTTAAGAATACTAAGATTAGAGGCAGTCTATAAAATGGGAACCCTATTCACCCATGGTATTTGGGGAATATATTTCAGTTGTAACACATGAAGAAACTTGCAAACATTGTTGATCACTAAGGGTTTACCATTTCCCTTGCTTGGCAAGTTTCACTTCCCCCCACATCCTCATGCCCAACTACCAACACTATGTCTAGACATATGAAGACTACTGGACTTCAGAGTCAGTCCACATACCCCCAGTGGGGGGCAGATCAGCCACTCCTAGCTTGTGGTCCCATTCTGTAGTTTCTCTCCCTAAAATTCTCTCTTAAGTACAGGGTCAGGCATACTCATTTCTGTAGCCATACAGCATGGATAAACTATAAAGCAGGCAAAGGATCTCTGAACAAACATGAAGACATTTCTAGCAGAATCTCTGTACCTACTCTGATGACAGCACCTAGCAGGCACTCTCTTGCTTAACTATTAATTGAAAACCTCAAAATAACTAGTAGACCCAAGTTTTCCTAGGAGACATCATATGAAAGGGAAACTGGGCTAAGTTTAACATATCACCTGCCATCTTATTTAGCTTCCACAGAGCTGTGAGTGTGTCTAACTCATTGGTTTTAACCGTGTTCAATGTTTTAATTTTAAGCTAACAGCAGAGCAGAGCAAAGAGACACTGATCTAGATTGATAAATGCAGAGAGTGAAATTGAGATAGTTTTCACTTACAAGGCCAGATTCTCTTAAATTTGCCCCCAAGTCCTCAGAAATGTTTCCATTCCTTAGATTTGCCCTTCTTTAGCTTGGGGCAGGAGTTTTGTTCCTGGATCACTTACTTCTGCTCAACAAGTACATCTTGCCCATAACCTCAAAGAAAGTATATTTTTGGAGTGTTTTACCTAGAAAGTAGTTTGGGGTCATGGTATTCTCTTGAGATTAAATTAGAAGAAACAAACCAAACAATTTAATGTCTAATAGGCTAGCATGTGAAGGTGGCTTTCTAAGGGAAGGACCCAATGCAAGTTGAAACTAATTGTAACCTGATATATGTAATAGCCTCCTCTCGATCACTAATTCCTCTATTGAGAAGCACATGATCCACAGTCTGGGAGAAACAGAAAATGGCCCAGCTATTTACTATGAATTATCTATATTTCTATGTTCTGTGCAAAGACTGAGGGTTTTTGAATGAAAACCTGAAGCCACGTGGCTTGTTCTCTGCTGTACTATAGTTTTGTCATATCTGTAGTCTGATACCACTCCTGGAATAGAAGGGGCTCACAATGACTTTTCACCTCTTCCAGAACTGTAACAAACACTCAAGGCAAGCACATGGTTATTCAATTTTTATAAAAGGAACAAACACTTCAATCAGGGCTGTATTTCTTTTGATGATGGAGGCTGCCACTTTTGCTAGCAATGCTGTGTTTAAATATGCACTTTGTTGTACTGAAGTCTTAACATTTGACAGCTTTACTGAACTTGGCCTTCATATGCATGCTTTAGGTATCTGAAGATGTGAGCACTAAAAGCAAAAGTCAAATAACATAGGACAGGCACTAGAGGTAAGTGCCAAGTCAAGGGAGCAAGAGGACAATTGAGGGAACAAATTCTTTTAAGCTTCAAGAAACTCTCATTGCCCAAAAGGGGTTAGCTGGTTAGCTTGGTTTTTCTTCCTTTTTAAAAAATGTTGCATAATTACATATAATAGTGAGATTTATTGTTTCATGTTTGTCACAATATAATTTCTAATGACTTTTTTTTTAAAGGCCCTGTTAACATGTCCATTCTTAGACTTAGTACCATCATCATTGTACCTTCTCTTGGTGCTAGCTAGACAGGCCAGGTGTCCTTTCTCATTGTCTCACAGTTTCTTCCCATCAGGTCTATTAATATTTCCAAACATATCAACCCACTCCTCACAATAAGATGAATTTCTTCCTACTCTTCTGCTTGTTGCTAGCCATATCTGAATAGCTCTCACACACCGTGATTCTTCTAGACTCTACCCTTGAAGAATGTATGATACCCCAGATCTAAATCTATATCTAGGTTGGAGGAAAATGTCCTAGAACCCCAAGGTAACTTGCAATCAAGCATATTAACTTCTCTTGTTCTCACTTAAGCTCCTTGCCGGGGTCTTGTGCATACCTGCCCTGTCCTACAGTATTCTGGAACAGCACGGTAAGAGTGTGGTGGGGGAATTGGAGAGAAATGATAAGAATAGAAGAACAAGGGCCTGGAACTTTGAACTTATGGCAGGAGCCAGTCTGGTTGGCTTGGAGTCAATATCTACCTCAGTCATCTCCAAATTTGCTACAATTTAGACAGGAATGCTTCTTTCCTTTTGACAAATTTAGGTTTACATGGGCTTCTTTTCCACTGTTCATGGCATGTCACATATTTCACATGTAACAAAGGGATATTCAACTATCTAATTCAAGAGGAACATATATGGCTTTGGAGAATTCATTTCCACAGTTCAGGTGCATTCCTAGCATTCCACGGGGAAAAGTTAACCTCTAAAGCAAAGTTATTACTTCTTAAAATCCAAGAATATAAAGGGGTATGCAGCAAAAAATAAATATTTTCTCTTACTTGCTTGGATAATTGTAGGTAGTTTCTGGTATACTTCAGTGTTTTGAAATGTTGCAAAAAATATAATGCAAGTCCTGGTGCTATTCTGAGCGATCGTTTAATAAGTTAGTATTACTCATCCATTAATGATTGTTAATGTCTGAAAGGGCTTTTCTAGGCTCTTAGGTTCGTAACAGGTCACATTCCACCTTCAGGACACTCGCCTTTTTCAGAGTTCGGACGGGGTGAAGCATTTGAAGCCTCAGCCCGCCAGTAACCTGTGGTTTCTTACTTTCTCTTAAAGATAACACTTCTCAGGCAGCTAAATTAAGAGTCCGCGGGGCCACGTGACCCATCTAAACGTGATCGGGCAGCCAACCAATCGCAAAGAACTGAAAAGCCCGTCCCAGTTTCGCACGCTCGGGACAGTCAAACCAAAGGGCAGGGGGCATTAGGAATTTGACAAACCCCAAGTATTGCCGGGTAGGCTGCTTGACCATACACTTGAAAGTTCACTCTCACTTCAGGAGACACGTGACTGCAGGCAGGCGGGCCTTCTAAGCCACCAGGCGATAGGAGGTAGGGACTCTGGAAGGGGTATTAAGGGCTGAGACAGCTTTCTGTCCCATTTCCCTAGAACTCGCTGGCAAGCAAGCCCCTTTGTGTCACGTCTTAAGATCACTTCAGGGACCCACTAAGACGCTTACCAAACCTTCTTAGATAGGTTTGCTGTCGCCTGCTCAGGGAAGTTGTGCGGCTCAAGTGGGAGAGTGGCTGAACACTGGACAGGGCTTCCAGGCCCAATGCAGCGGACCCCCAGGACTCGAAGGTAGTCACCTCTGCCTTTCGCAACAAGCCACAACCATACACCAGCTCTCACGCTATTGCTTTGATCTATTGTTTAGAATGAAGGCTAATTACAGTCACAGGATTAGGACTCGGTTTCTCCGGAGGAAGGTCAGTGAGAAACAGGATCGGCAAACTAACCAGATTAAGTCTATGTCCAACCCCTCTTCCCCCGTTCAGCTACATCAGGAGTATGTACGTATACCGAAAGGTTTCCAGACGCCGCCCCGGAATGGAAATGGGTGTGGAGAAGCACCTCAAGGAGAGCCCTTTTTAAAGCCAACCTTGAACGCGCCCGCCACAGAGACGGCCCCGGGTCTGGGGAGTCGCAGTCTGGGTGCGCAAGCTGCGCACTTCTGGTGGCTCCGCTGAGCCTCTGGGCTGCCGCCCACTGAACGTGCGTCAGCTCACGGCTACTGGGGTACTACTTGCCCCGGCCCGCACCTGGCACCCAGCATCTTCGGAGGTGCCCACCTCCATCCGCTGTCGGCTCTCACCCTATTGAAGTCCGAGGGGCGCGCCCTGGGCTGTCGCGCACCTCTCGGCCAGGCCGGGATCTCTGCCTCCTGCCTAACACTCCGCCTAGCAGAGGAGGCAGAACCATTGTTCAGTGGCTCAGAAGCTCACAGTCCCCAGCCCCTGTCAAGGGTGTGAAAAACGAGGGAAAGCAGTGTCTCTGGGGGAGGGGGCATAAGGGAATGAAGACTAGTTCAGGCGAGGGTTTAGGACACCCAAAACCCCAGTGTCCCCCAAGCCCAGTTCCCTGTAGCCAAGGCGCTGACAGCTCAGAAGCGCCACCAGGGTGGGGAGGGAAAGGAGGAGAGCGGAGCGGCGCCTCCTAGGAGGGGGGTGGGCGAGAGAAGACCGGCGCCTCGGGTCCCCACACACATTCCCGGCACCCTGGTTTGCTCCAGGCCGTCTGCGGAGGGGTGCGTCCCCACTCACCCGCTCCGGTGGCGCCGCTGTCCGCGGGCGCCCAGCACAGCGCGAGCAACAGCCAGAGCGCCCAGCGCGCGGACGTGCCCATGGTGCCCGCCTGGATGGTGCCGCCGCCGTCGCCGTCGCCGTTCGCTCCGCACAACAAGTTACCAGCCCTTCGGAAAGGAGGAAGGAGGTGGGGGCGGGGAGGGGGAAAGGGAAGAGGAGGGGGAAGGAGTTAGAAGGGGGAAAGGGAGTGGGGAAGAAGAGGGCACCCCCTCCCCTACAACTTGCACAATCTCCTCCCCACCAGCCAACCCACCCACCCACCCACCCACCTCCCCGGGCTGCAGCAGCGGTGCAAGCCGAGGCTGCGGGCAGAAAATAATGCAGGCGCTGCAGAGGAGGGGAGGGAAGGGGAGGGGAGGGGAGGGTATAGGAGAAGGGGGGAGGGAGGGGGTGGGGAGCCGAGAGCAAAGGAGAAGACACCAGAGAGGAGCCAGCCGCGGAGCACCCACACTGGCAGCGGCTGGAGCGCGGGGTGAGGAGCCGGGAGGGGGCAGGAGGGGGAGTGGTCAACGGGGGGGCGGTGGCTGGAGCCCTCCTCCACGCGTTGCTCTCACACGCGCCAGGCAGCTGGGTGCCTGCGCCGGGGGTGTGCGAGTGTGTGCAAGTGTGAGCGTGCGTGCGTAAGTGGCAGCGGTCGCGGCTGCCGCCGCCATCCGGACTGCTCCAGGGGCCCGGCGCGTCCGCCCGGGGCTCACGGGGGCCCGGGGCGGCCGCTGGTTGGCTCGCGCACCGCCCTCGCCTCCAATCCCGGGTGCCTGTCCTAATTTCCTGATCCAGGGAACCTGCCGCCGCAGCAGCTGTGCGCTCCCTACAGTCATTACTGTACCCTCCGGCAGCCGCCAACAGTAAATGCAGCAGCAGCAGCAGCAGTTAGCGCTGATGCAACTATCGCTGCTATTTCCACCGCCTCCCCATAACGGGGCTTGCAGCGGGGGGGAGGGGGGTTTTGGGTAGGGGGGACTTGCAGCTTCTAAAGGCAGCAAGCATCTCTCTACCACCCCCTCTACCAGAGGCTAGTTCTGTGAGGCCGGTAGGTAGCATCTTCTTGACCTCCTCTCTCCAACTAGAAAGTGACGAAGAGGAGGGGGTCCAAGCGTTTGTGCTGCTCCGATGTGGGGTTCGGGATGCCTATCTCAATCGTACGCTGAGATGCCATTTTGCCAAAAATTAAATGTGTCTTTAAGTGAGAGAAAGAGAATGAGAGAGCGCACGCGGTTGTGGCTTGTTCTCTGTAATAGAACGAGACTAAAATAACCCAGTCTGGGATGAGGAGGAGGGAAATTGCTAGCGCAGCTCTGCATTCTCTCATCAACCATTATAGTTAATTGCTAATTGCACAAAATGATAGTTTGAGGGCCTGTAATTAAAAGCTTAACCTTTTCTGGTTTGGGGGAGGGGGATCCCAGATTTTTTTTTTCTTGATGTACTTTGTAACATTCAATTACAAGGCTTAAGGAAAGAAAAAAGGAAACAAAAGCAACACTTCTAGAAAGGATTGATTTTTGTTTTGTGCCAAACAGTTCCTGAACCTATAATTTGCTTTTTGTGTACTTCGGTTTTCTTGCACACACTTTTTCTCCCCTGGTTTCGGTGCATTGTCTTTTGTGGCCCAATTGAACAGCTAACAAGAGTGGGAGCTGTTATACCTTCAGTGGAGACTTTTTATGCATTTTTTCTTAAGTTGTTTTTATCTTGAATGACTCAAACTTGACAGATTTCAATAATATCTTGTCCTGGCTCTATTCTGTTGGTGATCTGAGAAGTAGAGGGCACTACCTAGCTGTATTCTCTTTGCCCTGGTTCTCCTGGGAGTTTGTGAAAGCTAGTCAGCAGAAGGGATGTTTATTTAGGAACTTACTGTCTCCAGGAGACAGACAGATGAGGAAAATTCTAGTCAGGGTAAATTTTGGTGTATCCAGGTTTTATCCAGATTGTGACTGAAAAACATGCAGGGGCTTTATTTGATGTATAGATGAGATCTTGTGCTCTAGCTCATTGTAAATGCTTCTTTGCCCACCCTTTGGTTACATGATCAATACAGACTTCAGGAGCCACACACATGTTGCATGTGAAAGAAATTTAATTTGTATCATTTGGTAGTGCAGATTATACCAGTGCTATCCACCTGAACAGGCACTGAGGTGAATGGTCAAACCCTAGGTGCATGATATTTTGGTGTTCTTGGGATTCTGAAAAGGCCATTACCACTTTACAGAAGACAAAAGAGAGTAGAGGGAATGGATGGAATCAACATGAAAAGGCACAGCATTAATAAAGAATGATATAGTTTGTTTTTAACATTTCACTCAGAGAAATGTACACTACAAGCTAAACATTGATATAATACAATAAGACTTATCTTTGACAAACATGTATTATGCTTTCTAGCATAAATAAACTGTTGGCAAACTTAGCAGCAGCTCTGTGTTCAATTCTGTACCTTTTTATTGAATCCAAGGGAAGCATAACCTCTCTGATTGGCTGTGTATCTTGGAAAAAAAAAATCACGGGATTTCTCTATGCCTACTTTCTGACCTATAAACTGAAAAAAAAAATCAACCTACATAGTATCAGAGTGTTCTGTAGTTTTAAAAACCAGTTCTTTGCAAAATGTTGGTTTATTAGATGAAACAGGAGAAAGAATGTATTTAGTATAGAAAGCAATTAATAGTAAAGTAATAAATCAATCATGAATGGAGATTGATGTGGATGAACTAACTGGGCTCAGAGAGGTTGATACTGCTGGCTTTTAGAAGTGTTCATGTAAACACTTGCACAGGTAATTCCATTCTCTCCCACAATTCCCCACATTCATTGTTTTGTTGAAGTTACATACACTGACCATCCCAGGGAGGTAGGTAATTTGCAAGGTCGTGGGTATACAGAGACATTTGTCTGAGCAGACTGAGAATCTGGTGGGAGCGATAGCCAAGTAGGCAACTACAGTGCCCCATGTACTGAACTATAATGCAGAGATGCTTGAGGGACTATAAGATTGATCACAAAGAAAGTGCAGCTAATCTGGCTTCAGGATGAGGCCAGAGATCTGTTGCAGAGCTGAGCATACTCATGATTTTTATCAAGTAATTTAAATTCTCCCTCTTTTTGAGCACATGATAGGATTGCAATACCTGGCCCCCTGATGGTTGGATGGTTTAAAAGACTAACTTTGGCTAATTTGTGAGCAAAAGTTATAGAATGCCTTTTCCAGACTGGGGCATTTATTCCTTGTGTGAGACTCTTTTTGTCTGTATGTTGACGAGAAACTTTTCAGAGGTGGCTGTTCCATTAGCCCAGGTCTCTGAATGACCAAATTCATTCAGAACTACTCATCTAAGTGGCTCTGAACTGGCTTTGAGATGCCTACATGTCTCTGGAAATGGCTACATACATTAGAGGTCAACAAACTAGAATTCATGGATCAGTATAGCAAGTGATTTATTTTCATATGACCTATGAATAAGAATTATTTTTTAAAGGATTTACAAAAAAATGAAAGAAGTAAAAAGAAAAAGAAGCAGTAGCAACAGAGACTATATATTGCTTATCAAACCTAAAGTATTTATCACCTGTCTTTATAGAAAAAAAACTTGGCCGGGCGTGGTGGCACACACCTGTAATCCAAGCGACTTGGGAGGCTGAGTCAGGAGGATCGCGAGTTCAAAGCCAGCCTCAGCAACTTAGCGAGGCCCTAAGCAACTCAGTGAGACCCTGTCTCTAAATAAAATACAAAATAGGGCTGGGGATGTGGCTCAGTGGCCGAGTGTCCCTGAGTTCAATCCCCGGTTCCAAAAAAAAAAAACTTGTCAACTCTTGACATACAGTGAATGAGAAAAAATTTTTTGTTTCTTCATCTCCTGATATTACATCAGCATAACCTAGTATTTTTCTGACCAGTACACTTGGGAAGAGGGAAGGACGGCCCTGGTGAGCAGAGGGACTTAAGGCACAAGAGCCACATGTATCCAAGGCAGTGTAAGAGACTCAGGGTGGGTCAAGGGGGGTTCGATTGGACTAATGATGGGAAGTAAGGCAGAAGAAAGGTAAGGACTGGATTAGGTGGAGTCCAGTATGTCACACTAAGACTTTAGATTTTATCTGCTGAAGCATGGCAAGACCTTGTCACAGATTTTGATCACAGGCCTGACATTTAGTTTTAGTTTTAGTTTTTTAAGAAAGATTACTCTGTCAGTGATATGAGGGGTGACTTATTTGGGGAGTAGGGTAGAATAAGACTAGAGGAAGAAAAATTAGTGAGGCAGCAGTAGTGAGAGAGTGGATTAAAGAAAGGAGAAAAATTAACTACTGTTCTTGGTAGATTCCCAGGCCCCTCCTTGACCCTAAATCAGTAGGTCTAGGGTGGGGCCCAGGAATCTGTATATGCAACTTTATTATAATTGATTCCTAGGATTAGTCATGATTAAGAAACTGTTTTAGAGAATGATTTCTTCAGTTTTAAATCCTAAGTAGCTTTACTTTTTTCAAATATGTGAAAATTTATTTGTCCGAATTCTCTGAAAGGAGTAGGTTAGGGTCCATAGAAAATGCTAAGGTTAATGCTTGTCATTTCCTTTTCTTCAAGGCCCTTAGCCTAATAAATACAGGCTTCAGAAGTAGTCTTCAAACCAATTTTCTAATTTAGCACTGGTTCCTGCAACCCTAGCACTGGAAGTAAAAAGTGAAAAGAGCGATTTGGGATCTATTTTGATAGTGACTTCCCAGGTCTTTATTTCAGCATTTTCTAATTGCGTGACAGCTCAGTGAAATGCATAGAATTCCTTGTTCTCTTTGGGCTCCACAGGTAACTGACCTGGTGGTCTACACCAGGTCAGTGGTGACACATTCTGGCTTCTATCAGAATCACCTAAAAGGTCTATGTAAACACGAATTGCTGAATTTCACTCCCAGAGTTTCAGATCAAATAGGTCTGGAGTGGGGACCAAGAATTGACTTTTTCTAAAAAATTCCTTTTTCTAACAAATTCACCAGTGGAATGCTGGTGCCACTAGTCAGGGAACACACTTTGAGAACCACCATTCTACACCTATATGCATAACTTCCTTCCTCACTACTGTGATTGGTCAGGGCCTCAACAAGTCAACCTGTGGCTTTCTCTGTCCACACTAATTGTATGTTTAAGCCCTAAGTACATCACCCAAGTTGCTTCATTTGTGGTGAAGCTTAGGACTTTTGCTTGGAGCTTTTACTTGGTTAGAATAGTATTTTCTTCTAACTAATGTGATATGTGGGCATAAGGCCAGATCTGCTGGCCATTTTACCAATGTGCCACCATGAAGGAAGTCAATTTGAAAATGAAACATTTGTGGAGAAGAGGAAGCTGAGAGAATCAGGAA
The DNA here is from genome assembly GCA_020662805.1 of Glaucomys volans. Taxonomy (NCBI): domain Eukaryota; kingdom Metazoa; phylum Chordata; class Mammalia; order Rodentia; family Sciuridae; genus Glaucomys; species Glaucomys volans. The sequence continues at coordinate 69,321 of JAJEJO010049351.1, read as the reverse complement.
CAGCATCCAAACTTGTAAGCCTGGGCCCAGGTCAGCTTGTTTTTGAAAGCTGATGTTCTGTGGGACTTTTCACTTTCCTGAGCCAATAAATGCCCTTTGTTATTTAGTCAGTTTAGATTAGGCTCTTACTTGTACTAAACTGATAAAGGTCACCTCTCAAGGGTGACTTATGGTGCTACCATAAAGCAATGGGCAAAATTCCATTGAGCAAAACTCTACATGTGGCCACCCAATGGAACTCAGAAGAGGAATATAGGGATTTATAAGGACTGTCTTGAACAACTTCTTTCTCTCATATCCTGGCCAAATCAAGTCCCCATCCCTACTTCAACCCCAAATTAAATGCTTAATATAGTCTTACTATAAAAATTCATCCTGACTCAGGATTATAAACTAGTAAGAATGATTTTTAAAAAACTCAAAGGCAATTTTGCATATATTTTTGAGTAATTTCAGATAAGATCAGGTGCATTCAGGGTGATATGGCCAATGACTGCTTTTGAATAATTTCATAAAGTAAAATGTGGCCAGATATGACACAAGTTGTTTATAGATGAAGAGAAACTCCAAAATGGGTTGAGTGTAAGGCTAGATCAGTGGTTCTCAATTGGAAGCCATTATACCCCCCAGGAAACATTTGTCATTGTCACTTGACATTGTTCAGTGTCTTCAGATGTTTTCAACTATCATTCCTGGGCAAGGGATACTACTGGCATTGTAGTTGCCAAAGGTCACAGAAACTGCTGAGTGTCCTACAATACACAAGACGGCTCTCCACAACAAAGAGTTAGCCAATTCAATGTCAGTAGAGCCACAGTTGAGACACGATGGGCTAGATTTATGAGAAATCAGATGACTCTGTAAAGTGTGAACTTTTTATTTGGGGCAGAATAGGGGGACATTATTTAAGACTTGGGTGACCTAATAGAATGATGTCCTTACTGGTCGAAGAAAGGATGAACTGTCATTGTCTAGTCAATGATAGATAAGAATGGGATGTCAGATGAGGCAGGGGGTAGATTTACAGACTTGGGAGATATAAAGCAAATCACAAGTAGTTTACCTTTTAAATTGAAGTAGATCAATATTGGACAGATTCTGGGCTGCACTGTGAACTCAGCAGTGTCCTTTATTTTGCAAAGTGTTGGGTTTTGTTTTCATTGTTTTTCAGTGCAGGAATGAGGTGCTGGGACCACTCTGATAATTCATTCCTATGTTTCAGGCCCCAAATATGAGTGTTCTCATTTGTCATAAATGCAATTTGCAGGAGGTTTTTAAATGTCGTATTATAGCATTGAAAACACTCTTGGGCTTGGGTGTGACTCAGTGGTAGAGTGCTTGCCTAGCATGTGTGAGGCACCAGTACCACATAAAAAAATAAATAAATAAAATAAAGGCACCATGTCCTTCTACAAGTAGAAACAATTTTAAAAAAAGAAACACTCTTAAAGTGGGTTCCTATTAAAATGGGGTATTTGTGGCTCCTCTTAAGCTAGTTAAGCATAAATTGCATGTTAGAACTTAAGAATTTTAATCTGCAATTTATAATAAGGTAGCAAGTTCTTTAAATATATACAATTTCACCATGTAATTCCTTTGTTGTTTTTTTTTTTTAGGTTCTGGGAATTGAACCTGGGACCTCATGCATGCTAGGCACTCTACCATTGAACTATATCCCCAGCCCTTTAAAAAAAGTGTTTTTGTTTTGTTTTATTTTTTATTTTTATTTTTTTTTTAATTTTGAGACAAGGTCTCACTGTGTTGCCTAGTCTGGCCTTGAATTTGAAATCTTCCTGCCTTAGCCTCCCACGTTGCTGGAATGACAGGCATCCCCACACCAAGCATAATTCCATTTTAAAACTTTTAGGAGTTTTGTAGAAGTGCATAATTAAGGTATCTAATATTTTTTATTCAATTATATGTATGTTTTAAATTCATATTGTACTGCATCTTGAGGGACTATTCTTCCTTCCAGTCTGGCTCTTTGAGAAAGTTTTTATCCTAGCATCTCTAAATTGCTTGAGAAATATATTTGTGATGAATTCTAATGCTGATAATGAGCATATCTGGAGAGTGGAGGGGGGTGCCAGTTTTTGAGCCTGCTTTTAGGGTTATATGCTGGCTCTAGGAACAGGGCGTAAATCAGAATTGTTGGGGGGTGGCCTGGCTTAAGGTGGAGGAAATAAAAGAAAGGTAGGTGAGTAGAGTTGAAGAAAGTAATGGTACACTGTTTGGAATTTTATCCCCAAAGCAGTTAGTGAACATTGTAAGGCTTCTTACTAAGAAATTGGACATGTAGATTTAGAAATATGACTGAGAAGATGATTTTCTCTGTCCAAGATCCAGGGGGCACCCAGTGGTTAGCTGAAAACCTTTGTGCATTGAGTGAATGCAGAGAGGCAGTATAGGTGAGTGGGTGATGAAACTAGGTTTCTTGGGCTCAAAGACTGGCTCTGGAACTTCTTAGCTATAATATTTAGTCTAATTATTTAACCTAACTCTATGCATCAGTTTTTTCATCTGAAAAATGGGGTTAGCAAGTGCACCATTTCTTCTAAGGATTAAATGCATTCATACCATTAAAGCACTTAGAACAGTGCCTGGCATATAGTAAATGCTCAATAATTGTAGCTTTTATAGTTAATAACAACATTTATTGCTGTGAAGAAGATGATGATGATAAAGAAGAATAGTTGCAATGTGAGACAGAGGCAAAGGGATTACAGGTATGGACTTTGGACTTGAACAATGTAAGGCAATGGTTTTCAACCTTGACTGCACATTAAAATCCCCTGGGGAGCTTATACGAATAGGAACACTGGAGCTCTACTCTAGTATAAGGATGGTGGGATGTTTGGAAGTGGGGCCTCAGCATAGTTTTGAGGTTTCTCAGGTGAGTTCAATTTGCATTCTAATTATGAATCACTTGGTGTGGGGCCTGAAGGTCTGGCCCAGGAGTAATATAGAAGGACACTGGTCCAGGAAAGTTTGAATAAGACTTCACCTGTGGGGAGAAGAGGGCTCTTGTGGCAGTTACTGCAGGCCCTTGCTAGTGTTCCAGAACAGCCTCCCAGGCCTTGCTCTGTGCATCCTGCTCTTGGCCCAGAATCTCACAGCCCGCTAGATTTGTCAGCTGTACAAGAGCCAAGGACCATGGGAGGTCAGAAGCTGGGCACAGCCAGACTGTGAGAAACCCAGCTGGCACCTACCTGTCAGGTCATGGATTACATATCACATGAGTATCATGCCTTTATGAATCAATCTACCAACAAGGACTTGTTGCATGCCTTCTGTGGGACCAGCAGCATGCCAGGTGACTGGAGGGCAGCGACTAGATAGTGATGTGACTGCTGTTGGAGAGGAAGTCGTTGTTTTGTTTGCTTTTTCTATGGGAGCCAGCTCTGGCTTGTTAAGTGGTAATTGACAGTCCTCTCTTCTAAGGAAGTTTCTCTTGGATTTGCTGCCAATAGGAAGTGTATTATTTCTCAGAGTACTATAGCATTCATTTATCGAGTGCCCACTCAATTATGAGGCATGACAGAGTTTGCCATCTAAGAAAGGAAAGACCACTTAATGATTCCTAGAGTCAGAAGTCTGGAATAAAGAGATAGACAGATCAAAGAGTTAAGGGGATTTCATTGTAATTGGAGAAGGCTTTTAGCAGAAGCTGGGTCTTCCACTGAACTCTTATAGGAGTTCTTAAATGAGTTGTGTGGGAAAGCAAGTCTATTTTTTAACATACAGGAAGAGTGATTTCAGCTGATAAGGTAACAAGGTATAGGCTGTGGTTATTTTGCTAAATCATGGTGAGACCAGAACTTGGTAGAAACTGGATTTCTTTTTGAGGATCTTAAGAATTATTTTTCCTTCACACTAGTAGAAATTGAATATTCTTAGAAGGTATGCTAATCACAGAAATTTTCTGGAACTCATTGTTTTTATAAATAGTAGATCCATGCAAACAAAGGAAATAAAGAAGCTTCCCCTTTGGGAGACTTCTCTGTACATTTGAAGAGTTCATGGTTATTGACCCAAGTTGCAGGACAATTGATGCTTAATGACCCAAATTAGACCTTGTTCCTAAATTGATTTGGATTAGCTTTGGGAAGAAAATAATGAGAGGCCATTTGGAAGGACAGAGCAGAGGTCCATTGTGGATAGGTGGAAAGAGGGAACATTTGGAGTGGGATGGGTCAGCTTAGAAATGAAACATACCTGAGACTTCTGCTGCTTCTAATGGTAGCACCCTTTCACTTTATTAACCAAGATATACAATATCATCCACATCCTTTGTAATTAAAACTTAATCCTTTCCTACAATAAGAAGTAAATACCTTGAAGGCAAAAATAATGGTTTAAATACATGCAGGACCTGCTCTTCATATCAGTGAAATTGAATGGAAATATGGCAGATTTTCCATCATGTTTTCTTGGTAAACTCCAGAAAGGCACCATTCAGGAGATCAGCAATTACAAGAAAGATGGATTATTGTTTAGTTTTCTCTCTTTACATTTCTACCTTTATCCCTTTCTCCTCTTTGCCAGGGTCTATAAGAAAGAACAAAGAGAGGGAGAGCGAGTTGGTTGATATAAAGACCATTCAAAACACTCAACAGCCCATCTAGGAAGGTCTTGGAAGAACTCTTCCTCCTTATACAGTGATTTTATAAAAGTCTCCTTGCTAGAGGAGTAGTTTTCTCCATGTGAAAAAAAAATGACAGCTATGTCTTACATAGTGTGAGAAGAATGTCTTGAATTTGCACATAGCCTTTCTTCTGAGTAGGTTCAAAGTACTATGCAAACATTACATCAGTACTCCCTGGGAAGAGACTATGGCTGAGTCTAAGGAGAATAATCCATTTTCAGAAGTTTGGAGGAGCTCAAATACAAATAAATGCCCTCACTGAGCTCATGCAAAGTATCCTTCAATGGTTCGAACCAAACTTTCACAGGAGAATGGATATTAATACTTATCATGGCTCGATCATCTAAGAGATGAACTCCATTCTTTCTTTCAAATGGTCATTCTTAGAACTCAAGTTCATCTCGCAGCTTCTCTTGAAGCAAGGCAAAAAAAAAAAAAAAAAGGCAAAAACAAAAACAAAAAACCATGAGCTCATGGTGGAACATGCTTGCAATCCTGGCCACTGCAGAGACAGAGGCAGGAGGATGGCAACTTCAAGGCCAACCTCTGCAACTTATGGAGACCCTGTCTCAAAATAAAAAGGAGCTGAGCTTGGTGGTACATGTCTGTAATCCCAGCAGCTTAGGAGGCTGAGGCAGGAGGATTGCAAGTTCAAATCCAGCCTTAGCATCTTGGTGAGACCCTAAGCAACTTAGGGAGACCCTGTCTCTAAATAAAATACAGAAAGGGCTAGGGATGTTGCTCAGTGGTTAAGTGCCTCTGGGTTCAACCCCTGGTACCAAAAAATAAACAAATAAATAAAAATAAAAAAGAGTGAGGGATAGCTTAATGGTAAAACACTTGCCTAGCATGCACAAAGCCTTGGGCTCAATCCCCAGCACAGCAAAAGCAACCAACCAAAAGAACAAAACAAAACAAAACTGGAGTTACCAAGTTGTATTTGTGTTAACCTGACTTAGCACCTTGGGTCATGCCTAGGGTCTTACAGGACTCTTCAGAAGGGGACTGAAGACATCCTTCCTCTGCTGTTCTGATTTTAATATTGTAGTAAAGTACAGTAGTTCAAAATTCTGTTAGAACTTGAAGGGGAAATAAAAGCAGTGGTTATAATTTTCAGTAGTTATAACTTCTTTTTCTGTCTTTACACAGAAATTTTAATCACATCTAATAAAATTGCTTATGTTCTCCTTTTTAATTCCCCACCCCCACCAAACCCTGCTCTGTCTGCTGTTTGGCTGTCTTGAGAAATCTCAGGAGGCTGTGCTTGTGGAAAAAGCTCATAGGATATGAAGAGAAATGGAGCTGGGCCTTGTGGATCTAATATCATTTCCTCAAATCAAGTTCATTTCAGGAGACAATTCACTGAAGAAATGATCAGAAATATTGCAGCAAGGATTGTTTGGATATCAAAGGTGAAACAGGTCAAATCCTCTTCCAGTTTCCTTTGCCTCTGATATAAGCTGCCTTGGATTGTTTATTTCTACAAGCTGGTTTGATACCTTGTCACAAAGGGTAGCTGATCATTAGAATCTTTTTTTTCTCCTCCTCCTTCTTTTTCATCTTCAAAGTTTTAAAAATGTTACTTTTAAAATTTATTGTTGATGTTATTTTTAATTGAAAAATCATAATTGTATATGTTTATGAGATACATTGTGATATCCTGATACTGCAGATAATATGGCATGATTAAATCAAGCTAATTGCCATATTTATTGCCTCACTATCTATAGTTTTTTATGATGAGATATTTGAAACATACTCTTAGTTACTTCAAAATATAGGATATATTATTATTGATTACAGTTGCTTTGCTGCTAAATAGCTCTCAAAACCTATTCCTTCTGTCTATCTGAAACTTTGTACCTTTTGATCAGCCACTGTCCATTTCCTCCTTCCCCAACTCACCCAGTCTCCTGTTGACCCTCAGCATCTTTATTTTCTTAATCACCAAAGTATCTATGGTAGGAATGTTACTGGCCATGTAAATCTTGCTCAGCTATAAATACTTGCCCTGTATTTAGACTTGGCAGTGTACATGTTGAGTTTACAACCAAAGCAGCAAGTTAACGGTTCCTTTCAAGTGGTTTGGGGAGAGGTCTTCCTATTTTTCTCTGCAAATACTCCCTTGGTAATTTTTAAAAATCTTCTTGGGAGTATGGCAGGAGTCTTTGATTTATTAGAGTTGAATAAGAGACTGTGATGTTTTGTGGTTTGTATTTATAATTGCACTGCCAGACTCATCTTATCTCCTTTTCTTATTGTGCACATTATTCTTGCTGAGAAAATTTCAGTGTTTTCCCTTCCTAAGGCAAAATAAACCCATTAGGATGGGCTCTTAGAACCTCCTTCCCCCATGTGTCTATGAGCTCCTTATCCCCTTCCTTCTACAAAGATCCCCCAAGTACACTCATGTTTTTTCTCATTTACCTAAAATTTGACCTTAACCTCTAGTGTCATGTGGGAGAGAGGCTGTGAAATTTGGGTCATTACATACATATCATGTTCAGTAGGGTTGGGGATCACAAAAGCATAACTATTTATTTGCTATGTAACTTTGTCTTCCTTGGATTATTTTTAACATTTTCTTCCAGTGCATTAACATTCTTACAATATTGGGGTCACAGCCAAGGAGCCCACCCTGGGAGTTTATGTATACTGTGCCTTCTATTACCTACTGAAATTCCTCCTGGAACTCGAACCCTAACTCAAAATGTTTAAAGCATTGGTAAAGTTCTTTCCTTTGGAGTACATGGCATGGACCTTTCACAGAGGCCATAAGTTGTACTGGAATCCTTGCATAATGTGGCAGCAGAGTCTTGGACTAGATACAAGAGATACCTATATTGTACTGAAGTTGTTTCTGGGAAAGAAGTTAACAGCAAGGTTCCACTGTGAGTAGTTTTAACAACCCAGTGTGATTCTGTGGTATGTGTTCATTGCTGTGGATACTGTGGAGCAGATACAAGTCTATACATATAAACTCTGATGGTGGGCCCCAGGGGTTCTGCCTGGAGTTATTCCCATAAGTGGTAACAAGCACTGGTTTTCCAGGTTGCAGAAACCCTTAGCTACTCTCCCTGGTAGATCTGTGTGTGGCCCTCAGATTAGCTCTCTCTGGATCAGCTCTGAGAGGTACCCAGGAGACCTGTCCCTCAGTGACTGGAATGTTCTCCCAGGGTTCCAGGACCCTCAGAGGAGAGTGGTGAGGCACTCAATTTGCTAAGGGAAAGGAAATGACCCTTGTCAGAGCAACATTGCATTTCAAAACTGACAGAGACCTTAGTGTTCCTCCTATGGTGAAGAAAGCATCCTAATAATGGTGTCATTAAAGCTTCTACTCTTCCTCAGGTTTGTCAGGACCTTTGAGTTCAGGAATGAACGGGGCTAATAAGCCAGTGGCGTTTAATAATTCCAAAATGAAGTTTTCCAACCCTTGATAAAATTTTAAATTGCCTGGGCATGTCCCGTTAATAAGCAAATGTGAAAGTAACAGGTGGGAATTTGTAAGTTGTATGCGAAAAGAATTCTGATCTCTATTGGTTATAAAATACTGTCTAAATTATAAGCAATATTCTCTCTGTTTCTCCAGAGGGTGAATCTAGTTGCCTTGTTTAAGTAAGAAAGAAGATATTTTTAAAAGCCATGTTATGGAAGGACTCTTTTGAATCTGAGATAACTGCAAAATTTTCCATTTTTATCACCTTAGGGTGTGACCTGTGGTGGCATTTGGACTCAGAAGCTGGGGTTCTCATCCAGGCTCTGCAACTCACACACTCTGTGTCCATCAAAAAGTCCTATTACTCCTGAGTTTCAGTTTTTTTCCAATGGTGAAAGGAGATAATTCAAGCCCTTTTTCTTCCCCTTATGGGAATGTACGTGGAAGTGATTGTCAGTGGTTCTGGAGGCACATCCAGTGAGGTTTTCATTGTGAAAATGTGTGGATATTCAGAATTCAAAATAGTAGGGAGGTTGGGGGATAGGAGTAAGTGAATGCGCACAAGGACTTCAGTGGTCTTCCTGGGAAGGAAGAGATCAAAATCTTGATGTTTTTCATTGTAATTTCAGGTTACAGAAACCTTCAGAGTGGGAGAGGTGATTCAGTACTATTGGAATATATAAAGGTCTTTGTATTAAAGTATTATTGAGAACAAAAAGAGTCATGCTGGGTGTGAGCAATAGCACTGGATGTTGCCTTATTCCAACAAGCAAAGGATTCTGACTTGAGCATATGACTTGGGTGTGTAAATCTAAAGAGCTGGCAGTTGGGAGCACAAGTCAATTTTGGCATGGGTGCCCTCAGATGAAATATCATGGAAGGGAATCTTAACTCATTTTACCTGAAGATCTGTGCTTCCAAGACATAGATTTTTGCAGTCTATTTGGAGAAACAGAGTAGCTCTCAACACTCAGTTACTCCTAAGTATGAGAAATAAATTCTCTGTCCCCAAATGGAAATCATAGATCACACACACACACACACACACACACACACACGTGCGCGCGTGTAATCAAAATAATGTGCTATGTATAATATAAAGGGAGAATAAAGGGAAAGATTGTGATATAAAGCAACATGGCCCAAAGGGGTCAGAAGATGAAGTGCAGTGGTCAGATATTGCACATACAGTCTCTGTGAATGTGGAAACCCCTCTGCCAACTAATGCATGTGTAGTAGACTGGAGACCGTCATATCCTAAGTGCTATAGCTGTTAGTAATAAGATTTTCTGAAATGGTGAACTGAAATTGGTGATGTTCCAAGCAACATGCACACTTCCCTTTACTAGACATAGTGGCTGTATTCCTAGAAAATTCAGTTGTATTAGACCTATGAAAAAATAGTTCATGCTTGTGCACAAAATAAAATCAGGACCTTTTCTCAGATGACTCTAAACAGGGGAAAACTCTTGATGCCTAGCCATCTTTGGATATTCGGGTCCCATGGGCCATTTTCCTGGATGAGTAGGGTGTGTCACCTGCTTTGCAGGGTGTCTGGACTCCTAGGACCTGCACACTCACAGCCCCAACACACCTCCAGGCATTGTGACAATCAAAATGTGTTCTCATGTTTCCAGGGCACCCTCTGGGGGTGCCGGATTGTCATTGAGGGATGCTGGGGTAGAGACCCAGTCTTACTGACATTGCTCTGGGTATAGCTAGGGTTTTCATGTCTTCCAGTAAACTCAGGAATAACCAAGAGAAGACCATTTTGAGCTTTGCGAGACCTAGATTTCTGACCTAATTTTGTTTTCCAAAGCACCCATTTTCTGTGGGAAACCATTATGGTCTTCTGAGTTCTGACTCTAGGGGATAAGGGGGAGAAAGAAGGACTGACTGGCCCTTTAGCCCTGAGGAATTACCTGAGACTTCTTAGATCCATAGTGTGTGGGCTGGTCCCGGAAAGAGAGTTTAGATTTTCTGTTCTTCTGGACAATAGAATCTCGATCATGTCATGTTTAAGAGTGTTTATGGGAAATTGGACAGATCTGGATTTAATTCCTGTTTCTGTGTAGTAGCTGTGTGACCTTGGACGAGTTAATTAGCGGTCTGAGCCTGAAACCTAAAGTGGGGATAGACCTGTTGTCTTAGTCCAGTCCTTCTGCTAGAACAAAATACCTTAGATGAAGTCATGTGTAAACACAGACATTTATTACAGTTCTGGAGGTTGAGAAGTCTGAGATCAAGGTGCTGGCAGATTCGCTGTTTAGTCAGGGTCTGTTCCTCTTAGATGGCACTTCTGTGTGTCCTCACGTCGTGGAAGGGGGCAATGAGCTCCCTCGGGTTTCTGTTTTAAGAGTCTAATGTTATTCTTGAGGGAAGATCTGCCCAACTAATACCATCTCCTTAATGGTTAAGTTTCACCTTATGAATTTTGGAGAGACACAGACTTTCAGACCCCAACACCTACATTGCAGGTTGGTAATAAAGAATAATTTAATAAAAGATTTTGCATGGTTCCTGGCACATGGTAAAAACTTACTCCACTTAACATTGTTGCTTATGAGTAATGCAGTCATCTTTGGGGGCCTTATTTTTTTGGGGAAGAGCATTAGTTAAAGCAGTCTACATTGAACAACCCTGTCACAAGGTACAGCTTCATTTCAGTAAAAAGGGATGGGAATATTTCTAGAAAATAATTTAAGGGGAATCAAGTCACTTCTGTATAGCATTATATGGAGTTACAAACACAGAAGCAGATCTTCTCTGACCCTTAAGACAAGAGTATTCACTCTTAATACTTCATCCTGAAGTCCCACAGGGACCTCTGAGTAACTTAGGTAGTATAACACATACAATGACCCTGATATAATAGGAGGTGTCCTGATGTCTGCCATGGAATTGTAGTTGGCCATCTCCTGTTGCTGTATTCTCAGCTAAGTGGAAGTAGAACCTATTACTACCCCATAGAAGGCCTCTGGAAGAGTCATTCACATGATTGATCCTTATTAATATTCTATTCCTAAAAACTGAATGTTAGTGTGCGCTTAGGCTGGTACAAAACAACCAACCAGGCGCTCTCCTGCACACAGAGTTTCCTGGGACAAACCACAGAACAACGTTTGAATGTACTCCATGAAAACATTTTGCTAGCTCAGAACTCTTAAAAGAGACCCAGCTTTCTTATGGAAAACAGCCCAGGATTCTTAGAGAAAATATTGAAGGTTGGAGCAGCATTCCTCCTTTTCCTTTATCAATGGTGTTTTGCCATAGGAGAATCTCTCTGGCTCTCATTTTCATGAAGAATAAAGGGAAGTTCTTATCATATGCCTCCATCATTCTGTGGGCAGTTTTTTTTTTTTTTTAACCTTTTTTTCCCTTTCTAACAGTATGGCTAGTAACTTTTCTTATAAGTGTCTTGCTTCATAAAGATTTTGGGACAAATTTTTTAAATGATACAAATAAATGAGGACTAAGGGGGAAAATAAATAAATAAAGGCAGGTGTAGAAAATGTGTGCCTGCAGAATAAAAATTAGGCTATGGGTTTCCTAGTAATTGTGACAGAGAGGGAAACTTCATTTGGTTACATGATTTAAAAAGATGAAATTTCTTAGGAGGAGCTCCATTGTCCTTGGCATTGAAAACAGAAGTAAGTTTTCTCACGGTTACTCATAAAAACAATGTTTGGAGCTCTGATAATCAATTTCTTCAAATATCCCACAGTGCCTGGCATTGGCTCTTATAGGACTGCTTTCTAGAACATCCCTCATTGTTGGCATTTTCCAACCCTAATTCTGTAAAGCAAAGTAAGCAACCTCCAGGCCATTGTACATTTTATTGTATTCATTTTCAGCTGAACTTTTGTGAAATATTTGGCAGCACAAAGTTAGAGGTCATCTCTCATGAGCACCTGGATAGCAGATGAGGGAGTATAAAAGCCACAGGCTTGAAAACATACGTGGGGAGAGGTGACATTCCCTTATCAATGTAAACAGAGAGCCCAAAGGTTTGAAAACTGGAAGAGAAGGCCAACCCCCTCTGCATGAAGGATGAGTACATCAAAGGAAATGCAGAGAATTTGAGGGAGGGGAAGAAAAAAATGAATGATAATTTTATTACCTTCATTGTTTTTCATACTTTTATATATTTTCTTCCTTTTTAAAAAGAAATCTCCTCATGGGCAATGTTAACACAATCAAGATGTGCACACAAATTTATATCATTTTTCACTTAACAGCATTAAAAAAGTTACTACACTTTCTATTCCTGGAGTGTACAGGGTGCTGTGATACAATTCTCACTATGGCTTCAGAACTTCCATAAAGTGTATTCTACACTACATACCTCGAGGAGGAGAGGCTTTAGGAAAAGAGTCTGGTTAAACAGAATAGGGATCAATAAAGGGAAGAGAAGGATCTTGGGAGGTGAGACCCCAGTGTGGAGAGGGTCTAGCTGAAACAGAATCAGGAGAAATGGCTGTGGGGATGTAAGCCCCTCGAGAATTTAGGAAACTTCTGGCTCTCCACTGAATGCAGGATTGCAGACTCAATGTTATTTTTATCTCAAGATGGAACCAGTGCACCTCCTGAAATCCTTTTAAAACCTTCAGTATGTTCAAGACCTGCCCTTTCAAAAAGAGGGGTGGGTACAGGGTGAGGGGGAGAAAAATAACAGAACGAGACAAACATCATTGCCCTATGTGTATGATTATGCAAATGGTGTGACTCTACTTGATGTACAACCGGAGAAACAATTGTACTCCTTTCATGTACAATGAATCAAAATAAATTAAATTTAAAAAAAGAAGAATGAAAAAAAAAAACTAGGATGTTTGATGGGTCATGATAATCGGGTGATGGTATTTAATCAAGTTTTTTTCTCTTTTAAAAGCAGCTTTTCCAGAAGTCACCTTTTTCCATGGTCAGGAACTTGTTTCTTTTTCTTTGAGGGGAGGTAAATAAAATCCATTAATTAAAGAGGGAAACACAGGTGTTTACATTCATACTAGCACCCCACCCCACCATGCAAACACTTCTTAATAATCAATGTTCACTTTGTAACATTTTGTATTTCTCCTTTATAGAAATAAAACCTTTCTGATGCTTAAATACAACCAAAAATTCACTGAAGGCATATCTTGAATGACCTCTAGATTTCCGATACTCCTTTTGTGACCTTGTGCAGGTTTCTTTGTTCCCTTATTATTTTAAATGTGACACTCCGCCCCCACCCCCACCCCACCCCTGCTCTTGGTCCAGGGGATTGAACCCAGGGCATCTCTAGGCAAGTGCCCTTCCACTGAGCTACATCTCCGACCTGCATCGTTTCACTTTTTCCTTTTGCACTTTTGTATTACCTCTGTTCCAGAAAGGGATGGACAAATGCATTTTTCTAAATTCTATTCTGTTTTCTATTGACCAGATGCTGCCAAGAAATATTCCACCTTCTCCAAGGACTGCAGTGGGACTGCAAGGGAAAGGGATAACTCTACTTTTTGTCACATGTAACTTACAGAAGTCAGTGCCACTATATATGATTGCTTTTGCTTTGTTCTCTGACACCCTTAAAATAAAGGGGTGAGAATCTGCTAGTGGACTATTTCTTTTGAAGAAATTCAGCCCAAAGTGACTTTAACAACCTAAAATCTCCCCTTCCCTATAAATGGTGGAAGTATCTGAAAAGACACAATGAAATTAGAAACTTTGAATTGATGTAATGAAGCAGCTGGGATTAATGAGAGGATGGATTCTGCCTGCAGTTGAGAAGCTGCTTCCATTGCCTAGTATTCACTTTATGAAAGGAAAGAATACGTGTTTGGAATTTTTTCTTCTGACACTGCAGATTTTATAAGTCGCTTAGTTTTACTACTAAAAATTCAAGTCTTAAAAATAAATAAAGACTTTTCTTCTATTGAAATGGGAATGAAGTTTTGTGTTTCTAGAGCAACGGGTAGGTGATTGCCAGGTGGTCTGCTTATTTACAACCCATTCTTGCTTTTCAGGAAAGTAAATGAGCTGTAGCTGCTCCCCATCGAACAGGTCCATTTCCTGACACAGTGATTCAGAATTTAACTGAAAAGTGAATTCTCTTTTCTCAGTAGCTTTTGTTTTAAAGCTAGAGAAACACTTCCATACTGAACTATAGGAATCAATTTAAAGTGTCTGATGAGAGGTTTGGGTGGTGACCAGGTTCCGGGCATTCTGGGAAAAATCAGAATTTGCCTGTTGACTATCATTCTTTTCTTTCCTTTGGAACTTTGGCAGAACCTTTCCTGGGAGGACTTATTTGGGTCTTTCCCTGGATCCTAAGAATGTCTGTTGCTCTACTCAATGGCTTCTAGAGTTTTATCTTTGTTCTTCCTTTCGTTTGGGTAATTCCAACCTGACAGAGCTGGCGTTTACTAATGGTGGTTACTAATAACCTCCTAGAGCCTTTCAACCCAGTAAGTTTCCTCCACTTCTCCATCATTGGTCTCACCCCTCTCTCACATTTCCCTGTCTAGCCCTCCCCCACCTTTTCTGCCTTCCCACACTCTTTATCCCTTTCATCATTTGTTTAACCTTTACATTTTGATACATTAGAAAATATAGTGAAAACATACAAAATTTATGATTAATATTTTAAACTCCCAATTTTATTTTTTGTGAAATAAATTATGGATCAAGTTTATAGATGCTTGAGTCCCATTCTCTTCCTCTTGCTCTTCCTAGAGTTGACCCCTCTTGAGTATCTCCCAAGTTCGAATGATTCATCTGATGGTCCTTCTTTGTTACCACAGCCTTGCCAACAACAGCCTCACAGAGATTGGTCCTTTGGCTTGGGATCAGTAGTAGTTCATTACACAAGCTGAACATCCCTCATTTGAGAACTCAATACACAAAATGTTCTGAAATCTGCAACACTTCTGCTCCCAAGCATTTCAGATAAGGGATGCTCAAGTTGTGTTCAAGAGGCTATGTGCAGGATGGGGTTCTGGATAGTCCCAAAGCAAATTTAATAAAAGTTTGGTATCTAAATTGTATGGAAAAATAAAGATAGTGTGCCCCAGGAGTAAACTTGTGAGGAAGCATCAAGTGAAGGAGACTTTAGCAGATGCAGCCAGGGCCTTTCTTGCCCAGAAGAGCTATTCCTGCCAGAATGTTCTCTATCCAGTCTCGCCTCAGCCTAAGCAGCCAGATTCTTGTGACTCTTCCTTATTCTCCTTCACTTTCTAACAAACTTGACTTGGGTTTTCAGTATTCCTAATCTACCCCTCCCCACCCCTCCACTTCTTCCCATGGATTTAATGTGTATAGTTATAATGCTGGCTTATGGCTGTTTCCTGATTCTCTGACAGTGTGATGGATTGCCTTTGATATCTTAGATGTGCACCATCCCCAACCTCTGTACTAGGTGAAGAAACTAAGCAGTGGGTTCTGATGCAGCTTCCTCATTGTAACACACCAGAGCAAGCTTGGAGGTAGTAAAGGCTGCTTATCTACCTGGCTGAAATCTGGCTTTGCCTCTGGATTTGCACAGCTTTGTGCCCTTATTGCCAACTCTCAGGTCCTTGTGGGCAAGAATGAACCCAGGATACAAGGCACCAAAATGTGCAAGAGATCCTAGAGACTGGGATGTCAAAATCAACTCTAATGGGTGAACTTTTGCCTACAAAGGCAGATCTTAGCAGGTGTGTTGTTGAAATTTTCCAGTTTCAAGGTCCTAGACCCTCTATTGGTGTTGAGTCTGGGACCCAAAGCTTCTGCTTCCCAGGACTGCAGGAATTGTTGACAGGAACACAATGAATGAGGCCTACAATGCTGGGCTGGTGCTGGGTGTATTTGGGAACCTTCTCACTGGCTCCCCCACCTTTATTATAAGTGTAGTGGTCAATTTACAAGTTTCTTTATGAGGTTCTTATTGTTTTGCTTCTTCCAACCCTTCCTCCTGCAGTTTCTTTACACTATTTTTTCTTTCTGTCTTGGCCTTGACTTATAAGTCTGCTTGACTTTCTCTCTCATACTGTATCCGGTCAACTTATCCTCTCAGCTGGTGAGTTGTAGTGATACATAAATGGGGAAATGGAAAATATTGATTTGCCTTGTATAAAGCCTGCCAAAATTTTCTTCATCCCTTCATCAAATACCAGGGAAATAAGATGGTGAGTAATAGACTCCAATAGGCATCTGAGATTCAAGACACATTCTGTAGATAATGTTTGCCTGGGGTGATGGGGAGAGGAAATAAATTTAGTCTGTAAAATGATAATATTCCTGAAGAATGACCCTCTATTTTTACATATTCCATTTTTAGCTTTCTTTGGTGTTATAACCCCCAGTGATTAAACTTGTGGTTTGTGAGAAAGAGAGATTGATCCACTTTTTCTCTGTACTGTTGAGCCATCTCTATTCAAGGTTAGGTTATGAAATTTGAGGATTCTCTTGCCAGTCTCTTTTTCAGGCTTTTGAAGGAAAGAAATCAACATAACATAAAACATTGTTAAAAAGACCCAAATGAAACCATTTCTCATCTTCCTAAATATTAGAAGATGCTCAATGTTCAAATTCCTACCCAGACTGCTCAGTAAGTGCCTCTTTCTGGCAGCAGCAAGAATATTGGGTTGGGTATCACTGGAGCATCTGGTTGTTAGGACTCTGCTAACTTCAGTATTAACCAACTGGAGGATCTTAGGCAAACATGGAATCCTTTTGAACCTCAGTTTTATCATGTTGAAAAGAGGGGTTGATGAACAAACCTGTGCTAGATTGTGATAAGCAGAGGTAGTGAGAGACAAGTGCTTAGCAGAAGAGGTAAGCATTAGCCCTCTGGTGTCCCCCACTGACAATTACTGCTCTTCTACCTCTTCTTCTCCCTTCTCTCTGACTCCTCCTTCTACAGTGATTCAAAGCACAGCCCTATCATGGAGCTGCCTCAGTTGGCTCCATTGATTCTTGCTCAGACACCTGGGCAAATCCTTCTACCTTTCTGAAATTGTTTCTGTATCTAGGAATTGATGAAGATCATGATCATGATGATGGTGCACCCAAGTTAAAGCTTTAACGCTGTGTCTAAAGTATAGTGAATGCTCAATGATCTTTGCTATTATAATATAGTCAATAATATTTTCTCAAGGATCAGTCTTGGATTCTTGCTGAATTTCTGGGGTGCTGGCAGAGTTGAGATGAAGGGCTAATAACCTATAAAGTTCAGATGAATAGTCAGTGACTTTGTGCCTTTTTAGAGAAGACATACTGTCTTGATTTGTTTATAAGGTGTAAGCGAAGTCTTAAGTCCTTAGGATCTCCTTCTTCCAGCACGGTTCCTCTGCCCAGTCCCCCAGATGGTGACAGAGAGAGAGGGCTGCCTCAGGCCCCTTCACAGAGTTTGCTGTTGAGTGGGTTGAGGGAAGGGGAACTGCTGGTTGTGCAAGGACTCTGGACTTCTCCACACCCATCTCCTCTCCCTCCAAAATGTAAGTAGACCCAAGAAGCATCACTGCTTAGGACGTTGCCATCCAGACCCTTTTATGTTTTAGAGTTAGTGGGAATTGACTGACAATTGTTTTAAAGCAAAAATGGAAACTGGGGTTGGTGCTGGGGGAAAGCCAGCATGCAGAGCAGCTAAGAAGTGCCCAAAGACAAACTGTTTTTCTGAGCTAAATGGAAATTAGCTAAGGCTTTGCTAAGCCTGCCTAGGATACAATCTATATATAGTCCATTGTCTTTGCCCTTAGCAAATGTGGACTCTCTAATCACATCAGCTCTTAGTTTGGCTTCTTTCTGCACTAATTAGGCTGAGTCTAATCCATATAAGCTGTACTGTTCCTCTGTGTGTCCCATGGTAACTATCCATACCTTTCTTATAGTGTGTTCCAGCCTCATGACTTGAGCAGTAAAAGCTCAAGCCTGAATCTCCCAAGCCCCTAGAGCTTTTCCTAACCCAAGGCTGATAAGCAAATAGTAGGAAGTTCTCCCTGCTTGGCACCACTGGGTGATTAGATTGTCCCCTAACTTCTCAGCCAGGGTAGCCTGGCAGTGGAGGCTTTCCTCTTCCTTCAATCCCTGGAGCATGGTGACTCACACTGGACTCCAGTTCTTACCTAACAGAGCAACTGCACATTTTCTGAAATGCTTTAAATTAGGAAGGTTATACAAGTCATTACCCCAAGTCATCAAAACAGCAATTAACTCAATAACCATGATATTAAGCCAGCTATTTCCCTGGGGAATATAAAAATGGAATCCAATGCTGCGGTGTTCTGGGTGAAGTCATGAGCTGCCATGAAGTGAAGCTGTGCTTTGCAAGTGTGAATATGGTGAATCTTACAGTTCAGAGGAGGCAAGAAACTCACCCTACTTTTGGGAGGAAGACAATAGGGACAAAAGGAAGGAGAGAAAAAAGAGAAAATATCAAAGTCAGGAGAATATCTTTACAAATGAGTATCTACAGCTTTCCTATGTTACTTATTGTATCATGGATTACTTAGTATATTTAACATATTAAAAACATTTCTGGTTAAATTTTCCCTAGAACACTAACAGTTTTGGCAACTAGAGTACAGAAAATTGCACTAATCTCGTTTTATATTCTGACTATATACAGTTGTATTCCTTTAAAAATGACATTTTTTGAATTAGATTATATTTTATATAAACACATAATTTCAGAAAGAACTATGGAAACATTTAAAAAATATTTTAAGTACTTTCGACATATTGACCTGATCTTTTAATGATGAAAACCTACATTTTTTTTTTTTTTAAACTAGAAGTTCCTCTCTTCAGTTAGTATTGGTAGTAATCAGACTGGGATTTTCCAACCTCATGGAGACTCACAAATGCTGCAATTAAAAGCTTTGGAAAGAAATATTTGTTTATCTGATCATAAAATTAACAAGTATACACAGATTGTTTGAAAAAAGTACTTTAAGGATAAAGGTGAACATCACAAGTTTAATCTGTAATCCCACCATGAGACTCCTATTAAAACTCTTCTGTTACTGTGTTAATGTTCTTGCTTTCTTTTTCTAGTATGCGTGCATTTCTTTATAATTTAAATCATACTTTCATTTAAACTTCATTAAAGGTTTCTCATTGTTGAGTTTAATGTGTTGGTATATTTAACTGTACTCATCTGATATGACTCAGTGAATATTTCAGTATATTAATCTTTGATTCTCTGCCCATTTCTTTAAGATATATTCTTAGAAAGGGAATCAATTTATTTAGGCATCTGACATATTGCCAAAGATATTTCTGACAGATGATACTAATTTTCACTCATTAGTGTTTATATGTGCTTCAACACTAAATCTTTGATGCCATTAGTATTTTCTTCACCAGTGGTTCTTAACTCTCCTCAACAAAGAAGCAAAAACCAAACAAATAAAACTTTGACTGAACTTAAACCAATTAAACTGGAACTTCTAGGGTGACTGGGGCGGGGCCAAGACATCAGTAACTTTTATAGCTCCCAAATGTGTCTAGCTGATAGAAAAGATTCACAACCACTTGGTTAATTGAGTAAACAAAAACAACAAAAAACCAAAAATATTATACTCTAAAATCCTCTTGGTAGATATGTACATTCAGAAAAATGAGAAATTACACTCCATTTTTGTATGATTTATCAAAATAAATAAATTCATTCTAATGTCATGTACAACTAATTAGAACAAAAACAATTAATTAAAAGAAAAAATCCTTTTGGTAGCAAGGCACATTTGAACTTTTGTAGTATTTATTTTATTAACTTGAAAAACATACTGTGAAATTATAATCCTGGCCAAAATATTTTGACTCCACTGAATTTTCATTGTACCTTGACATCTGAGGGGGATTGGTTCCAGGATGCCCCAAGGATCCTGAAATCTTTGGCTCAGTTCCCTCAGATAAAGGGGCACAGTGTTTGCATATAACCTATGCACCTCTGAAGACGTCAAATCATCTTTAGGTTACTGACAATACTGAATACAGTGTAAAATGTTGTATAAATAGTTTTTATGCTATATTGTTTAGGGAATAATGACAAAAAGTCTGTATATGTTAAGTGAAGAGGCGATATTTTCCCAAATATTTTCCATGGAGGTTGGTTAAATATGCAAATATGGAGCCCCCAGATGTGGAGAACTGACTATACTTGGAAAAAAAGGGGTGTTCCTGCACCAAAATAGCATTCCCCATTTAGCCATCTTACTCATTTTAGAAAAGCTTTACAGCCTTTTTTAGACTTTTTCTTATTTCAACTCTAAGGTTTATATCTGAAATTCATTCCAAAGTAGTAAATTTCAATTATCTTGCCTTTTTCATCATCATTCAACTGATTATCAAACATATTCTATATTTAGGTATTTGAACACCAAGACATGCCTTGTCAAATGCAAGGGTTTCTTCTGTATTTCAGTGTAGCATTATTTCCCCTATATCTTATTTGTTGTTTGGTAGATACAAAAATAGCCTTTGAGTTTATCCTGTCAGTTTTAATGAAGTTTCAGTGAAACTCCCAAAATGTTCTGTGTCTGCTTTTGACTGAGTCAGTCCAGGGAAACCCTTTTTCTCATTCTATTGATGTAATCTGACTTGTAATGTTCTCTTCTTTCCTGAAGTATTTTCCTTTGTGTGTGAACTAAGGAAAGGAAATGTTTTCTCCTCTAGTGATTTTACCAAAAAATCTGATATTGGATATTTATCTCTGTGATCTTAAAGGCTGTTATTTCCTTATTTCTATCTCACTTCAAGCCCTATCTCTTTCTCTTCTGCAGTCAAGAACTTCCTCACACACCTCTCCAAGTGCTTCCCTACACTCTCTTGAAACCAATCATGGTTACAGGACACAATTCTGTCCACTTACCTTCTGCTGAAAGCTTGGGAAAGAGGCTCATTTTCACTGGTACTAGTAGAAACCCCTTCCCTAACTCCTAGTCTTGAATTCAGATGTGTTGACTGGACATTGGTGGTCATCTTGCAGCCCTGAGGTTACAGACCTAAGGAAAAGATCAGGAGAATGACAGAGGCACAGGCCCTGCCCTCTGAACAGCTGAACAACACTGGCCATTGCCCTTACACAGACTTCTTGTATGAGGAAAACAGCCTTAGCTAAGTCAGCATCAGTTGGGTTTTTCTGTTACTTTCAACTGAAAGCAGTCTTGGTCCATCCAAATATTAGTCAATATCGTAGCTAGGCATTGATCGTAGCTTGCTGTTTCCTGTTGATTCCACATAAGGACTGAATTATAAAAGGCCATGAATATTTCTAAGTGGGATAAGGCCCTGCCACTATTGTCTTCTCCCCCATGGCAGTGGTCAGATTGGGACCAGATTTGGCTAAGAAGTAGGAAAAGACATTTCTTCTTGTCGTTTGTCTCTGTAATTCTGTTTTATGCTAGTAGATCAACTTCCTTTAGCCTTAAGCTCCTTAGGCTTAATTCAGATAGAAACAAATGGGTAGCTCTTTGTACCAACATCTCAAGCTTTCAACCTAAAATTGGGGGGGCATTAAGCACAGATAATAATAATTATTTACTTCCTAATGCCAATGTCTCTTACAGATTTTTCTCCTTTACAATCCTTACAAGGTGAAGAGTCTGATAGCTAAAGCAGGATATCAATACCTCTTCCATCTAAACACCATTATATTATTCCAATTTTGACCCAATTTCTCTCACACTCAATGATTGAAACAGTTTTGGTAATGAATGTAATTTGAGATTACATATATTTATTCTGTGCTGCCAAATGTTATGCCAGTGACTTAATTGGTTTTGTTAGAGTGAGCTGGAAGCTTTGGGTATACAAAGCAATTAAAACCTTTTGGCATTTTGCATCAATCACTGAAGCACCATAAATTTTTGATTGGCTATGTGATGTACATATTTACTGAATACAAGAGTTATGACTTCAGTGCATTCAACTGGGGGATGACCAAGAAAATATAAGTCCTTTGAGGTTAAAGAGAAATGTATCAAATGTTCAGTCATTGGGACAGTAGCTAAGTGTTGAATCCAGTTGGAATTAAAGGTAAATTCAACCTCTTCAATAAACCTCAGAAGATTTCAGATTTTTAGCTGAGATTTTTAGATAGGTTTTGCATTGCTTTCTATAGGCTCATCATTTCTCTTATGATGTGTAGGAATTTATAGAACTGGTTAGTGTTTTGTCATTACGTGTTTCTTCAGTCATCTTAAGTATGTGGAAGTATAATGAAAAAAATGTGTAATTACAATTCTGGGATGGAACTAAAAAGCTGAAACAAAGACCTAGTTTATTTGTAACTAGGAATCCCCAAGTTCATCTTCTTTTTCAGATGTGACATGTACTGGACCATGAAAGCAGCTATGAAAAAGAGCTTTCTCTGGAGCCTAACTCATAGTACTTGCTCACTGGAGCATCCTCTTTACACAGCCTTGTCACCATGATTCCAGCTCCGTAAGATTGGAACAGAGATTGAGCATGGAAGACGGGAGCTTTGTAGAGTATTATTTCCTAGCAGAACACCCCAGGAAAAGGTTGCAAAAGAAAATCCAGGTGGATCCTTTTCAGACTAATGAGATTTAGTAATGACATTTTTCAGAGAAAGTTTTTACTAACAAAGGTTTGTTTGTTTTTGTTTTGTTCTGTTTTGGGGAATCAAAGCCAGGGTCTTGTGTAACACAAGACTAGCACTCTACCACTGAGCTACAGCCCCAGCCTATGAATAAAGCTCTTTACTTTTAATTCACTTATTCAATTTTAGCTTCCTTTGAGGCAGAAAAAGGGAGCAAGCCTCAGCCTGACTCCTTGATTTTGTATACAGGAGGAATTTCATGGACTACGCTGCATCCCAGGCTTATTGGTATGTTCCAGGCATGTTTGTAGGTGAGGACTGGGTCAAGTCTCCATGATATCAGGATGTGGGTGGAAAAGAATATGATCTTTTCTTGATTTTCTTCACTTCTTCCTTGAGATGTTTTGATTCCTTTGTATCATTCAGAGGAGCGGCCAAAAATAAAACAAAACAAAACTGATTTAATTCTAGAAACCACTTGTCAAATATTGAATTCCCCAACCTTATCCTGGGCAGTAACAATGCTCCACCGTAAAGGGCAGTGTTCTTTTCTTGCAATGCCCTAGTCATTGATGAATCTTCTCCATATTCTTGAGAAATAGACAAGTAATAGCCATCTTACATTGCAGATGGAGGAACTGGCAAGAGAATTAAATTTCTCAATTTCAGCAGCTCCCATTGAGACCTGCCTGCCTCCTGTGTTCCCATTCAGACTCTGGGGTTTTGTTTGTTCAGTTCTTGACTTGCCAGGAGGAAAGTGGCCAAGCCCCATCACCTGGTAGAGCTGTGAGTTCAATCCCTCTCTTTCCATTTTCTCCTTGTTAATTATCAGCACAGACAACCCTGAGTGTGGTAAGACTCAATAAAAACCCTCATAGGCCTCAAGCAATGAGGAAAGAAAGTGAGAAAAAATTCTGCCATAGGAACTAATTGTGTGCTTTTAATTAATTGCTCCAATTAGTCCCACTCTTTTCAGTTATGCTACTCTATAACAATGGCAGCTGGGATGCTTCTGGAAGTGGAAATTGCTGTAATGGTCAGGTGCTCGTCAATTAAAACCCTTACTATGTGCAATTAGCTTCTCTTCATGATTTCATGGCAACCCTGGGGAGTGACAAGTGGCATGGATGAGGCCTCACCACTGCAATGAATGGCATCATTCCATTTCTATTCCTGTAATTTTAAAAACATACAAATTTTATTATAGAAAAAAGCTAAAATAGTACAAATAATGATGCTTTATTCTCCATTTGGGATAATTTGAAAACACCTAGTCTCTCCCCTTTGTTTATTAAATTTTGACAAAAAAATACAAAGAACAGTAGATGGTAATTAGTTAAGGGGGAAAGTGACTTTCAAACATCTCAGCTAAGCACTTTAGAAGCATCTTTAACATGTTATGGTTCTGAATACTTGTTATTGACATATTTCTTCATTTATTACAGTTAGGCTTCTTTAGGATTACAAATAAGAAACATGAGGTTAGGCTAGATTTGGTTACAAACCTGGGAGTTATAAAACTTTTTTCCAAATTTTCAACTTTTTCCTTCGGTAGCCTAAACTTTTACAATACAAAAAAAAAAGTTTGCTTTCAAATAAAGTGAGGGGAGGACAGTATGATTATTGAATTATTTGATAAAATTTTAGAATTTCTACTGCAATCCATTCTT
This sequence comes from Glaucomys volans, assembly GCA_020662805.1. NCBI lineage: Eukaryota > Metazoa > Chordata > Mammalia > Rodentia > Sciuridae > Glaucomys > Glaucomys volans. The sequence continues at coordinate 45,049 of JAJEJO010049351.1, read as the reverse complement.
TACGGTTGTGTGAATTTTCACAAGCATACAGAAAAGTGCATGAGGCCTATGAATACCTAGCTTGATGGGCATTCACAAAGCCAGCGTCAAATCAAGAAGTAAAGCACTGACCATTCCTGAAGTCTTCTTATGTCTCAGTCCCTCCTTCCTCCCTGCAAAAGGTGACTGTGTTGGACCATCCTTCATTGTTGTTTTGAGAAGATGGCTGTTGGTCTCAATGATTCTTTGAAGGCAATTTTCCTTTTACTCTGGTTACATTTAAATTCTTTTCCCTTTGCGTCTAGTTTTCAATAGTTTTTCAATGACCTACCTAAGTAAACATTTCTTTATCCTCCTTAGTGTTCATAGAACTTCTTGAACCTAGACTTTGTTGTTTTTTATTATTTTGGCAAATTCTCAGCTACTGTTACTTTGAATGTTGCCTTAGTCTCATTCTTTCTCTCCTTCCCCTGTAGGATTCTAGAAGACTCTTAGAGCTTCTCACTGTTCTACATTCCAACATTTTGTTTCTTTGTAATTCAGTCTGAGGTTTAATTTTTCCCCCAGTCTTGTTTGCTTAGTTATTTTTTTAAAATTTTTTAATTTGTTCTAATTAGTTGTACGTGACAGTAGAATGCATTCATACATTTTGATAGATCATGCGTAAATGAAGTGTAATTTCTCATTTTTCTAATTATGCATATTGTAGGATCACATCAGTTATGCAGTCCTATATGTACATGAGGTAATGTCTGCTTCACTCTACTGTCCTTCCTACGCACATACTCCTTCCCCTCCCTTCACTTACCTCTACCTAATATAAAGTAACTCTATTCTTCCCAACCCCTGCCACTGCTGCCATTGTGAATTAGCATCGGCATATCAGAGAAAACATTCAGCCTTTGTTTTTTTGGGTTTGGCTTATTTTGCTTAGCATGATATTCTCTAACTCCATCCATTTACCAGCAAATGCCAGAATTTCATTCTTCTTTAAAGCTGAGTAATATTCCATTGTGATATGTATATCACAATACATATGTGTGTATGTGTGTGTGTGTATATATGTGTGTGTGTATATATATAATATATAATATAATATAATATATATATTATATATAAAATAATAATATAATATAATAATATAATATTATAATAATATAATATATAATATTATATATATATTACGTTTTCTTTATCCATTCATCTGTTTAAGGGCACCTAGGTTGGTTCCATAGTTTAGCTATTGTGAGTTGAGCTGCTATAAACATTGATGTGGCTGTGTCACTGTAGTATGGTGATTTTAAGTCCTTTGGGGACAGAGCAATCAGATAGAAGAAATAAATTAAAGGTATACAAATAGGTAAAGAAGAACTCAAACTATCACTATTTGCTGATGAAATGATTCTATATTTAGAGATCCAAAAAATTCCACCAAAAAACTTCTAGAACTAATAAAAGAATTCAGCAAAGTAGCAGGATATACAATCAATACTCATAAATCAAACACATTCCTATACATCAGTAATGAATCCACTAAAAGAGAAATAAAGAAAACTACCCCATTCACAGTAGCCTCAAAAAAAATAAATACTTGGGACTCAATCTAACAAAAGAGGTAAAAGACCTCTACAATGAAATTCACTTAGTTCTTGTCCATTAAGTCTCTCTTTGTGTATAAATTACTCTAGTTTGATCCATTAAAATCTTAATTTTGACCATTGTAATTTTCAATTGTAGGATTATTTATTTAGTTTTTTTTCCAATCTAATGTGTCCTTATACAACATATAAGGACAATAATATCTATTTTGAGCTAAATTCAGAATTTGACCTTTCATTTCCTTGAAAGGTTAAATAAAATTTTGTTTTTATGTTTCATGCCATACCAATGAAACATAAAAGAGCCAACTAAGATTCTCTTTGAATTGGTTCATAGATTATTTTTCTTATAAAAAATTATGGCATATACTGAAAGGAAAAGTGTGTGACTTCAAAGACCCCATCCCTCCGTTTCAACAATTATCAACAGTTAGCAACCATAGTTAAAATTCATGCCTGATAAGTCCAGTGTCTGCATCCACTTTTAACAGATAAGTCCTATTATCTGTTGGTTCTTCTGTCTCTTGTTCTTGTCTTCTTGCCATTATTTTATGATGTTTCAGGAGTCACAGTGAAAGAATCATTTGTAGAAATAATTTGATAGAGAGGGTAATTTCTTCCTGCAGGGAGGATTTATGTTTTCTTCTAATTGCCTGGCAGCTCTTGCATCAGGAATCACCATAATCCAATTTCAGGGATGAAGATGATTCAAAGCTAAGCTGAAATGCCTTCAAGAGCCAGTCTCCTTTTGGTTCACACCTGTCAGGGTGACCCCAAGCCTGAGGATAAGTCATTTGTGACTTCATCCCCAGGAGACTGCCAAAGGCACCATTTACCCCCTCTGGCTGCCTCTTCCTGCATTGGTTAAAAAACAAACCAACAAAACCCAGAGGAAACCCCAAACACTGGATCTTTGCTATTGTGGAAGGAGGTACAAGTGATGGGGCTCCTTCTCCAGTGCAATGCGGTGAAATGGTAACCTGGCAGCTCCCACCCTGGCTCAGACCTTTCCAGCAGCAAATGCTTTAGGCAGCCCCATAGTAAGTGGGTATTGCTAGGAACCCCTGCTTTCCATTTCCTGAGTGAAGTCTTCTTGGTTCAGGATTGATCTTGGAGATGGCATGTAGATGCTGTAGGCTTAGTTCCCTTCTTTATAAGGTTGCCACATCTCTGTACAGAGTACATATCTCTGTACTCTTCAAAGTCTCTGCCACATCTCCGTGGTACTCCCATGCTCAGCATCAAACACTTCAGTGAAATTGCTGTGGCTTTCTCATTTTTTTTTTTTTTTTTTTTTGTGGAGGGAAACATACCAGGCACCTATAATCAGCAATCTTAGTGACATCCCCTCCTTAATCTCCCCATTAATACTTTTAAGAACAATCATAAGATGTTTTATAGAGCACTTAAATACCAGAAATTATTTCATTTAACTCTTTATCCATCCCATGAAATAGAGCTATTTTGCCATTTTACAGATCTCCAATGAGGGTTTCTTGATCACCATTTCTGTAAACTGCTTGCTTACTCTCAGATCTATTCCTTGCTCTTTTTCTTCTCTGGGGTGCATTACCAACATAGGATCTCTCTTTCTCTGATTTCCAAGTAAGTGTGACCAAAAGGAGGCATTGGTGGAAAGTTGGAGGGTGAGACTAGGGGAGAAAAGTCAGGAGATCCTTACCTCTACTTTGCTTTCTTTGATGTCTGTCAATAGCTCTGTTCCCTCTGTGGTTCCAGCTCTTATTGTTTTACTGTTTCTGGACCATTCTGCCCATTACCCTCGCACCTAGGGATGGTGGAGGCTTCTGACATATGCCACCTTGTGGGCTGCTTAAACTTGTTGGGCTTCTTCACTGTTTTCTCACTGTGTGTTTCAGTTTCTTCTAATTCTCACTATTTTAAAGACCTCTTGCAGTTACTTTGTCTACCTACAGGGTTTTGGTATAGTATGAAGTCTACAATACACAATCCTGTCTTCAGGGAGAGTATTATCTTGACAAGGAGTAAAAGACATCTCTGTATGAAAAAAAAATTAGATTACAAGTGTCAAGCCTAATGATTTGAATGAGAAGGTCAGAATAACTCAGGAAAGAGAAAAACCCCTGGCATCCTCATGACCTTTTGCTGGAATTGAGGTAAGTTGGGCTCTGAGGGATGTGTGGTTAAAGAGGGTAGAAAGTACTCCACGTGGAAGATCAGACCAGAGTTGAATTAAGACATTTTTGGAAAACAAAAGCTTTTTTGAGAATCTTCATGTAGAAACAGCCTTTGAAATGATTTTCAATTCAAACTAATGACATGTATGAGTAACTTGGTGATTCTTGGGCATGCCCTGGAAAAATTTTAAACTTTGAAAAACATTTCAAACTATTTGATGTGGTGGCATTTTCAATTCCACTTAACACACTTAGTCTTGCTGGTCCACAGTCTTGAGCTTCACTAGAAATTATCCTGTCATTCATTGCAGACAAGCTCTGTCTTTTCAAGGACTGACCACAGACAATGGATTGAAAGCTGTGCAGTGAATGATAGTCAGGGCTTGTGAGTAAATACCAATTTTTCCAGTGAATAGGATACACCATGGGGTGAATGACTAGATGCCTTTTCTAAGCCAGGATATCACTGCACTTTTGGGCAGACAGATAACTGAAATATATTAGGAAATGGAAGATGTAATATGAAATCAATGACTTGGATGTAGATTATTATATTCTAAATTTTATTTTTATCGTGCTGTCAGGCTGTGCTCTAGTCCAGTGCTGTAGGATCAAGACCCCTCTCTGTTTGCTGTGCCATGTCTTCACATGGTTGGTGGTGGTGGGAAGAGCATTGAATGTGGAGAAATCTGAGTTAGAGACCCCTCTTTGATCTTTTTACTTGTTTGCTGTTGGGTGAAGAACTTAACTTTTTGAGTCTTATCTTTCCCATCTATAAGTTAGAAAGAATAACATACTCTCTTTTGGAAATTTGTAGGAATAATCTAGGTGAGAATGCTCAATAGGCTGTGTTACAAATGTAGCTATTTATTTTTCTTTTCTTTTTTGGAACCCAGGGCTGTGCACTCAGCAAGTGCTCTACCACTGAGCTATACCCCCAGCCCCTGGCATTTCTTGTACAGACATTTACTACCTGTCCTTCTGTGACTAAACTGCTGTGCTTAGGTTAAAGTTTTCTAGGGGGAGAGATAATATTATAACTATACAGGAACCTTATGAGATTATAAGACAGGCATGATGAGAGTCAGATTGTTTTCCTTCTTGCTTTTTTAAGTTTTCATTTTTCGATGGCCACTCCTAATGTTCTGGCACTTGGCCCATAGAATATTTGTATTCATTATCATATTACCCACATGACGCACTTGGCTCTGCCCCAGGGGTGGAAGTTGAAATCAGTAAATGGTTTCTTTATTTGCTTTATAACTCAGTTTCATTTCCTTTCCTCTCCTACATCCTGGAACCCTCATCGTCTATACATGGCATAACATGTGCATGAAATAACAAGTCATTGCTCGAAGAGTACATTTTATTTCCCTCCTTGGATTCTTATTTGCAACTGATAATCTTAAAATCTCATCTCCTAAGCAGGCCCCTCGTCAGGTATTCCTTGACCCCATTCTCTTAGGCATCCTAGCTTCTCACTGTTAAGCCATCTGCTAAAAATCACAGAAAAACTGCTGGGGAGCCCCTGCAAGCTTCTAGCTTCCTCTACCTACTGCAAATGCTAAAACTGGTCAGAAGTCACATTATTTACTCTCAGCATAATAGTCTTTTGCAGTTTATGCTTATCTTGTCACCCAGTCACAGTAATAATATGTTTGACATGTACTGCATACTAATTACTTTTATTATTTCAGAGATTTTGTTAGCATCAGTCCTCCCAAAATATTCTCAAACTCTGAGGGAGGGTGGACATCTAAAAATACCATCTTAACTATATCCCTGAAGACAAAATAAATGTTATAATACACATTTGTTTGCCCCCTATCTTTCAACCATTCACACTGTGTTATTATAATTTCTCAGAGGAAACTCTCATCTCCTTTAAGGCTTTAAGATTTTTCTCTCAACTCAAAAGTGAGGGACAATTGAACACTTTCTCCCTTTCCTTAAATTCAAACAAAACAAAACAACAATTATGGCCTGCATTGTTAATTTTGTTAAACAATTTTCAGCTATTAGCAGCCTAGAAAACAAAGGTAAATACTAAGCTTGCAAATGCCAAAATTATATTTAGAGTCTTTTTTTTTTTTCTTTTTCTTCAGTTCTGGGGATTGAATCCAGGGCTTTGCACTTGTTAGGCAAGCACTCTATCACTGAACTACATTCCCAGCCCTTTAAAAAATTTTATTTTGAGCAGTATGCTTGTCTTGAACCTACCATTCTTCTGTCTCAGTCTTCCTAGTAGATGAGATTACAAGCATTTGCCACCCTTCCCAGCCTAATTTGGAGTCTGAATATAGGTAATGAAGATTCTGAAAAGTCAAAATAAAGTAAAGAACACCCATGAATTGCTTCCAAATATATATCTTAAGCAAAATTTGGTCGAGCAGTTCACAGGAGCTTAGAAGCAATGCATCAGAAATGACACATGGTCATCCTGTGTCTAGTCAGCTAAGGCTACCATAACGACATACCACACACCAGGCTTAAACAGTAGACATTTATTTCTTGTATTACTAGAAGCTGGGAGTCCAAGATCAAGGTGCCGACTGTCAGGTTCTTGGTGAGGGCTTTCTCCTCTGACTTGCAGATAGCCGCCTTCTTACACAATCTTCTGTGTGTGCACATTGAGAGAGAACAAGAGCAAGCCCTTGTATGCCTTTTCTTATAAGGGCACTAATCCTATCATGGAGACCCCACCTTCTTGATCTCATTTAATCTTAATTACCTCTCAAAGACCCCCATCTTCAGATGCCATCATATTGGGTTATAGGTTCAATTTATGAATTTGAAGGGGACACAATTCAATGCATAGAACCCTGTTAAAGTGAAATACAACAGAAGCAGTTGAAAGAAAAAGTAATTGCTTGATAGGAAGGGACCAAAGAAAAATGATTATTTTATTTTTAAGAGTGGCCATTTAGTGTAGGGACATGTCCCTCTATGGAGGTCAGTGGTTCCTGAGGGCATCATGATTACTAATGGTCATGGTAATGAGTCTACATTGTTAAAAATTATCTTCAGTGTCCTCTGTTTAAGAAGGCAGGAAAGATTATAATCTATTTTTAAATTATTTTTGTCTGTGTATCTAAAGCTTCAGGTTGCAATCAATCATTCGAAATGTCTGTATATGTGGAAAGGTTTCTGAAACTTGATAAATCTCATTTTTTTAACAGACAATAAGTATTTTCTAAGGTCAGTCAATAAGATACCATTTTTAAAGGACATGTTCTTTTCAACTTAATTATACTAGAGTTACCAAAATTTAATGTTGATATTTTAGTCATTGAAAACAATCTATAAGTCTCTTTGCTATCTAGCATCAAGGATGAAAATTATTACAATGCCTTCTTATTTAACACTTCTAAGCACGACAAATCATATTGCCCTTTAATTTAAAGGTAATACTATGGATTGAACTTCCATAGAAGAAAGGAACTATGTTTGCCCACAATTCTTTCACCTGGGCCAAGGAGCAATGATTTCCCAATTTGTCTGCCCTTTTATTCTCAGTGTCTATTCTCCTGTTAATTGCCATTTGCTTATGATTCCAACAGCTGGATTTCCCTTATTACCACGTGCCATCCTTGCCAAGTAACAAGCATCCATCTCCACAATAAGGCCTATCTTGCCAAAGATGCAGGATGCTCGAAGACAGTTGGCTACAACTCCCTTTTATCAGCCCCTACAATAGAGATGGCCCTGCCAATGGGATCATAATAATTTAAATCACTTGGCAAAGGACTCCCATATTCCTGATGGTATTTGGAAAGGAACAGTTAGCTTCTGCCTCTATAATTCTCTTTTTACATATGCTTCCTTGTCTGGGAGACTCCCATCTAGCTGACATATCCCTTACTTAGCTATATTAAAACACTTGAGGTCTGGTCTCATCTTGTTGGCAGTGGTACTAGACTCTCTTGTTAAGATGAAGATCTTGGTTATGAGTCATTATGTTCTGATTTTAGAATTGATGCCTATGTGTAATCTCACTCCTTTAAATCTGTGTACCTGAGTGGGACATCTCTTTCTAGTACCTCCAACTCCACACATACTGAGTAACAGTATTTGTCTCATATTCCCAGCTAGTCTATCATGACTCCACCTAAAAAATATGTCCTAGTTTCACCTACTTCACTGTCCTGTTACTCAAGTCCAGACCTCCAGTGTTATTCACCTCAACACTGCAATGGTCTCTTAACCTGTCTTCCTACTTCCAATCTTATCTATTGATCTTTTTCAATTCTGCACCAGAATGATTCCTTAGAACTCAGGTATACTCATATCACCTGACTGCTTGCATCATCCCAAGAGAGAATGAAACCCAAGTGTGTAAAGTCTAAAATAGCAGCATCCTATCCTTGCTTAGTTATTTGCTCATTGATTTATTGTCCATCTTCTCCCTCCCTCACTCACATATAAGCCTTGCAGGGGTGTCCACAGTTGTATCACAGATCCTAGAATACCTAACGTGCCCTCAGTAAATACATGCTAAATGACCGATAATTCCTTTTCTTATTTAATCCTCATAATGCTTCTTTTAGGACTTAGGAGTGATATTTTGATTTGATAAACAGAAAAAGTAGACACAGAAACCTGATTAGAGTTGTGGCTTCTATGGAGCTAAGTTCTGAACTTTGGTGATTAGGACCTTAGATTAGTTCCCATCATATCACACTTTTAAAACCCTCTATTGATGTGGAACTGTAGGCACCGTGAGTCCTGGTGGTTGGTGTTCTGGGACTTGATCACTGATGTTCATTGGCACAATAGAATCACTAGATTATGGCTTATTTTACAGTTGATAATGGAATTCTTCAAGAGGTAAGTTGTGGCCCATCCACATAGCTATCAACTAAGACTCATCAGTGTCAAAAAGGGGGATATGGAGCTTAATTATCTTTCTTCACATTCTGTTCTGAATGAACAGGCAGAAAACTTACTGATTAGTCACTGTGTTACAGCAGCTATTATTTATTTCCCCACACCCACCAGATAGATAACCATATTTTTTTTAGGAATTATAGTCTTCCTTACTCTTGGCCTCTGCAGGGGATTGGTTCCAGGACTTCATGCAGTTACCAAAATTTGTTCAAATTCCTTATAATGAATGGTGTACTACTTGCATATAACCTGCACAACACTCTCCCATATACTTAAAATAACCTCTATATTACTTAGAGTACCTAACAATGTAAATGCTGTATAGATGGTTGTTAGGGAATAATGTTAAGACAAAGATATTTACGTGTTCAGTACAGATGCAACTTCTTCCCAATTTCCAAATATTTTTTTTAAGAGAGTAGAGATTTATTTATTTATTTATTTACTTATTGATTCATTGAACACAAATGGAGTACAGCTATTGTTTCACTGGTTGTACACAAAGTAGAGTCACACCATCTGTGCGTTCATACATGTACACAGGGCAATGGTATCTGTCACACATTCTGTTTTTATTTTTACCCCCCACCCTGCCCCCACCCCTCCCTTCCCTCTATGCTATCTATCCTTCCTCCATTCTTGCCACCCTTCCCCCCCACATTATGCATCATCATTCATTTATCAGAGAGACCATTCGGCCTTTGGATTTTTGGGATTGGCTGATCTCACTTAGCATAACAGTCTCCAACATCATCCATTTACCTCCAAATGCCATAATTCCAAATATTTTTGATCCATTGTTGGCAGATGTGAAACCCTGGATACTAGAGACCAACTATAACGTCTGGGACCAGAGCCAGAACATAGGAAGTTAACCAGATCAGAATTATTCATTAAAGATCAGAGTGGACTAACCAGTCACAGACCAGATACAGAATATTAGACATAAAATTTTCAAGATCTTTAGCAACAGTGTTTCCTTATCAATAGATTACTGGCCCATTTCAGGAATGTCTAGTGTTAGACAAGAAGGACACCAAAAAGTAACCAAGTGTCCTCACTTGCCTCTTGCTACTGCCTCTTTGTCCAGGGCAAAGGCAAGTTTAGAGACCAGTTGGACCATGACCTGTGCATGGCTCTTGAATACACTGTGTTAGCAATAGGGACTCAAGAGATGCTACAGTGATTGCTTGAGTTTGATTCAGTGCAGTTCATCTTTTTAATTTTTAATTCTTGTTTTGTGGTGCTACGGGTCAAACTTAGGGCCTCAGACATTCTAGAAAAGTGCTGTACTTCTGAGCTCTACTTCTCCCTGGAGTTCATCTCTGAATGGATGGTTCTAATGGTCGTATTGTGCCATTGAGTTTTGGATTATGTATATGTAATATTCTACAGTCTTCTATCTGCTGTTTAACTTAAATGGCTACAGACACAAGTCTGTTGAAACTCCAGGAAGTTAGTATTTTACATAAATGTGTTTTGAAAATTAAGGGTACAATGAGCACACATAAGTCAGCATACGGTAATCTTGTGTAGGGAGTGAATATAATTCTGAAACATGAACATAGGAACCTGGGACCCAGCGCTTTCTCCTGTGAACATCACTTTAACCTTATATTTATAGAATACCCATCATATGCCACCTAGTGTAGAATATGCTGGCAATGCACACATACCAGATCCAGTTAGTTTCCGGGGAGCGCATGATCTATTGACTTCTCTGTGGACCACTTGTAGATTCTTGTGTTCCCACTTCTTTTAGTTTTTAAGAATTCTAAAAGAAGGAATAAAGTTCTGAGATAAATGAGAGTAAAACTGATTAATTAGTCTGGAGGTGGTTTATTTATCAATTAGAGGAACGATACAGAGAACATATCTCATTATTGCATTCCTTTCACGCTTAAAGAAGGGGTCAAATACGCAGCCAGAGAGAGTATATGAAGATAGATGTAGAGGTCTCCCTCCCTTTTTGACTATGAAAATATTTACATCCATATCTGGCTGAGGTTATAACTCAGCAGTAGAGCCTTACCTAGGATTGTGTGAGGCTCTGGATTCAATTCCCAGCCACACAAACAAAACAAAGCAAAAACAGATGTTATCTTATGTATATCTTCTTGGGTGTGTGTATTTCTGAATCTCCCCAAAATTTTATGTTGAAATCCTAAACCCTGTTACCTCAGAACATGACTATAGTTGAAGATAGAACCTGTAAAAGGGCAATTAAAATTAAATTAGGTCATCAGGGTAGGCCCTAATCCAAACAACTAGTATCCTTCTAAGAGATTAGGATATAGGTACAGAGAAAAAACAAGTCAAAGAGAGATCTCAGAAGAAACCAATCAACCCTGACAACACCTTCATCTCAAACTTGTAGCCTCCTGAACTGTGAGAAAATAAATTCTATTGCTTAAACAACCCAGTTTGTGCGCCTTTGTAATACAAATCCACATAAACAAATAGAAGGACTCCCTCCTAAAGAGTATCAAAGCTACTTTAAGAAAAAGTATTTTGGGGTGCTGGATCATGCCCGGCTTGCTTAGCTCAATGATAGAATGAAGAATAATCCTGACTGGATTCTCTAACTTTGCAAAAGCGAAGTACTTTATGTCCCTACTAGCTCATTCACTATGTATTTGTGTGTGTGTGTGTGTGTGTGTGTGTGTGTGTGTATTTTTAAAGTCATCAATGTACCTTTTATTTATTTATATGCAGTGCTGAGAATCAGACCCAGTGCCTCACAAATGCTAGGCAAATACTCCACCACTGAGCCACAATCCCAGCCCCCTTGCTATGTACTTTTTAAGCTCCTGTTATGTACCAAGTAGGGAACAAAGCACAGAAAATACATGAATGATTGGCACAAGAATTTGTCCTCAAGGATCTGGTTATGGATGGCCACTGCTGCAGTGTGAGGTCCTCTGACCAGGTGGTTTTTCCAGGTGTGTATTCCTGCAGTTACTGGACTATACTTGATGAGTTCCTTACTTATTTCTTCTATTTTAAAGTCTTTTTAATTGGCCTTTTCCAATTCTTTACTTTATTTGCATATCAACACAGGATTTGTAATAGTTCAGTTAGGCTCTCAGAGAAGAGGTTGCAGTAAATCAGATTTGTGTTACCTATGACATGCAGTTTTATCATCTGTCTGACTCAATTCTAGAAGAGAGAACCACCTCCTCTGAACTTTTCCCCTGTATTTCAGGCCATAAATAGGTGCTGGGGCCCTGCCAAGTTGGGTCACTGTGGTTCACAAGGGACTGTCAGTTCCTTACAAACATTACACAGCTGCAAAATTACTATGCCACCCATGGTGACTCATAACATCTGCCCCTCTTAAAAAGGAAGGATTAGCAATGTCACCTCCTGGCTATCACTATAATGCAATTATGAGCTCCTCCTCTCAGCTGACTGCTCAGAAGAGTCCTCAGAGAAACTCAGGGGGAAACTGGGAAACCTAACACTTTGGTTTACCCAAGGCAAGGATAAGGAAACAGACAGAGTAGAACTTCTGGATATTTTTAATCTAAGATTGTGATGAAATATAAATGATGCTTGATAACTTGTTGTGTTAAGTCACCTGCAGAGAAACAGAACCAGTATACGTATACATAACATATATGTCTTATATGTGTGTGTGTGTGTGTGTGTGTGTGTGTGTGTGTGTATGGTAGAGAGAAAATTAAAGAGAAAGAACTAATTTGTGGAATTTGGTCACAGGATTATAGGACCTTGCAAGTTCAAAATCTGCAGGGTAGACTACCGACTGGAAATTGGGCAGTGTTTTTATGTTTCAGTTTTGAAACAGAAATCCTTCTTCTGTGTGAAATCTCAGGTTTTGATCTTAAGATCCTCAGATGATGATACAAGATCCACCCACATTATGAACAGTAGTCTGCTTTACTTAAAAGTATTGATTGTAAATATTAATCATATTGAAAAGCACCACCTCAGCAGCATCCAGGCTAGTGTTTAATCAAAAAATGGGCCATGTTGACATTTTAACCATGACACTATTTACAACAGAAAAAAATAATCTAAATGCCTTGCCACGCTATAGGGGAATAAGAATTCAGATGAAGGAAACTAGTCATTACAAAAATTCTCTAAGCCTCATATTCATCTGTCTTTGAATGCTTTCAGTCCTGTGGCTTGGGGTCACTGCTCACAAGGTCAGCAAGTCCATCTTTGGGAAATTCTTAGAGTTGATAAATCCTTTTTGGATTCTTTATTTAATCTCAATACTTCTCCCTACGACTTTCATGCTGAAGTGCTGTAAGAACAATTCATCTTAAATAATGTCTCAAAGTATATTCTAGAGACATTCATTTTGTGTGATTCTTAGTGTGGCATGGGGGATAGAGAAGGTTCTATGGTCAAATAAGTTTCGGAAACATTTTTTACAAGCATTTCCTTTGGAAAATTTTCTATGATTAAAGAAAAGGCTTTAAAATTCTGTAGCAACAAAACCAGCTAATCTTTAACTTAGTATTTCCCAGAGATCTGACTTTGGAAAATCCCCTTTTTTCTTTTCCTTATGCTACAGATTAGAAATCAAAGCTTTCTATAAGACTCTCTGACAGCATCAATGCCCAGTCTTTAATTTAGATGCCCTGTCTCTTTGTTGAATTTGCACAATGGTAGTTGTATCAGTTAGTGATGTTGTGGAGCATTCTAGACCTTAATAGTTAAAAATAAGAGGCATTTGTTATTTCTTCCAGGTCTAGAGTTCACTGGGTGGTTTTGCAGGTATGTGTTGATCTTGATTGATCTTAGCTGGGCTTACTCATGCATCTGCAGTTCACCGGTGAGTAGGCTGGGGGCTGCCTGGTCAAGCCTGGCCTTAAGCTGGAATGCCTCAGCTCTGTTCCATGTGCCTCTCATATTATCCTTCCAGCAGGCTAGCCTAGGATCTTCAGGGTCTGAAGACAGGAAATAGAATTATGCAGGTAAGCTCTTTCTCAAGTTTCTGCTTGTGTCAAGTTTGCTAAAATTCTCTTGGCCACAGCAAGCCACTTGGGTATCTCAGATTCAGAGTGAGAGGGCACTATAAAGTTACAGGGTAAAGAGAGAGGATATGAGGTGATCATTAATTGAGGTCATTGGTGACAATTTATCTAACATGGTTTCCACATGCAAGTATGGGAAATGTTTCCAAAATGGTTGCATCAGAATTAACAAGCAGAATGTAGTAAAAATGCAGGTTCTCAGATCCCCAACCTAGTGATGGTCAAGGAAGCATTTTAACCCACTGTTTTAAGCTCCTTAGGTGATACTGATAATGAGTTAAGTTTAGAAACCACTGGCTTAGATGCCTCCTGGGGTAATCAATATTAATTAAGCTCTTTCAATCACAAATGCAACATGGGATATAGAAGCAAGTCTAAGATGAAAATGTTGGTGCTTCTTCCCAGTGAGCTTCCAGTCTCAGATAAATAAAACTGATGTGTGATAAGCTGTATAGTTACAGGTCAGTTTTTATTCCCATCGCAGCCATGATTCTTACCTGGCCTAAAATCTGTCCTGACTATGGTATCCCTGCTATTAGATCATTTTCTCAAACTGGGACTGACACCTTTCATTCTGTGTGCATGCCCTTATAAGGGAGGCAGCTGTGAAAGAGGGACTAAGCTAAGGTAGTGCTAATTTAGTTGGAATTCAGAGGAGTTGGAAATAGTTTGATTCCTATTCCCAAAGACCAAGCAAGCTGGTGGGTCAGTGGAGTTCCTGTTGTAAAGGGTTGACTGTGGAAACAGATAAGCATTATTTGCAGACTGAATATAAAATAATAATACACATATAAAATGCAAATATACAACTTTTTCTTAAAAAGATATTTATATATTATGATGATTAGTAACATACAGATGTTACTGAATTTTTTGTTTCTAATTATTTGTGTATTTATATATGTGTAACATATCTCACAGTCAACTGGCAATGAATACACTATTACCCAATAGCTTGTGGAAGTTCATATAATTTTTTACCTCATAGGTTGGAACCCTAGTAGTCAGCTGGGGTTACCATAACAAAATACCACTGACTGGGCAGCTTTAATATCAGACACTTATTTTCTCCCAATTCTGGAAGCTGGAAGGCCAAAATCAAGGTGTCAGGAGGGTCAACTTGTGGCGAGGCCTCTCTTTGTGGCTTGCAGATGGTTGCCTTCTCTCTGTCTTCGCATGGCCTTTTCTCTCAGTGTGCACAGGAAGAACACTGGGAGGTGGGGGGGGGGGGAGAAAGAGAGAGAGGGAGAGAGAAGGAGGTGGGGGACAGAAAGAGGCAGCACTTATGAAAGCAAGTGAGTCAGCCAGGGTGTCTTGTCCTCCTGTTACAAGGACAGGCATTTGTTTTGGATTCAGGCCCCATTTTAATGACCTCACTTAACCCTAATTATTTCCTTAGAAGCCCTATCTGTAAATGCAGTCATGGGGGTTAGGGATTCAAATTGTGAATTGGGGATGGGGGGAACACAATTTAGTCCTTAACAGGAACCAACATATTGGACAGTTGCTGAATATAGTAAAATGTCCCCACTCCTCACTGCTGCCATTTGCAGTGTCCCCGGCACAGTCAAGCCCCAGAGCTTGTCTCGCTCACTCCTGTGGCATGGTGACTCTCAAACAGTTTGGACTATAGCCATCCAAAGTGGCTCAAAAGATCCCTTGACTTCCCTACATTGTGTGTTCCAACAAGATTAAATGAAGCATCAGTCCTGAAATACGGATCATAAAAAACATGTTGATTATATACTGACCTTTAAAAAACAGACCGATGTAAATATTTTATAGCCTAGAGCATTGTGACATAAATTTAAATAATCAAATAATCTCATGCTCAGTTTGATTGTAGGTTGCAATGAAAAGAAGAAAACAAATTTTTTCTCACCTCATCAGTGAATGTACTGCTGAACAGACATATATTTTCTATCTCTTTTATGAAGGAGGACTTGGGTGATTCATATTTGAATGGCAATGCCTTTGTGTCTCTGTAGAGTGTTAGGGCATTTCAGTCTCCTAACAAGCTAAGAGGCAAAATGTTAATGGCATAGTGGTTAAGAGTGAGGACTACAGAGCAGGGAGGGATCAGCCAACCGTGGCCCACAGGCCAAATCCTGCCTGTGTCTTGTTTTTGTAAATGAAGTTTTATTAGCGCTATGCCCATTTGTTTATGTAATGTCTATGACTGCTTTGGGGGCTGCAACAGCAGAGCTGAGCAGACACCATATGGTCTACAAAGCCCAAAATATTTAGCATTTGGCCCTTAACAAAAAAAGTTTTCTGACTCCCTAATCTATAGTAAGTATCTGCAAGTTTGAATACTACTTTGCAGTATCCAGCTGTTTAATCTTAGGCAATTTATTTTGTTTTTCAGTGCCTTAGTTTCTTCATCTGCAAAGTAAGAATGATATTAATATCTGTCTCAAGGGGGTATTAAGAGCAACAGATGAGCACGTAAAGATTGCAGCATGAGACCTGGACTAAATAAACATTATTTATTGTTATTCTCTGAACAACCCACAACAAGCTAAATCCATAATGAGGATGCTAAATTAAGAGGAATTTATAATTAAGAAGGAAAATTAATGGTAATTAAAAACCTGATCAACTCAAATCAAAAATAGTGAGGCTTCTTAAGTATCCTTTCTAAAAATTTGCAAGAATTCTTTTTATATGTGGGGCATGCCCAGTGGGAGCTATCAAATGTTGGCAAACATTACTTGGCACTAAACCTTTTTCAGAAAATATAGAATAAATCCTTAGTAAACTCTGGCAATATACTATGTTTAGTTTATTAATAACACATTTAGTGACTCCTAAGAATTCACATAGGATTTACCTGTAAATATCCTCTAGCTGTTCCCCAAAATAGAAGATAGTGGGATTGCATTGAATTTTTCGTTGTGTTCATAGGCCGGCACATCTTACTTTGCAGTTGTCTAACCCTAACCCCATCTTGACTGAATGGTAGACAGCCATCTGGTTCATGAATTCAATGAAACCAAAGCATGGATTCAAGCCCTAGTTATATTGTCAACGTGAATCTTTCCTGTGGTCACTGGCTGTACCTTTCACTGTAGTCAACTGTGGCCAATAGGTCCCTCGGGAGGATTAAGTAGTACTACAAATGGTTGGGTAATCCTAAGTATCAGCCCCACTGGAAAAGTTGTCCTGGTGATGAGTGGTAAGTCAGTAGCATCATGTTTTGTTAAGGGAAGTTTCTGATCCAAGAGCAAAGGGCAGCAGAGGTTGCTCCCCAGTCTACACAGGGGTTATGTGAGGTCATTGGCAGTTCTTTCTATAGTAGTTTTACAATTGTGTGGGTAAACAAGAGTACACTAGATGTTTAATTAGAGTAGGAAGTGTGAATAAAAAATGCTTTAGTCTGGTGGTTGCTTGGATGCTTATCACTGAAAGAAGACTTCACAAAATTTCAAAATGAAATAAAAATAATCATGAACCTATGGAACATGACTGGAAAAGAGCCATCCAGAATGGTAACTCAGCAGTGTGACAAGATTCATTCACCACAGTAAACTCTAATTATATTCTGTTTTAGATATCCAATAGCTTTTTAAAATAGACATTGTTTGGAGAAGTTTTATATTCACAGCAAAACCAAGAGGATGGTACTGAGATTTCCTGCATACCCATATCCTCACATATGATTAGCCTCCCTAATTATTAACACCCTCCACTGGGTAGTACAGCTGCTACAACTGACAAACCTGCACTGACACATCGTTATCACCCAGAGTGAACACTTAACCTTCGGGTTCATTCCTGGTGTTGTATGCTCTGTGGGTTTGAGCAAATGCATAAAGACACGGACCCACAATTATAATATCATATAGACTAGTTTCACTATAATAAAAACCTGTGTTCTACTTATTCATCCCTCCTTCTCCCCTAACTCCTGGAAACCACTAATCTTCTGATTGTTTTTATCATTTCACCTTTTCTGAAAGGTCATAAAGTTGGAATCATTTAGTGTGGAATCTGTTCAGATTGGCTTCTTTCATTTGGTAATGTGCATTTAAGTTTCATCCATGTCATTTCATGGTTTTTCATAACTCATTTCTTTTGAGTGTTAACATTCCATTGTCTGAATGTGTGACAGTTTTTTTTATTCCTTCATCTACTAAAGGATATCTTGGTTGCTTCCAAGTTTTGGTAATTGTGAATAGAGCTGCTATGAACATCCATGAGCATGTTTTTATGTGGATACAAAATTTCAATTCCTTTGAGTAAATACCTAGAAGCACAACTGATGAATCTTATAGTAAGAGTATGTTCAATTCTGTAAAAAATGCTAAACTGTCTTCCAAGGTGACTGCACCATTTTGCATTCCCAACAGTAACACCCGGGAGTTCCTGTTGCTCCATACCGTTGATGGAGCATTTGGTGGTGTCAGTGATCTGGATTTTAGTCATGTGAATGGGTGTGTAGTGGTATCTCATTTTAATTTGCATTTTTCTGATGATATAGGGTATGGAGTATCTTTTCATGTACATTTTTGTGTCTGTATATCTTCTTTGGTGAGTTAAGATACTTAGGTCATTTTAATAGAATTTTTTTTTCTTATTGTTCAATTTTTTGAGTTCTTTGTGTGTTTTGGATTATAGGACTTTATCACATTTGTGTCTTTTGCAGGTATTTTCTCCCAGTCTGTGACTTGTCATTTCATGCTTGTGGAATGTTTAGTTTTAATAAAAGTATGACATTATTTTTTAGCAGATTGTACCTTTGGGTGGATTCTAAAAAACTCATTTCTAAACCTGAGGTCATCTACATTTTCTCTTGTGTTATCTTCTAGGAATTATATAGTTTGTGTTTTTGTATTTAATTCTGTGACCCTCTTGAATTCATTCTTATGAAGGAAATAAAGTCTATCTTTTTTCCCCTTTTTACTCTCCTGGTTTCTTAAAGATCTGCTCTCTTTATATGTGTGGGCTTATTTCTGGGTTTCTTTCTGTTCCATTTATCTATTTCTCTATTCTTTCACTAATACCACATGTTGATCTACTATAGCTCTGTGGTACATTTTGAAGTTAATCATGTCAGTCCTCCAATTTTATTCTTCCTTTTTAATATTGTATTGGCTATTCTTAGCCTTTTTCCTTTAGAATCAGTTTGCTTATACCCACAAGACAATTTGTTAGAACTCTGATTGAGATGATATTGTAGTCATAGATCCATTTAGGAAGGACTGATATTTTGACAATTTTGAGTCTTTCTAACCATGAAGGTGGATCATCTCTCTACTTATTTAGTTCTTCATTGTTGTCTTTCATCAGGATTTTGAAGTTTTCCTAACTACAAAATGTACATGTTCTGTAGATTAATACCTGAATATTTCATTATTAATGTCCTAATGCAAAGAGTACTTAGTTTTTAATTTCAAATTCCACTTGTTCAATACCAGTACATAGAAAAGCAAGTGACATTTTGCAATAAGAAATGGACTATTTGGATGGGTCTGAAACTAATAAAGAAATTTAATCAATAATTACATTATTTTACATTAACTTTGTATCCTGAAACTTTGCTATATCACTTCTTAGTTCCAAGGGCTTTTTGTGGTTGTTATTGAATTGTTTGGATTTTGTACATTGGTGAACACATTTTTATTTCTTTCTTCCTTGTGTACATGACTTTTGATTCATTTTTTTGCCTTATTTGTCTTATTGCATAATTAAAGACTTCAAGTATGAAGTTGAAAAGCAGTGGTGAGAGGGAATGTCCTTGCCTTGTTTCTGATTTTAGTGGAGAAGCTTCTAGTTTATCAACATTAAGTATATTAGTTGTAGGTTTTTGTAGATATTATTTATCAAGCTGAGGAAGTTCCCTTCTATTCCCACTGTACTAAGAGATTTAACCTGATGTGTATGCACTTTGTCAAATTCTTTTTCTGCACCTATTGATAGGGTCATGTGATATTTTTCTTTTCTTGATATAATGCATGACAATAACAAATTTTTGAATGTTGAACAGTCCCATATATCTGGGATAAATCTCACTTGGTAATAGTACATAATTATTTTTTTCCTTACCTGGATTTTATTTGCTAATATTTTGTTGAGAATTTTTGTGTTGATGTTCATGAGAGATATTGGTTTGTGACTTTCTGTTCATGTCACGTTTTTATATTATTTTGGTGTTAAGGTGATGTTGGTTTCATAGAATGAGCTGCAAAGTACTTCCTCTGCTGAGCATTTCTGAAAGAAATGTATAAAATAGATACATCTTCCTTGTTGGGTAGAACTCATTTGTTAATCCATGTGAGTCTGGGGCTCTTCTGGGGAGAGGGGGTAAGGTTTTAAATTATTGATTTAATTTCGTTAGCAGGTGTAGAACAATTCAAATGTTCATTTCTTATTGTGTGAGTTTTTGCAGATCGTATCTTTCAAGGAGTTAGTTCATTTCATCTAGATTATCACATTTGGCAGCAGAGAGTTATTTGTATCATCCTTTTAATGCCCATGATTTCTACAGTTATGTCCTCTTCCATTTCCTATATTAATTATTAGTGTCAGCTTTTTATTTTTTCTAAGCAGCCTGGCTAAAGGCTTATCAAACTTATTTATATTTTCTAGAAACAGTTTTTTATTTTGTTGATTTTCTTTATTGATTTTTTATTCAGTTTCATTGATTTCTGCTCTAATGTTTATTATTTAATTTTCTACTTACTTTGGATTTAATTTATACTTTTTATACTTTTCTAAGGTGGACACAGATGAATCACTTTAGGATTTTTCTTTTCTAATATATAAAAGTAATGCTATAAATTTTCTACTAAGCACTGCTTTACTGCATCCCCAAAATTTTGATAAATTGTGTTTTTCTTTCACTTTAGTTCAAAAAAATTTTTAAATTTCCTTGTGATTACTCCTGTGTTTAATCTCCAAGTGTTTGGGGATTTTCAAGTCATGTTTCTGCTGTTGATTTCTGGTATATTCTGTCATGGTCAGAAAGGAGACATTGTATGATTTCTGTTCTTTTTAATTTGTTGAACTATGTTTTGTGGCTCAGAATGTGGCCTCTTTTCACCAAAAGAATGTTTCATGTGAACTTGACAGGATTGCACATTATGCTACTGTTGGATGAATTATTCTACAGATGCCCACTCTGTCCAGTTAATTCTTGGTATTGTCCAATACTCTTCATGATTTTCTTCATGCCAGATCTGTGTTTCTCATAGAGGGATGTTGAAGTTTCTAGCCATACCAGTGGATTCATCTATTTCTCTTTGTAATTCGATCAGTTTTACTTTGTAAAAGTACTTACTTTGTAAGTACTTTTACAAATTACTTTGTAATTCGATCAGTTTTACTTTGCATATTTTGATGCTCTCATGTTAGATGCACACACATAAGGATTGTGACGTCTCCTTGGAAAATTGACCCCTTTTCATTATGTGATACTGTTTTATCCCTGATAATTCTTCTTGCTCTGGAGTGTGCTCTGGCTAAAATTGATACAGCTAATCCTTCTTCCTATAGATTAGTGTTAGCATATTATATCTTTCTGCATTCATTTACTTTTAATCTATGTGTGTCTTTTTATTTAAAGTGAGTTTCTTGTTGACAATATACAGTTGGTCTTTATTTTCCAAATTGTTCTTTCTTTTAACTGGTGCATTTAGACCATTGAATTTCAAAGTGATGACTGATATATTTTTGGATTGATATATACCATTTGTTACTCTTTTCTACTTTCACCCCTTATTCTTTGTTCCTATTTTTGTCTTCCATTCTTTTTCTGAGTTTTATGATTTTAAATGAGTGTTGTAAATAATTCACTGTGTCTCCTTTCTTAACATTTCAGTTACACTTTTTTCAGTTTTAATAATGAATGCCCTAGAGTTTACAATATACATTTACAACCAGCCCATGTCTACTTTCAGTTGACACTATACTGCTTCATGTATAGTTGTTATGGTTTAAATGTCCTCTCTAAAACTCATGTTGAAATTTAATCTTCATTGTGAAATAATAAGAGATGAGATCAGGTGGGAATTTTAAGAGATGATTATGTAATGAGAGCTCTGCCTTCATTCATAGATTAGTGAATGGATGGGTTAATAGGTTATTTAAGAGCAGGTGTTACAAAAGCCAGTTTAACTTTGTTGCATGAATATAAACATTTTGTCATGTGAACCCTGTGCACCTTTAGATTCTGTGGAGACTCCCTACCACCAAGAGAGCCCCTACCACCAAGAAGGACCTCATCAGATACAGCTTATCCAATCTTGAACTTCTCAGTCTTAAGAACTATGATCCAATGAAACTTCATTCTTTATAAATTATCTGGTCTCTGATATTCAGTTATAGCAACAGAAAGCAGACTAAGACAGTAGTCTGAGTGCCTTATAGTAGTGCAATAAGCCTAATTTCTCTCTCCTATCATTGCGTAATTGCTATTATTAGTTTCACTTCATAAGCATACATATGTGTGTATGCATGCACAACTAAGCATTCATAATTTAACAAATTGTTGCTGTCATTATTTTGAACAATATATTATCTATTAGATAAATTAAGCATAAGAAAGTAAATTTTTATTTTACCTTCATTTATTCCTTTTCTGATATTCTTTTTTCTTTATTGAGACCTGAGTTTCTGAACTATATCAATTTCCTTCTCTCTAAAGAACCCCTTTGATATATTTTAGGAATATCCATATTGTTTTCCAAAATGTCAGTACTAACATATAACATATATTCTTATCAATGGTGTATAAATTTCCCTTAAAAATGGAATTACTAGCCAGGTGTGGTGGCACATGCCTGTTAATTCCAGCGACTAAGGAGGCTGAGACAGGAGGATCTTGAGTTCAAAACCAGTTGCAACAACAGCGAGGTGCTAAGCAACTCAGTGAGACCTTGTCTCTAAGTAAAGTACAAAATAGGGCTTGGATGTGACTCAGTGGTTGAGTGCCCCTGAGTTCAATTCCCAGTACCAAAAGAAAAAAAAAGAAAAAAAAAAAAGAATTACTATATGATCCAACAATCTTTCTTTGGAGTGTATACCCAAATTTAATCTATTTAACATTTTAATTACAAAAGATGATAAGTTGGTGAGGTGCTGAATATGTTCATTAGCTTGATTAAGTGTGTCTGCAATGTATACCTAGCTCAAAACCTCACATTATATTCCATAAATACACATAATGATTTTTCAATTAAATAATTTTTAAAAATATTTGAAAAATTTTAAAAGAACTTTTGAAAATATTTCTTGAAAGACTGCTCTACCAGTAACAGATCCTCTCAATTTTGTTTGTTTGAGAAATTATTTCTTCTTCACTTTTGAAGGATGATTTTGCAGGGTTAGAATTCTGGGCTGGTGGTTTTTTTTCTCTCAACACCAGAAATATTTTCCTCTTCTTGCTCGTCTGGTGACCAAAGAGAAGTCAGATGTAATTCTAATCTTTTCTCTCCTCTATAGAAAAAGTACCCATGAATGCCTCTGATTTATCTTTAATTTTCTATGGTTTAAAAATGATTTGCCTACTTGACATTTATATTGCTATGTTTTGTTGTTATCCTACTTGGTGTTCTCTATACTTCCTAGGTCTGTGGTATGGTACCTGACATCAATTTAGGGGAAATTCATAGTTTATTTCAAATATTTCTTCTATTCCTGTCTTTGACATCTGATGTTCCTTTCCTGTGTGTGTTCCGCCTTTCATAATCATCCCATTGTCCCATGCATATTTCTTGGATATTGTTTTGGAGGTTTTTTTCAATGTTTTTTTTTTCTCTTTGCTTTTCAAATTTGGGGGTATCTGTTGAGGTTTCCTTAAGTTCAGAGATTCTTTCCTTAGCTGTGTTGTCAACTTATAAACCCATCGAAAACATCTTTTCTTTTATGGTGTTTTATATATATATATATATAAATATCATATATATAATATACATTATATATGATATATATAAATATATATAATACATAAATAATATATATAATATTTTATATATATATATATAAAACATCATATATATATCTAACATCTTTTTGGGTTCTTAGAATTCCCATCTCTCTGCTTAGATTGGTTATCTGTTTTACATGCTGTCGACTTTACCCATTAGAGTCCTCAGCATGTAAATCATACTTGTTTTAAATTCCCAGGCTAAGAATTCAAATATCACTGTCATACTGAATCTGATTTGAATGCTTTCTCTGTCTCTGTCTCTCTGTCTGTCTGTCTGTCTCTCTCTCTCTCTCTCTTTTGGTACTATTATTATTATTTTTTGGTACTGTGGACTGAACTCAGGGGCACTCAACTGCTTAACCACATCCCCAGCCCTATTTTGTATTTTATTGAGAGACAGGGTCCCACTGAGTTGCTTCGTGCCTCTCCATTGCTGAGGCTGGCTTTGGACACAGTATCCTCCTGCCTTAGCTTCCAGAGCCGCTGGGATTACAGGCATGTGTCACCAGGCCCTGCTCCCCATATCTTTAACATGTGTGTTATTTCATAGTATGCCCTGTAAGATTTCTTGATAGCCAAACATGATGTACTAGATAAAATATATTGTTGCAAATAGGTCTCTCATAATGTGATGGTGTGGTGCAGGGGAAGCGAAAACATTCCATGATTAGATCCCTGTCTTTTAGTGAGACCCTGACTTTGAACTCTGAACTTCACAAGTGCTTCCCAGTTCTTCTCCCATTGCTTAGGTGGGACAGGATGGTGGGAGGGGCTGAAATGCCCATATTTTCCCTCCCTGAGATCAGTTAGGCTCTAATAAAACCTCAGCAAGTTAGGCTGTGATTAAACCATTTTTCCTGAAAGCAGATCTTATTAAAACACAATAAAATGTTATGACATATGTCAAAATGGTTCCCTTTGCCCTTTTTCTGCTGGAAGAATGAGGGAATTTTTCTCTGATATTCACTGTGAGAACTTTGTAGAGGTCCAGAAATTAAAATTAGCAAGGGCGAGACAGCCCTGTAACTGGGTCCATGGTGTTTTTAACTCTCAGAGTTGTCCTTACTGAACCTCCAACAGTGTATCAATCAGAGTTAAGTTTCCTACACTGGTTCCTGTAAAGGGTTCTGCTCATGAATTTCTGCCATGGCAAGTTGTGATTCTCAGTACCCACCTGTCAGTCCTTCAGTTTGGAGGCAGCAGTTTGCCTTGTGTGATTTCACTTCTCTTACAGATTTAAGAAGAGTTCTTGACTTTTTAGTTTGCTCAGCTTTTTACCTTCTGTTAGAATTGAGTGAGAACTTCCAAGCTCTTTATATGATCAGTCAGAGCACCACTCATCAATAGATCTTAAGAATTTCCTATGAACAATTCTTGCACAAAATACCCTGCAATAAAAATCTGGTCCTTTCTTTTGATCCTCTGCTGGCAGCCTCTCTTTGGCTTGTGAGAATTGTAGCTGTGCTCCCTTGCTTAGCTCTTCCTCTCCTCCTTATTTTTGATAGTTTTGCCACTACTTTGAGATCTCACTCTTTTGCTTTTCACCTTCCCTCTATTTTTTTATCATTTTTCATTCCCATCCATGAATACATCTTGCAAACTCACCCTAACATCAGTCAAGATCAAGTCAAGATCAAGTGAAAGTGAGTTAGTTGTCCATCCTTATCTGTCTTTTTGCCTGGGTCAGAAATTACTAGACAGTGTGTAATTGAAAAGAAAGGAAGACATAAAATAATGTATTTGTGGGTTTGTACTTCTTGTTTACCTTGCTGAGTTTTTAAGTCAACACGTGTTTTCTCATTTTAGAGGAAATATCTATATAGTGCAAAAAGTTTAACAAAAGACAGAAACCTAATAAAGGAAAACAGAATTGCCATAATCCCACAACCTAGAGGTAACCATTGTTAATATTTTGCAGTATTTCTTTATATGCTTATTAATTATGCAAGTGCATGAATACCATTTATCTGTTATAAAGTTATATCACACGAATAATCCTTATGTACAGAGCATTTAGTATATGCTATGCCAAGGATTTATATATATTATGTATATTAATTCATTTAATAACCCTTTGTGATATGACATATTATTCCCATGCTTAAAATGATGAAATGGGCCCTAGAGAATGAAGTTACTTGAGCAAGGTAAGTAGGAATGAAAACCTAAGTAGATAAGTCTTCAGTATTAATTCTATGCTAATTTGGTCACCAGATTATTCCATGGTATTAGATTTTACTATTTAAATTAAATATATTACAGAGTATTTTAAAAGCATTAATGAGTTATTAGATCCTTACTGAATAATTTAATATATATTAACTATGGTTCAAAATATATAAATTTTAATTTCTTTTTTGGGGGGGATGTGGGAAGGAGAGAAACAATCCTTTTTATTTCTCTTAATAATTAAATTGGTTGTCCATATTTGTAAATTCTTCCTAGTACAAGAAACATTCTCTTCATTCTAATTTTTGGAAAATAATATATCTATTATCTATGAAAAGAATAATAACATATCTTAATTCAGTGGCTAAGGTGAAAATGAATAGAACAAGGCATGTTTTCAGGTAAAGTAGCTCAGTAGCTTAAAAACCAACAAACATCACAAGGTATAAAGTATAAGAAATTCAATCTTCTCAAATGCTCCCACACCCTTTGAAAATGGCTGATCTCTCAGTTTCACAAATTTCAATTTCTTAACAGAGTACCTTTTTTGCTTCCCATAAAATGAGGTAGAGAATTATTACTCCTGTGAAGCATCAAATACTGAGTTCCATTATTGTCATTATCCTTGTTTCTCATTTTTAAAAAACTGTTACAAAAGAATCAATGAATTTCTTATATGAGAAAGGGAGGAGAAATCATCTCATTAACCTACACGGGGTTCATATTCAACTTCTGCCTCCCCCACCTCTCTCTGACACCCTGGGATAGTGACCATCACACACTATGGATACCAACTCCATTGCTTTCTCATTCTACTCTCCTAAAATTTCTCAAATGCTATAGGTCATGAAATGGGCAGAAAATAAAATTCTCAGTTGTTTTAACAACCTCTGGCAAATTATAATTTTCCTTATAGTATAGGAAAGATTAAATGTATAGAAATATTTTGAGTGTTATATATGTTTTATGAATATATAATATACATTTTATTGTATCAGTAACATATGTCTCTTAAACTAGTATTCTACCATGGTATTATCAGAAATTCTACACCTCCATCTAAAAATATATGCATGAAAAAAATGTTAATTGGAAATCATTATACATGTGCACTTTTATGATCTGCTTTTCCATGTAATTTTAGGGACTTACACTTTTAAAGAGCTGCATAATTCTGGTTGTTTTAGGTATATTTATATTGTTTGTGAGCATGTAAATCACATCTATTTTATAGATGAGCTTCAGGGGGGCACTGCTGCAGAATTTCTTCAAACTAATGTGATTTGTTTCATGAATTTCCTGTAAAATGTCAAAACTGCTGGTTTTTACTAAGAAAGCAGAATAAATAAGCATCCAAAAGGGAATTCTTGCAGTACCCAATTTCAAATGCTGAATAGTAAAATTAGTTTAGAATCATAAGATTTTATCCCCTAAGGTCTATGAGATATAAGGTGGATTATTTATTTCAACCCTTCATTTTATGGATAAGAAAACCGAGATTATGGTTTGCCCAGGGTCACCAGTTAGAAGCAACATATCCTACTTAGGAGCAAGCAAGTCCTCTATAATATCTTAAAATATGTGGCATTTTTTCTCTGTGGCCCAACATTTTTGGGTTTAGGAAAATTGGGAGGTTAAATACTTCCCTTTGTCCATGGTCTCTGAAATGGAATTTCCCACCTCACCTCTGTCCTCTTGCACAACTTCTGCAGCCAAGGATATGCAAGACTTCCCAGGTGGTGAAAAATTGAACTCCCTTTAAACTTACAGAAAGATGACAAAAGTAGTACAAGGGTTTCTTTATGTCTCTGAGCCAGCACACCTACTATTAACCTTTTACGTATTAGAGTATAATGATCAAAACTAGGAAATTAACATTGGTACAGTACCACAGCTGAAGACTTGTTTTGAACTTTGCTTTAAAGCTTCCCATTTATGTCTCTGTTGATATTGTTCCCAAGATTCCATTCAGGATTCCTCATTGCCTTTATTTGTCATTTATGTCTGGTCCTCAGCTATGTGCAACAGGTCCTCAGTTGATCCTTATCTTTCATTACTTGGATACCCACAAGAAGGAAGGGTTCGTCATTCCACTGCATGTCTCTTGAGTCAGGCCTGTTTAGAATCTTCTCATGATTGGTCTGAGATTATGCATCCCTGTCAAGAGCACCAGAGAAATGGTGCCTCACCCTTTTTGTGTGTGTGTTCTCTAAATCACAGCATTCTTGATCAAAAATGTGTTCTTATTGGTGATGTTGGTGTTGATCCCCTAGCCAAGATGGTTGCCACTAGATTTTTTAATGTACAGCTACTATTCTAATGAGCAAAGGTGGAACAATTTAAACAACACAGTCTATAATGATAGTATTGACAGTTACCCATAGAACGACGTATATATCCATGAACTTGTAGTGACATAAACAAATAATTGGTCAAATAGATAGAGGTGATTTTTATATTCATGTTATAATTTGTAAAGTCACTGTGAACATGGAACTAGTGTAAACTGAACTATTGCTCCTAGGGGAAGTATAGGTTTAGGTTCCTGTGAGTCCATGCTTAACCAATCAATACATAGTCTTGTTTTATGTATTTCTATCTAAAAACACCTTGTTTTATATATTTTGTTGATTCATTAACACCAAACTCACTGTCAAAAGCACTGTATAACTCATACCTGAAAGAAATTTTAAATAATTTATTCTTTTTAGTTGTACATGACAGTAGAACATATTTTGACATATACGTAAATGGAGAATAACTTCCCATTCTTGTGGTTGTACATGATGTGGAGTTATACTGGTTGTGTGTTCATATATGAACATAGGAGAGTTATGTCTGATTCATTCTATGATCTTTCCCATTCCTATCCCTCCCTATCCCCCGTTCCCTCCTGTCCAATCCAGTAAACTCCCACTCCTCCCTCTCCTCTGCCTATTGTGAGTCAGCATCTGAAGATGAGAGAACATTCAGTTTTTTGGGGATTGACTTATTTCATTTGGCATGAGAGTCTCCAGTTCCATCCATTTACCTGCAATTGCCATAATTTCATTGTTTGTATGGCTGAGTAATATTCCATTGTGTATATGTACCACATTTTCTTTATCCATTCATCTGTTCCTAGCTATGGAACCTTTCCATAGCTTAGCTATTGTGATTTGGGCTGCTATGAACATTGATATGGCTGTGTCACCGTAGTATGCAGATTTTAAATCCTTTGGGTATAAACCAAGAAGTGGGATAGCTGGGTCAAATGGTGGTTCCATTCCAAGTTTTCTGAGGAATCTCCATACTGCTTTCCAGAGTAGTTGCAGCAATTTGCATCCCCACCAGCAATGCATGAGTGTACCTTTTCTCCCACATCCACGCCAACATTTATTGTTACTTGTATTCTCGACAATTGCCACTCTGACTGGAGTGAGATGAAATCTCATTGTAGTTTTAATTTGCATTTCTGTAATTGCTAGTGATGTTGAGCATTTTTTTCATGTATTTGTTGTATTTTCATGTATTTGTTTTTTCATGTATTTCTTCTTCTGGTGAAGTGCATGTTCAGTTCCTTTGCCCATTGATTGATTGGGTTATTTGCTCTTTGGTGTGAAGTTTTTTGAGTTCTTTATATATCCTGAAGATTAATGCTCTATGAAAGAAGCTTCTTTGACACATGTATTCTCTCTGTAAGGCCCAGCATAGCTTTCTTGTGCTTAGGAACATGAGATAGCACCTCAGCACTAAGATTGAGGACATTTTAAACAGAAAAATTATCAAATGAAAGATAAAAATATGAAAAATATAGCACCATTTTGTCTATTTAGACTGTGAAAAGGACTTGTTTACAGTGTGAGAGCTGAAAGAAGAAGGCATTTATCACCTTGTTTGACCTCAGCTGTGAGAGTGCACACTGGACACATTTTTTATTTTTTATTTTTTTGCTACTCTGCCTACCCATGTGAATGGCCAAATATCTACCAGGAGCATTTATTTGAGAGTTACAAATACATGTGATTAAGTAGGTGATTTCTCAATATACAGTCTGTGAACAATGAAAATCAATTGTGTATGGAGAAGCAACCGTCCATTTTCTTTCTAGTAGAATCTCAATAAATAAATGTAAAAGAATGCATAACATAGAATATTGCCACTGCAGACCCTCCACAGTGATAATAGTTGCAGATGGATTTACTGAAGAACTCCAGACACAGTGGGGAAAAGTTTGAGGAACAAAGGGATTTGCATTGTATCAAAGTGTCATATTATCTCCCCTAGGGTAATTATTGAGTCCAGAGAGAAAGGCAGCACATTTATATTTATTTTAAACTTATCACTGCATAATTGTTTTTTCCTGGTATTGCTATTACATGAGCAGATGTTGACTGGCACGTACAGATAAATGGTTGGCATGGATTCAAATTCTTATTGATAAGGGGACCTCCCTATTTTTTTATTGCTTTTCCTTATCTGGGTAATTAGGTGGTGTTCTGTCAAAGCTATTAATCTACACATGATGGAAGAAAAGTAAAAGAATTTACTTCTTCATCTAGCATAGACGTGGGACTCTCATGGGTCATTGCCTTTGTGAAGTCATTCCAAGTGGAAGTAAATACTTGTTCTTAGTGTTCAGTTGTGCCTCTTTGGCTAGGCTGGGCATATCTAGTGAATGTCAATTTCACACTATAGAATTAACTGTATGCATGTTTGCCTCCTAAACAGGGTGTGATCAAGTACAGGGGTGACCTTTTTCATGTTTATATCTCTAATAACAAGCATATTGGCTCACACATAGTAAATACTCAATAAATGTTAGTTGGAAATGGGAAGTGATAGGATAGAATTCAAGATGAATACCTTGGGTCTGTTGGGCAATGTATTTCCATATTTTTTCATGAGTGAGATAAATGAGATTTGTTCTTGTCATGTTTTTAGTTGCTCATGTTTATCTCCTGCCTATAATGAAATCAAGCGTGTCCTTTGTTTACAGTTTTCAAAACTATATAGAAATGAAAACAGACCTTTTTAAGTATAAGTACATTCAGTTTGAGGGATTTCTTTTTTCCATGTGTGTGTATGGGGATGTGCATGGTGCTGGGGATAGAATCCAGGGCCTTGCAAGTGTTCTACCACTGAGTCATATCCCGAGCCCAGAGGAATTTTCTTATTTCACATGCCTTTGTTCAGATGTGACTTTAAGCACTTTATGCACAGTCCCGCGTTTATCTTAGTAAAAGTGGCTTTGTGTCTCCAAAGGCAAAACAGATTGGTGGCAGCATTAGTTAGAGATTTTATGAAGCAGCTTATCTGAAAAAGCTTCTAGTGCTGGGATTGGTTCTGAGCATTTGTGGTTTCAGGTTGAACTAAAGTATTAGTCAGGGTAGCTACTGATGTAACAAATAGCTCCCAAATTCCAGAGGCTTATAATATTTTTTTCTTGCTCATGAGCAGTCCAATGCAGGCATTCCTGGTCAGGAAATTTTCTTCTTCCTCAGAGTCCTCTCCCCAGAGCTGGTAGGTCTTTATGGGCTAGGTCCAAAAGAAGTTTTCTGACATCTGCCCACATTCCCTTAGATGTAAATTGATCATATATCCATACCTAGATGCACAGCATGCTGGGATTTTTTGTCCAGCTTTGTGTTCCCAGGGGAAGTAAAAGAAATTGGTAAACAACTAGCCATTCTTTATCTTTCCAGTTCAGCCTGGCGTCTCTCATGTCGTTTGTTTTTATTATTTTGAAGACACTTTTTCTTTATTTTATTCATTCATTAGAGTCCAGGAGTAATGTAATAGTCTCCCACAATATGCTGGTTGATGGGACTTACAAAGAAATATCAAGTAAAGATTTATTTTGGAACCTTGTCTAATTCACCTTGTTTAGCTGTCATGGTATTTGGAAAACATGAAATAATAGTTTTGTGTTCTGTCATCCACACAGGAAATAATGTGTCTGTATGATTATCAACTCTATAAGATAAGGTATGTAAGTGTCAAGTTTTGGCACAAATATTTGTTTGCTTGTCATTTTTTCCATCTATTGCCTTTTTGTGATTTTGATGGAAACAAGCAGAGACAGATACATAAGATTTAAGAAAAACATATTAGACAGCTACTTGAAATTTCCTCTCTAAATTTAATTTTCTTTGAAAATTTGGAAAAGAATATTATTCAGTCTTATTAGAAGACTAGAAAACTGAGAACCACTGGCCAGTCTCCAGCTATCTATGGACATGTACTCTTCTTCTTTCAGTGTGCTAGCAGTTTGAAATTAGGTACCTTGTTTAACAAAACATTTTATCTCTACCCCTAATGCTATCCTTATTCATCTAATTCATCAAATCTTCTTTTTTTAAAAAATAGTTTGTATAATTTTTAAATGTGCTTATTGTAGAAAAGATTGAAAATATAGGTAAGCAAAAAAAGACAAAAAATGGAAATTTTCCTTTTCCTACTTTCCATAGACAAATCCTGTTGTTATATGTGCGTTCTCAGTCTTTTTGCTATGTCTGCATGTGTGCGTATGTGTGTATGAAGACTACAACATACAAAATCTTTTACAATAATGGGATCATATTAGGCATATAGATAAAAATTTTAAAAGTTCATTTTTAGTATACATTCTCATATTGGACATCTTTTCATTATAATTTCATTTTGAGCATATTAAAGAAAACAAATCAATAGATTAATAAGTGACAGCTATAAGAAATTGACATTTGCACGTAAAACTGGGTAACATGGAAGTCATGTACACTTGAGAAAAACTGACAACATTTTGCATCTGAAACAGTCAGTATAGTATGGTGTGGTTCAATGCTCAGATTTGGGTTTAAATTCAAAGCAAATGTAATAATCATAATTATGTAGATTAATTTTGTGAATGAAATAGTTATATTTGAGTCAATCATTCAAGCATTTCTTTGTGAAATAAATGCAGGACCAGTATTCATACATTTTACCTTTACAAATTGCTATCTGCAATCATTATGACCCAGGTTTCCTTATTTATAAAATAGGCACAATATGTACTAACATATATATCATTCAAATTAGGGGAGGATTAAATGATCAATTCTTATAAAGCGCCCGTGTATAATAAATGCTCAGTAACTGTTAGCTACTATGAAACATGTATGAGCTTAAAAACAATAGATAGTCTTTTATTATAAATAGGCATTAAATCAGTTGTTCTCAACCAGGACTGATTTCCTCTACTCTGTCCACCAGGAGACACTGGGCGATGGTTATTCCAACTGATGTGAGGGTGAGTTGCTATGGGAATGTAGTGAGTAGATGCCAGGGATGCTGCTGAACATCCTAACCATCATGGGACAGTCCCCATACAAAGAATTATCCTGTCTAAAATATCAATAGTAGCCAAACTGCTTAAAAAATATGCAAATGCTATGCTGTCATACATGGAGAGAGAATTGCCACCCAAGTCATGCAATTAAAAAGTAACCTCTCTGATAATCAAGATAGGTCTGGAAAAGATACCAAATTCACCTGTTTTTTGTGGAGATCAACTGGAAGATTGTATTTAACTATCTTATAACCTGATGTACTCTGAAATTATACATTCCTAAATCTATTTTCTTCAAGCTTTCTTATTTTTTTCATTATGTCTGCACTGAAGAGACTTTTTTTTTTTTTTTTTTTTAGAATTTTTACCTAATTATTCCCATCTTCCATGCAATTATAATGCCTTAAACATGTCATATATCTGTTTATGTAGTCGGGTAGGGTTGAGGTTTGGATGGTCACAAATCACTGCAAAAATCTAAGACTTTTTGCCCTCTGAGAACCAACTTTTGCCCCTTTGGGGAAGTACTGACACCATTGATATTGCATATTTTAATTAAAATAGGAGTGAACTCTGAAAGTAAAAAGGTTTTTTTTTTTTTTTTATGATGCTTTAATTGCACATTCAATCAAAAGGAGCTTCACATCCCTGTTCTACTTTTGGATTCTTATTGAGACAACAACAGAAAACTAAAATAATGCTAGTGATTTGAAATGCTAAAAGCTGATAGCATTTAAATGGACAAAAATGATTGGATATTTAGTGAAATTTGAAAATGCAAAAATGACATCTTATAGAACCAAAAAATATGAGAAATTGAAAAGGAGATGAAAGCTTTCTTGAGCGACAGTTAATCTGTCAGCTTATCATAAAAAGGAAACATAAAAGAAGAATTAGAGGCAATAAGACGGAAGGGTAATTGTGCTGGATAAGAAAGCTGAAGGAAATAATATGAACTTTTCTTTTCTGTGGTCCAAAGTTACTATAATAACTGTGTGCCTTTCCTGTGCTTTGTTTGAAAAGAAAAGATTAAACACAGCTCAGTCTGTGAAATGAGGAGCTTGTCACACGTTGGGGAAAATTGGAAACATACAGCCTGTGGGTTAAACACCTGGAGATCAAACCCTAGGTCTGGAATCTTTCAGGATCTCTTGCCTGGCCTGTTTGTATCTATTTCCTTTGTTCTTCACTCTCCAGCAGCCTGTTTTATGTTTATAAATACTCAGCAGAAGGCTCCTGTCTGACTTTGCAGCCTTATCTCTCACCTTGGCATCTACATAGATTCTCTTTTCAGCTCAGCTTCCCAACTTCAGAGCAGTTCTTGGGAGTTCCCACTTTTACAATTTCATTCAAGATCTACATTTTTTTTTGAACTGCCTCCTGAGTGCTTCATCTTCTCTTTCATACTTGTAATTCCTTTTAATTCTTATTTTCCCATGCTGACAATGAAGGGGGAAGGGTAAACCTCATGTTGTAAGCTTGTGAAACCCCCGCCCCCACACGAGGTCACAGAGCTAATATGACTAGAATCCAGTTCTTCTGACTCAAAATCTGATGTGCTTTCTACTCCTAAGGCAGGGATCTGCCTAGCACCTTCATTGACATGTTATACGTTTTTAATGTGCATTTTTTTTTCTGCTGATGAATTTGTAGGTATATCCCTTTCACTTGCAGAGGGATAAATGATGGGGAATAGAAACACCAAAGTTATCTGCATGATAAATTTTATATTTGATTTCCTGCTCATTTGTTAGCATCTGACAACTGGAATAAAACTTTGAATCTTTGCCATTCTGACTGTAAATGTTTTGTTGGTGTCCAATATAATGTTTAGTGTTGATTTTGCAAGCAGTATGAATATCATTCAGGTTGGTTCTATATTATACATTATGAGTTTTCAGGTAAATGTTACAGGTAAGTGATCACATATAGAAGTTTAGGTGTTGTGCTGGTTATTGCACTCCCTGAAGGCAAATTTTTTGCACCAATTTTTGTATCCATAAGCCTGAGCTGGCCCTGAAACATGGTTGGTTCTTAACATGTGCTCATTGAAGTAAAGGAGCTATTGTTTCCCTCCCCCTCCATGTGGGCTGTCAGCCAAGTTCATAACAATTCTCCTTTCTCTGGAAACTCAGAATTGGTGTTGGTTAGTTCTTCCTTGAACTCCTATACCCAGCCACCCCCAATCATAGTTAACTGACCAAGTTGAACACCTGGCAATAGATGGGCCAAATTTCCATCTTTAGAACTGAGGGATTGAGGGTCAGGCTTCATGGTTAAACATAGATTATGTAAATACAGGAGCCATTATATAAGCATAATGCAAACTAAAGAGTGGAGAAAAATGACTAAAGCCACTCTACAGAGAAGAGTCGACAGAGTGTGGAGAGAGAATTCTGAGGCATTCCAAAGCATTCCTAAGTCTTGGTTGTATTTCTGCTTTTGATTTCATGAGACACCCTCATATTCTCATAATAAACTCAAGTGTTAAAATTGGTTCATTGATTTTACTTATTCGTAGCTAAAAATCTACTACTACATCAAACTTTCAGTTTTCCCTTTTATACATAAATATATATATATTGCTGTTGTTGTTGTAATAATTAGTTATATATGACAGTAGAATGCATTTTGACATACCATACATAGATGGAATGTAACTTCTAATTTGTCTGGTTGCACATGATGTAGAGTTACACAGGTCATGCAATCATATATGAACATAGGGTAATAACAGATTTCCCTTGTCAATGAAGGAAATTAGACTAGGTAGAAAATGTATCTATAAGGGGAAAACACCAAATGTACTTTAAAGATTCTAATCAGAGCTGGAGATGTAGCTCAGTGATGGGTGGAGGGCAAGGATGTGCACACCAGGCAGGTGCAAGGCCCCAGTGCAAGCCCAGCCTCACAGAAAACAAGTGGGTGTGTGTTCATTCTGCATGTGTGTGTATGTGTGTGCTAACAAAGCATTGGGAGTCTTATAGTATTAAAAATGGACTTGGGTAGATTGGTAGATTAATGCTGAAGGGTTCTACAGTTTGTTGTTTATAAGCAACAGGAATTTTGAAATGAAGTAGCAGGAAGAGAGAAAAGTGATAAATGCTTAAAAACTATGGATAACATTGAACAACAGAGCAAAGAGTTGAGTCTGCCTCCATCCACCCTGACACAGCAGTCATTGTCTCACATGACTTCCTTCGCTTTCTCCATAGAGTGCCATCCAGTGCACCCCGCCACCCTGTCCACCTGTCCAGTCACGTCTTGTACCCCACTCCCTCCCTCTGTCCCTATGTGGGCTGCGTTTCAGGACCTTGCCTTGGCAATTCCCTTCCTATGTGGCTTTTATACATGTTGTCCTCTCTCCTGTAATGTTACTTTCTGCTACCTTTACCAGCTTCCTTAGGCCTCTTAGATTTTACAGCTCACTCCTAGGATAGCACAGTGTACCTGTCCTTTTTACCACTTATCATTGTATTATTTCTCTTGGGTTTTCCCTCCATTATCTGGCTATCTGTCTATTCTAAGCTCTATAAGGGCAGGAAATCTCTGCTTTATTGTTTTTCTCACAGCACCCAACCATACGATCAACAAATATTGGATGAATAAATAAATATGTGGAAAGGTAAAAGAAATAAAAAGATAGCAAATAAACAGCAATAACAACAAAACCAGCCTTTGCTTACATTGCTTTTCAAAGATGGGGTGTATCATTCAGTTATTTGTAATTCATAATTTTTCTCAGATACTGGGTCATTTGTGAACAATATCAATAAAGTCCCTTTTACAAATAAGGAAGTAGGATTATTAGTAAACAAAACATAACTGCTGTTGGTATTACTTTCAAGCCATACCATAAAAGCCTGCTTAACCTGTCATGTCTTTAAATAGCAGTTTTAACCCTGGAGATCTATTAAATCCCTTTGAGCCTTGAGAGGGATACAGGGGAATATGGAGGGGAAAGAAGTCTCTAATAATTAGCAATCCCAGAGCTCCATTGAGGAAGGATGCTATCAGACACATTTCTAAAGTCTGCAGTTCTGATAGCATGGGCAAAGGTGGAGTAAGGGACTGGAGGGGGGCCTTGGGGACCTTTCATAGGAAAAATTTGCTCCAAAGTCAGGTGATATGACTAACTAGGATAGGTTCCTCTTCCTTTCCCTCAATGTCCCTTTGAAAGTATGTGAACTTCAACAGAAGACACAACCTGCCCTGCTGGAGAAAGACCTTTCTTTCATCCAGATGATAGAAGTAGCCAAACTTTGTGTAAGAAGTTCTGGGTAAACACTTCATGACAAGAGGAAGAAGATGAAAGGAGATTCCCAAGGTTGAAGGATTGGTTGGCAGCCCTCTGGGAGCCTGGGAGTGAAGGCAATTTGTGAAGGCGATGACAAACAGTGACCATCAGAGAGAAGGGTGGGTGGTCCTCAGGGGATGAAAAGAAAGGAAAGGAGAAAAAGCAAACACAGGCTACCTGCCTGAGAGTGAGGGCCACAAACAACCTACTTCTAATGATGAGATTTTCTGACAAATAGTCCTAGAGCAGAGTTTAGTGGAAGATCCAGATAATTCAGGTAAAACTTCCTAGAGAGTATTAATTTTATTTTAGTTAGAATAGCCTGGCTTCAAAGTGAAGAAAAACTCTAAAATCCAGAAAATACCAAATTATATAAATAATTGCATTACCACAAATTGTTTTCACTAAATGAGGTAGTACACAGAACTTTAAAAAAAAAAAAAAGAACTTTATTAAAATTCCCACAGAGGATTGCCTGAAATTAAATCCAAAGTTCTTTCCAAAGAATTTTGCAAATATCATCCATGCAGTAGGAAGAGCAGAAATTCTGATGAAAGCACATTTTTCAAGAATTCATCTCTACCTTTCCTTTCGCTCAGGAGGTGGCCTCTTATTTGCAGCTGTTGGATGTAACCAGTGAACCAAATACTTGAAACCAATTTGCTGGTTTGAGAAGAGGTTATTGATTCTCACAGCATGTATACACTTAGAAAATTTCATTGTTTAACTCTGCATGTGGATGATTCTTGCCTTAGACTACTTTAAGTCAGGCAGATGGCGAGCTCTGTGGATTCCCCTGTTTTATTGAAGTCTTCAGAGGAGTCGAAAAATGTTTAACAGATCCAAATGTTGCCTTGAGTTAAAAATACCTGTACATGCTTCTCAGAAAATGTCTGATTAGGTGAGGGATATTTTCTGTAGGCATGTGCTTTGTTTTGAGGGAGGATGATGGGAGAGAAATTTCTGTGCATTTTGCATGGTACCAGGAAGGCAATGGCAGTGAATGATAAAACACCAAATTAAATAAATGTATTCCTGGATGCTGGTTAAAACGATCACTGCTTGTGATTTATCATTTTCAAAATTGCAAAGCCTAATCAGTGTATTCTTTGTAATTATTAGCATTATGGTTTGATTACCTATATTTGTGTTCTTGAAGTAGAGGAAGCCTCCTGTGACACTGATGGAAGGAAAGGAGATCAGAGGGGCATAGACACACATACTCCCCTAATGACTTTGTGCATCTGTATTTCTTTTTATTGCTTAATACTAAAAGTTCAACAACATAGTGAATATTCAATTCTTTGGGTGAGTGAAAATGAACACAAACTCAGCAATTTGAGGTCAACATCTTTTGTAGGTGTTGTCTAAGAACACGTGTGAGATGATGAAGGCACACCTTGCTTAATATTTCCCTTCAGATCTTGGAAATGTGGGTCCCACCCTCTCTAATTCCCCACTTTTTCTCTAGAAATATTACTAGGTTCCCTAGAAATATCACTAATACCCCTGTGAGGTTCATTCCAACAGAGAACCTACCATTTTGAACCAATTTGAGCAGCACTGTTAGCAGGAGGAAATGATTTATTGTTCCCACTCACCATTCATAAGGTGATCATTATGACCATAAGGGAGGGCTTTAATTTGAGACAAGGAAAGTTTCTTTCTGTTTAATGGGGAGCCACATCTCTGACCCTTACCTGTCTGGCTTATGATGAGAAATAGGCCCTATGGGTATTTATTGACTTGTACTAAAGGGTCTTTCTACTACAGAGTTATCTTTTAGAAAGAAATTTCCTTAGGGCCTTGTTTGGGGAGGCAATTAGTGGAGGAAAAAATCAGGTTAATATTTTTCTCAAATATCCTCATCATTGACTTTGATTTTATTTTTGAATCAATAAGTTGTTTCTCTTTCAGGCCCCATGGTTGATAGAAAAGACTACCAGATGAACCACAGATGATAAATGAAATCGAAGGAATGGCTCCAAGATTTATTCAAAGGCCTGATCCAAGGGATGAAAACAGGGCAGAAGTCTCCATGAACAGGGCAAGAGACAAGCAAGCCTTGTGTGACCAGGTGGTGGTATGAGAAGTACCTAATTTCCTGTTATGTTTTTAACATGTGAAGCTTGTTGGGCACAAGAGCCCAACTTACAGACCCTGGGTTACAGGTTTTCAAAGACTGTGCAGCAAGCACATCCACCACACATAATTCACCTAAGTTAATTGTTAGACTTCCAAAGCATCATGTGTTTTGGTGATTTGCAGCCTGGGGATCCTTCTGCTGCATTTCTGAAGGTGAGATTCTCCATCTTTAGGTATCAGAATCACTTGGGATTTCACCTCTTAGTCCTGTTGAAATCAGGTCACCTGAAAATTAAATTCTGAGGCACAAGAATAAGGAATTCTTGCTAGGTAGGAGGCTATAGAGAAAAGGTCCCTTTTGCTAAAGGGATAAACTAAATTTAAAGGGGTAGGAAGAACACTGTTACAGAATGACATTTTAACACATGATCCTCCCCTACTGTTGGCAGCTCCTGTTGCCTCTGTTTCTGCCCCTAACCCCATTCAGGCATTATTTATTGTATCAGAAAAAGAAGTGTTACCAGAGATCAAGAAGAAAAGAAGCTTTTGAATCTCAGAAGTTAAGACCCTGTAGGGCACTTGGCATAGAAACTGTATCACGATTAGGAGCAGGGCTTCCAGCACTGGTTTAACATGAAGATTTCCAGATGTGCTATTAGGGTAGTGGGCATAGGGCTGGATCAAGGGGAGCAAAAGGAGCTGGAAAATGCTGGTAGAGGGGTAGAGGGGAAGCAGAGGGTATTGTTAGATGCCCGTGGTCCCTCTCTTCTCTGAGAAAGAGATTCCAGACCCAGATCCTCATAGGAGAAAGTGCTGGGTGACAGAAAACCCAGATGGCTTGAGGTTACCATCACTTCCCAAGTAGAGCCCTATGAGACTGTAAAACCCCAGAAGAGAAATGAATAAGTGGTGTGTAGAGGACAGATGGTCTGAGTGGCCTCAAGGGAGTGAGCACATCTGGCACACTGTGCAAGTGTACTCAGATGCTCAGTGTCCTCTGTGCTCAGAAGTGCTACCAGCATCATAATAAAGGTCCCAGAGTTTCCTTGCAGCCCTGTGGCCAGAAAGCAGTGGGGTCAATCCTCCCATGGCAGCAGCTGAGAGAGAGTGCTGTACCGGGCAACAGCTCAATAGTAAGTCCCTAAGAACAGGATGTCTCAGGCAAGGCTGATGCAGAGCCTGCATCACACAGAGCAGGGCCTGCCTCTCCCCATTGCCCTGCTCCCATGCAAGCTCCCTGGGACAGGGGGTTGAGGATGCAGCATTGAGTGAAGTTATGGTTCTGACATTTCATATAAGCCCCAAACAGATAAGTCATCATGAAAACATAAAGTTACATCTCTTGTGCAATTGGCTGTATGGACTGAGATGCAAACTCAAAGGTGAAACAATGCAATCAATCAATAAATTCAAATAAGTCCGGTGCACTTGACACAACCACTCAGCTCCTTGTCTTTGGAATTTAGGAGAATTTTAGGAATCTCAGTGTGAATCTTGACCATTACTATGTAGCTAGATTAAGCACAGCTTTTCAGGTTCCTGGGTGTAGCTCATTCTGCTCTGCTTATTTCCTGCTGGCAATGTGGCTGCCACTGTCCTAGGAGCTGTCATTGTTTTCACTCAGTTAACTCTTGAAACAACTCTGAAATTAGGTATCATTCCCATTTTACTGATAAGTAACTGTGTGCTCAACAAAATGAAATTCGAGGGAATGCTCCAGCATCTCCTTTGTGAAGGTTGATGGATAATGGCACGCTCCTCTCTCCTTTTTCCCCCAACAGCATTTCCCTTTTTCTTACCATTCCTTGCCCTTTCCTCCCTCTGCACCTTTACTCACACTGCTCTACTTCTCATACTGCACCTCTTCCCAGTACTTTGACATTGTACTGTGACTTTTCAAGACAAAATTCAAGTTTCAGTTATTCCCACTTTTTCGGCCCTCTTCATGATTATTATTTTATCCACCTTCCTGGTTTTTTCTTAGCACTTTACACCTGCATGCTGGCCTGTTATGAAATTCAGCTTTGCATGGCAGGTTTGTGTCAGTTCTGGGT
The DNA here is from genome assembly GCA_020662805.1 of Glaucomys volans. Taxonomy (NCBI): domain Eukaryota; kingdom Metazoa; phylum Chordata; class Mammalia; order Rodentia; family Sciuridae; genus Glaucomys; species Glaucomys volans. The sequence continues at coordinate 3,593 of JAJEJO010049351.1, read as the reverse complement.
TTGTGAACCCAGTTGAGCTTTATCTTGTGCATTCATGCACCCACCATGAATTTGGCATCCTAGCCTGGCAGATATTTTGGTTCTTGGTACATAATAAAGCATTTATGGATATTGCCAAACTAAATTGAACTTAAAATTCTAAAACACACAGGTAATGAAGCATGAAACAGATGCTTGAAAGAATGTTTAACTGATCATGTCTTTGATTCCTTCACTGCTTTTCTTCTTTTTCCCCAAGTTATTTCAAAAATTTTCAAACATATAAAACAGGTTAAATAATAATTTAGTGAAAACTAAACTACAATGATGACCTAGCTTCTATAATACATATTCCGTGGTGTTTCTGATACTATATCTCTCCATTTATCCATCCCTCTAATGCACCTCTCTGACTTTCAAATACTTTAATGTTTGAGAAACCTTTGAAATCAGATCTGGGATTTATTCCTGCATTCAGCCTATACTTACTGTGTGACCTTGGCTGTGTGTTTAACCTTTGTCTGCTCCCCCTCTGCAAAAATAGGGATGGACAACAATACCTACTTCATAGAGTGTGGTGAAGAATGAATGAGATAAACCATGTAAAAGGCCTGGCCCAGTGTGTGTTCAGCACAGAGTAGCAAGAGGAAAAGCAGAAGTGTTTTAAGTTATTGGCACTGATTTGCAAAGATAAATGTTTCTGGTGTTCTTGCTTCTGGTCTCTGTTTTAGATCCAGAAAGAAAAAAAAAAAATTGATAGGAGATAATCAATCTTAGCCTGTTCTTGGTTATGAGAGGTCCCTGGATCCACCAGGTGAGCAAGAGGTTATCTGGACTTTCATGTGGAAACTGCATTTAGAATTCCCTGGTACAATTAAAAAGAGCCAATGGTAGAATCACCATTCATCTACTTTCACCCAGACAAGATGGGGAATCCTATCTAAAATTCAGGGAAAAAAAACTTGCTAAATATGGAGATAATTAAGAGAGAATGTCAGAAACTTCTGTAGTCATAAAAATCAATCCCTGAGCTCTTTTGTGTAGGGATTTGCATATTTTCTGAGTATGAGTTTTCGTGAGCACAACCTTCTACTGTAAGGCTGTAGAATATCCCATTGGTGGAATCATCTTTTAATTATGCTTCAGCTCATTTTGCCCGTAAAATTGCCCTGTACACTTGTGGTTGGAGAATGCAGATCACCTTCTCTGTGTTCTCAGACCAGGCACCCTTTAGAATATTGGATGGGTAGGAAAAAGGAAATCTCACCCTTGTTTTCTGCCTCACTCTCACCATGTCTACCCCATGCACAGTCATCACAGTATCCTTCACTTAGTTAATCATGTTCAGTTCAGGATGGTGTGAATGCTCTTGTTGAATGAAATTGTCATCTGTCCATGTGAATAGTTTTGTGACACACTTAAGAGTTGAGACTTTTCATTTCAAATTTGTGTTAGTGTCTGCCTACTGAGTTGTCCCTGGATGAAATGGAAAATGCCTGATGTCCTTTGATGGTTTGCAACTTAAATGACATGTCATGTTAATCTGTGGAACTCTGAACAACACAAGTGCCTGCTTTTCCCTTAGCCCCACCCTCTAAGTGGATAGTCAGTGTCAATGGATCTTAGGACAATCCACTGGAATCCACATTTTAAAAAGTCTCTGCAAATTATTTTACCTCACAGCCAGATTTAAGAACTGTAAATTTGTATAGTTCTTAAAGCAAATGAGAGGTGCAGTATGTCTTTTATGATGCAAAATCTTGATTAAGATTTTTTTTTTTTTTTGCTTTGCTTTCTATCAGTTGATGGCCAAACAATGGAAAACAAGCTGAAATGAAGTGAGTCGGAATCTTTACAGACTAAAATAAGTTGGGTATAAAATGGAGAAAAGGACAACCAAGAAGAGCCCTTGGGGAGACTCAGGTAAAGAAAAGAAGAGCCAGTAGAGGCTGTCACAGCCAACTGAGAAATCAGTGCTGGGGTTATTGGGAAAAGGACACAACATCAGATACATAAAACAACTTGCCATATTTCATAATTTCTAACATATCCATAGTTGACATTTTAACATTCCAGTCATCTGTTGACATGGACCATTGGGACATAATTGTTATTGCTCACACAGAGCAAATTTTGTTGTTATGGTGGCATTACTGGATAATTCCAACTACTCAAAGTTTCAGTTGACAAAGTATTTATGGGTAATTTAAAGGAAATTAAATCCGGGTTGTTTGAGAACCTACTGTTGTCATCTGCTGGTTAGATTTTTTTTTTTAAATAACACCATCAAAGCTTTTCAATTGTAAGTTGCTTGAAAGAAAATTCTGGAGATAATAGTGGAATCCCTTTAAAATAAATGCTGTATTCTTAATGTACTGGATAACACAGATACCAATATCATGAAAAATGGGAACAAATATGCTCCTTCTGAATTGAAAAGTGACTCAGGAGAGTTGAACTCTAAATGTGAACAAGTTTGGGGTATAGTATAATTGAAAGCATTTTTTTCTCTTAGTCGTACATAATATGGTGCTTTTGCAAGAACTCTCACTGTTCTAATAGCCTCAGGCTCCTCAAGTGCAGACCAATGGGGTCTTCAGTTCAGAATAATATGGCATTTGTATCGTTTTTGTAAAGGAGACTATTTTGACAATTTTCAACTGCATATAGAACCCCATTGTTGGTAAATGATTGCCAATTAGAATTGATAAATATATGTAAAACTATTGAGGGGGCCCAGTGAATCACAGATTTGTGTTTATCTAACTTCCATGAAGCCCAGCTTCTGAGAGCTAAAAACAGAGAGAAAAACCATGATACAATTAAGAAGGAATTATTTCTATTTTTGAAGAACTATGTAAGAAATGAACGTGGACTGATGGGTATACCCATGTAGGCTTTCAAAAGACTTTCACAGGGTCCATTCTGGGGACAATTAGAATACAACAAAAGTGGATACCATTAAAATGGAATTGAGTGGCAGGGTGAGAGAGACAATAAGACAATTTGAAGGTTTGGCTTAAATACTCCAAATTGCTGTTACCACACTGTAACATCCAGGTGGTCAGCTTTTTTTGTTCTCCTCTTCTTGGGCAGGAGTTCCTCTGAGAAGTAGTCATTTTATCAAGACTCAGATGCCTTATAGTATACCTCCAGAACCATAATCCATGTATTAGTCAGATTTTTGTCACTGTGACCAAAATCCCTGATAAAAACAACTTAGAGGAAGAAAAATTTATTTTGGCTTACGGTTTCAGAGATTCAGTCCATTGATGGCCACCACTGTTCTAGGCTGGAGGTGAGGCAGAACATCATGGTGAAAGAGCATGAAGGAGGAAAGCTACTCAGTTCATGGTAGCCAGGAAGCAGAGAGAGAGAAAGAGGGAGGAATCAGGAGGACAAGATATAATCCAAAATGCCCCAGGGACCTGCTTATTCCAGTCATGTCCCACCTCTTACAGTTATCACCCAGTATAATAGTCCTTTCAAATAGTTAACCCATGAAATGAATTAATACATTGATTAGGTTATAACTCTCATGATCTAATGATTTCACCTCTGAACATTCCTACATTAACACACGAGCTTTTGAGGGATACCTCATATCTGAACTA
>JAJEJO010049349.1:28749-41976 GCA_020662805.1 Glaucomys volans | reverse complement strand
TCTCTCTCTCTCTCTCTCTCTCTCTCTCTCTCTCTCTCTCTCTCTCTCTCCCCCTCCCTCCCTCCCTCCCTCCCTCCCTCCTTCCCTCTCTCCCTCTTCCTCTCCTTCTTTCTCTCTCTCCTTGTTGCCATGTCCTGAGCAGTTTTCTTCTGCCATACCCTTTCACCTTGATATTCTGTCTCGTCATGGGCCCAGAGCAATGGAATTGGCTGTTTATGGACTGAGACCTCTGAAACTATGAGCACCAAGTAAACTTTTCCTTCTGGGGGGTGGGCAGAGTGCAAAGTTGCAGTTTCAATCCCATTTTTGTAACAAAACCACAAGAGAGAATAGAAATAGAAATGACATAAAGAGATCTAGAAAGATGCATACCTAAGAGTGCTTATTTCTGGGATTGGTATATAGGCAAATTTCACTATTTTCTATCTATATTTCTGAATAATTGGAAACTGTATATCACTCATGATTAACACAAGCAATAAAACGTTTCCAATTTCTAAGAAAACTGCTTATAAAACAAGTTTTGGCAACTTTGTGGCATCTCTTCAAGAAGATCCCCTCTTACACACTAAAAAGAAAGGGAATGTTCCTCCCCACCATTTCCCTGCACACACCTCACACTGCCAGCTGCAATGGACAGACTTCTTCCCCCTTTCCCTGGCCCCTTTTCTCTGGTGTCTCTACCTCCCTCCTTCCTCTGAGTGCCTCCCCTGCAGAGAGGTTCAGGACTCTATCCCCTTCCCATCCAGTCGACTGCCTTCCAGAGAGGTATCTGCCTTTGCTGCCCTGAGTCTTGAGATCCTTCTACTCCCTACCCTATCATACTGTGCTCTTAAATGCGTGTCAAATCTAATAGTGCCTTTCCTGGAAGGCTCCTTCAGCATCTGACATCTGCAATGGCTTTTTTTTTTAAACATTCTCTCCCCTGGCTTCTAGGACCTGCAATCCCAGGTTTCTTCTCCCGTCTCATTGCTCATCTCCAAACCCTCCCAACACAAATGAGTTGCTCTCCCAGACTCTGCCCTGGGCCTCCAGCTCTCCTCTTTCACATCCTTTCCCCAAACGATCTTACCTATCAGAGAGAGGCTCATCAGCTTCCCTCCAAATCTCCCAGGTTCCTCTTTCAGCTTAGCATCTAGTGTTTTCTGTCATACCAGACAGACAACACTGGCATTTTCACTTCCTCAGCTATTTGCCTACTAAGTCCAAGTAATTCCACCCCGAAATGTCTCTCTCTGTTTTTTCCCTCCAGGGCTAGACAAATGCTCTACCACTGAGCAACAACCCCAAACTTGAAATGCAGCCCCCTTTTTTGGGTTCAGCTTTATTGAGGCAAAATTAATAAATAAAAAATGCTCACCTTACAGTGGTGTCCCTTTTCTCCCACTCAACTGCCCCTGCCTGGTTCAGGCCTTTGCTGGCTTGATTGTGACAGATGCCTCCTCCTAAGCTTTACAAACTACCCCTTGAGCTGTCACTGGAGTTCCTTTCCTGAAAACATCGAGCTGCCCATGGCATTCCTCCAGTAAAGTCAACATTTGGATTTTCTGCAGGATGCCTGTTCCATGGAATATTAATAGCTGATAGGCAACATTTTTAGAAAGCTCACAAAAGTTTGACTTATTAGACATTGGGTTTAACTAAGCCCAATAGGCATCTCTACTGATGACATTCATCAGAGTCCATCACAGGCTAGTGGACACTTTAAATCTCCAAGACAAAGCTTAGCAGTGTATTGTTTTTTCAAGTTTATTTGACCTAGGAATTCTTTAAATTTTCATGGAGCATTCACAGTTTGGGAAAGGTTCTGGAATGGGCAGAGTCATAAGGCAGAAAAGGCCTAGGTCCCTAAGTCACTGCTTGGAGCTAAACTACCAGGTCCCTAAGTCACTGCTTGGAGCTGAACTACCAGCAGAGCCATACCAGAAATACCTGTGTTGGATCATTGGGTAAATGAGACCCACTCTGTTGTGTTCAACCACTTAAACTTCTGAGTTATTGGTGATAGCAGTTAGACTATGCTGCCCAATATATAATGCATGTAGATTTTTAAGTTATTTGCCAACAAATAAATTATCTTTTTCAGCCTGGGGAGTTTTGACACAAACAATAAGTCACATGAATTTCACCCATATTAAATGGTGGGCACTGTGATAAGCACTTTGCAAACAGTATCTCGTTTAATCCTATGATCATCCAATAGGGTATTATTGACCCATTTCATAGATGGAGAAAGTAAAATTTACAGAGGCAAATAATTTGGAGATTTGAGTGCTGGTCATTTGGCATCTGAATCCTTGATCTTAATCACATCAAGGTGCTGCCTCCTGAATCCAGGTGGTGAAGTCAGAAATGCTGGGTTTCAGGTGTAACTTGATTAGTTACTATGCTAACAGAATATCTAGGTGACATTTATTTCTAGTCTTTTTATTTAGACCAAAGTTTCTCCACGAGGGTCAGTTTTACTCTCCCAGGGGATATTTAGCAATATCTGGAAGCAAATTTGTTGCTACATCTAGGAAGTATTACTGGGACCCTGTGGGTAGAGGTAAAAGATGCTTCTAAAACATCCTACAGCACACAGCACAGCCCACACAACAAAGAACCGTCTTCTCACAAGGCCATAGTGCCAAGGTTGAGAAACCTTAAACTAGACATTTTGTATGTTTAATTAACAGAGCACAAAATGTTCATATTAAATCTACACTATTGCTTAGAACAAGAAGCATGCTTTAAAACTCGGCTTTATACTTTGCTACCTAAAAGAGCAGGAAAAAAACAGGGCTAACAAGTAGCTTTTGGTGCTCAGAGATGTTGATCCCTGATCATTTTTGGAGAGAATCCAGCTCAAATAAGACTGGTCACAGATAAAGAATTAGGTTTGGCAGAACCTCAGGAACAATGTATGGTGGCAGAATAGAAATTCCTCTTGAAAGAATGCCAAACCTTTTTGGTTTCCTAGTAACGTAATTTTCCTGAGATTCCTCTCATCTTTGAATTTGCAGCATTTCTACACCTATTTTAAATCAAGGCAACAAAAGAATTTTTTAAAAAATGAAACTAATCAGAGCTTCTTAGGTGGGGCAAGGAAACCTAAAGGACATCTGGCCCACCCCTGCTCACCCCTTCTGGCATACAGTGCCCCCCATTTCAACAATCATATGATACAGGGATGTCACCATCGCAGAACCAATCTATTTCCAGAACGCTCTGTCAGAAAGTTCTCCCTCCCAGGAGCAGAAACCTGCTCTGTGAACTCTGCTGCTTCTAATTCAATCCAGATGTTTGGGGGAGGGTACTTGGAGATGGGTACACAAAGGACAAGGGAGGACAGGCAGCGTTCTCCTGTGAACCTTGCTGAGTCCCAGCCGCTGGGCTTAGTGGGCTCTGTGCCTTATTTCCAATCTTCCAGCAATCTCTCATAGCAACACAAGGTAACGACCAGACGTAGGCTCCCCACCCCCACCCGTTGTCTCTTTTCCAGATGAAACATCAAGAGATCTGTTTCCACGTGTGCACAGCCTTTTGCATCCTGTTCATTCATTCATTCATTCAGCACGTATTTAGTGGGCACCTATGCTAGGCTTATGCCAGATACTAGGGATACAACTGTAGGCAAAATGACCTTTCAGACCAGCAAAAGTTCTCAGTTGGGGGATATTAGTATTATCTATAGGAAAAAAATTTTTTTATTAAAAGTCAGTCTCATGCCAGAACTCTACAAGGTAGCCTGGACATCAGGGACACCTTACAAAGGAAGTGATGTCTACCTGGGCACTTAACCTGAGATGCAGAGGGCTTCTCCAGGTGATGGGGTATGGAGTGCTACAAGCAGATGGAATAGCCTGTGAGGATACCACAGATAAACTTGGGGCACTAAAAACAGGCCTGGGTGGTTATTTTCAAAGAGAGGCAGGGGCAGGAGCAGTGCAAGATAGGCAGGCCCAGACTGGTGGGTTCTGTAGGTTATGTAAAAGATTTGGATTCTTAGCAGAAAAGTGGAGACCAATAAAACTGAGAAACAGTATGATTGGATTCAATGTTCAAAAATAAGCAGAAAAGTCAGATACCCAGGATGGAATGCCACACAGTTGTCCCCAACCCTTTGGAGGTGAGAGAGGGATTGCTATGGTGGCCATGGGGACTGAGAGAAGTAATGGTGGTGGTGGAGGGGTTGGGGAATGTTCACCATTTCCCCTGTCTCCATCAACTCACCTCCAAAAGTCACCCCAAATTAACATCAAATTTAAAACAATGTCTTGGGTATGCAACTGCAGTTAGAAAATAAGCTCTGACTGCCTTCCACCAGTGGATTACTCCCTGAGCCACCCATGTTGAACGTCTATATCCAACCTGAAGAAATAAGACTATTTAATGTAGACAGGACTTGGTATTTGGACATGGGACACAGAGAGGGAGGAGGAAGCAAGGATGACTGGTCCCTGGCTTCAGCAGCAGGTAGATGATGGATGGGTGTGTTTACTGAGGAGGAAGACAGATTCACGGGGACCGAACAGAGAAGGAGCACCTGTGGGTAGTCCAAGTGCAGGAAGAAGAATTAGAATCCCTGGGAGAATCAGGTGGTGAGAAGTCAGAGGACAAAGAATTGAGCCCAACAGGTGAGTGAGCCCTCCTGAAATCCCCAAGAAATCTCCAGGGGTGTCTGAAAAATTCACAAAGCACTTACCATAATGGTCACCCCCATGAAAACCAGGATGTGGCTGAGCTCTGCATCAGGATGGATGAGAGAAAATGGGATGCAGAAGCCAGAAGCTGAGGGACCATAAGACTGCCACACCCCAGGGATTCAATGGACTTTGGAAATAGTTAAGATGGGGGAGGGGGATGTCTAGAGAACATCACCTAGAATGCAGAGAGAGGGAGATCCCTAATTCACTCCTAATTCACATACATGTGGGTCTTTGGTACAAAACATTTGCAGAAAGAACTCCATTGCATTCTATAATTCCCCAGAAAATTTTGGAAACATCATCAATAAGCAAACTCCTAGGGGTGGGATTTTAGGAAACATGGCAGGCTATTGATGTTATTGGTGGCAGGGAGGGCATTTTGGCCCTTTCCAACTACCCTGTCTGCTGCTTCCTCCTTGTGCCCACAGCTGCCCTGGAAGGAATGATCTTCCAGCTGTGTCTGGTGGACCCTCTCCCTGTCTGTCAGTCTCATCATCTCTCCTGAAGAAGAAGAAAGACCCAGATGAAATAGTAACAGAAAACAAGTTCCACTTTCTGAGACCAGGGAAATTGTGTATAATTCTATGTTTTTGTCATTACTTCTGGAAATGGGCATCAATCTTCCCTATGAGTTTCACATCTGGAGTCTGAATGAAACTGACCTGAACAATTGCATAGGAGCTGCCTAATCTACTGGAAATCTCTTGAAAAGCCATGTGAAGTAAATGTGGAAAATTTTTGAAACACCAATTTACTGCAAAATAATTTGCCATTTGAGTGTTTTATGAAGAAAACCTATGGATCTGAGGGAATTGTGGTGGAGAGAGCAGAGGGGCTTTTCCTCAGGAAAACTGCCATCTCAAGAGATTACTTGGTCTTCTGTTCTGGGTAACCCAGGGCTGCCAGGACCAGGTTGTTATTAACTTTGTGTCCCCCAGTCCTTGGTCCCCAGAAGGCACCCCACAAATGTTTGATGTAAGAGGCTAGGCATCATAGCCAGGAAAAGAGAACATCTAAACATAGAGGGAAATACTGCAAATGCAGGCCTTCTTCTTTTTGGAATTGGAAAACTCCAGGACAGAGGAGCAGCACCATTCTGGATGCTGCAATAAGAGAACTGTCACTGGTGGTGGATGGTAGGAGCATTTCCAGAATCTTCATTCCTGCTGGGAAAGCAAGATACACAGATCTGATTGTCCATGCCTAGGACTGCAGAGTTGTCCCTGTTAAAATTCTCAGTTCAGAACTTCTCTTTACATACATTCAACTAAAAGAAGCTCAGAGGAAAGACACCACTTACTGTCTGTGTGACCTTAGACTACTGACTTAGCCTTTTGGAGTTTCCACTGCCTCCTCATCTGTGAAATATGGGTAAAATGTAGTCGTATGTATCTCACTGGGAAGCTGGGAAGATACAGGGAAATCTTGACAACTGTAAAACACTGTGCCTGGCACTCACCAAGCACTCAGTGAATTTCCCAAGGGAAGGAGAGGCTTTACTGAGGTTGGGTCCTGACCACAATTGCCAGGTGGAAAGTGTTTGTCCACAACCCCCGAACAGCCTCTTTGGTGATTCCATGGCCCAAGCTCAGGAATGGGTGGGAGAATGGTTCTGAGAATAGGGAGCAGCACAGAAGCTGGGGCAGGGAAGGGCTGGGGCTGAGGGGAACTGCCCGCAAGGAGCCTGCTCCCAGCCTGTGTAGGGGAGGTGGGAGTTGGGGGTGGTCAGCTGAAGGCTTCTGTGAGCCAATGCACAATGAGGGCTGTGAAGAGAAGCCAGCCAGGACGGGCCTGTGGGGATGGAGAGGGGAAGGCTGGGGTTACAGCCCCAAGGGAATTGACAGGCTGTTTCCAGAGCCTCTGCCAGAAGCAGCCTCTTCGGTTGGAGCTCTCTTGCCCTCTTGCAGAAAGGCTGAGCTCTCATCTACCAGGGCTTACTCCAAGCTTTCCAGGCTCTGGGACTGAGACATCAGGAGTGACTGCTCCTGCCTGCCCCACCTCTCTGCCTTCCTCTCTACCACCCTTTCTCAGCTCTCCACCCAGCTGACCAGGCCTCTCTTCCCCCCAGCTGTTTCCTCTCCTGCCAGGCTCATCCCTGTGGTCACTCACAGCTTACAGCTCTCTGCCTAATTGTCACTTAGCCAAAAGACCGTCCCTGTCAGCTACATAGAATATCACACCTATCATTCCCCACCGATCACTCTCCAGTCATCTTATTTTCTTCACAGTGCTGATCACCCTGTGACTCATTGTACATCACTGGTGCATTTGTTATTCTCTTCCTCCTACACTATCATGTATGCACTGTGATGGCAAGGATGTTGCTCACTCCAGTATCCTCAGAGTCCAGCCAAATAACTGGCACTTGAGCATGTTTCTGCTCAAATGAATATTTGATGGGTCAATAAATTCATGAATGAGTGAGTTAACTGCCAAACCCAGCTACTGCTATGTGAAGAACACTAACATTCTAAATTGGTTAAAGAACTCACCAGCATGGAACCAGGCCCTCGTGGAGGTCATACATACTACTTACTAGTGGGTTAGGAGATGGGAGGAGGGGAGAAGGCAGAAACTCAACTTGGGGCTCCTGTATACTTACTTCAAGTATCTATCCTGGGATAATTTTTATTAGGGGACTGTTGTACACTGGAATATTCCTTTGGATTTAGTGGTGTGTGACCTACTCATAATGGAACTGCAGCATTGTGGCCAGAAGGGGAGGTGAGATGTCAAGCTGTTTGGCTCACCCAAATCATACCCCTTGAGTCACTTCATGCTATTTATAAGGCTCACTCCAATAGGAATCAAAAGATTTATGCAGTCTAGCCATTGGAGAAACTTGAGAATTTAAGTCAGTTTCAGCAGTGTTCCACAGATGAATGACAGCTGTGGTTAGACCTTGGATGAAGTTCTTGCCCACAGGTCTGGGTTATCCTCTCTGGTGTTTAAGATCACTGCCTTGCCAAGGAGGCAGCAAGCAGGGTAGCATTACAGTAAGAAACTTATGACACAAAATGCAAGAATGTCCACGCCCCACCCAAAAGCCCATGGTCACGATGCTCGGCTGATCTGCTCATGACTGAATCCATTGAGAGGAATTATTTCAGTACCAAGAGCACATTTCTCCAGTTCCCGTCCATATGTGGGGAAAACGGCACACGCCTCATTGTGTGACAGTGCCCAGAAACAAGTAGGCGCTCTGACTGGAGAGTGACAGAAGTCTCCCCACAGCCAGGCCCACAGCCTGGAGGCTTTCCAGGGAGCATCCTTGAGGAAGCACTGATTTTCCAGAGAAGGGTGGAGCACAGTGGTGATCAAGTGACAGAAAAGAAAGCTGAAATGCTGTGTTCTAAAAGTGCAAGCTTAGAAAGTGGTGGCTACGTAACAGGCTGTCCCTTGCTGGAATGTCACCCTTTCCTGGGCCTCTACCTTCCCTGTCTGCTGCACTGAATCCCTCCTGGGCCATGAACTAGTTACAGTGAAACCCCATCCCCACAAAAGAGTTGCATCTGGACCGAATTCATGAGAATGGGAGGTGATCTATGCCTTCAGCAAAAACAGATAACCATAGGTCCTTGGAGTTCTTTTATCAGGATTAAATGAGACTAAATGGAATTGTGTACATAAAAGACCTAGAAAATCTATACCTAGGAGATAGAATGTGCTCAATGAATTTTACTTTCTCTAAGTGCCTTATTGTTTTGCTTACTAAATAATATTATATTACCTTGTAATGATTATTATTTCTTTTAACTTCTGGTCTAGGCTGTACCTTTCAGCTTCTTACATTTTTCTTTCTTTTTTTTTTTTTTAAGAACCTAAAAGATGCTTGGATTTAGCTATAATAAGCTGCATGCTATAGTATAGTTTTCAGATATTTAAGAGATGTTCATTTCCCCTACTGATTTTTTATCCCCCTTTGCTCCAAAAGCATTTTGAGAGGTCTTCAAAAACATAAATATAGTCAGATACAAAGGGAGAAGATTATTATAAGTTGGTCATAAAGCTAGTTCCAAGCTTCATAGAAAGCAAATCTAAGAGGGAAAGCTAAGCAATAATAAAATTCACAATGCTTGGAATATATCAAGGAAACTATTTTTCCTACACTCAGAGCTGCCTCTGATCCTGCCTGTTGGTACAGGCAAGAGCAACGCACCTGAGGGCTGCTAAAGTAAAGATCCAAGTGAGATGGGTTTCTGTTGGTCTCCCTTGATGGCGGGGGGCAGGGGGAGTGGATTTCACTCACAGGAGAAAATAATTAAATATGTTTGTTAGTGTTACTATAAATACTAAACAAATTACCCCAAGACCTAGTAGCTTAAAACTATGTTCTATTTTGCTTTCAATTTTGTGGAACAGGAATTTGGATAGGGTACAACAGGAATAGTTTATCTTTGCTCCATGATGTTGGAGACTCACCTAGGCGAGGTGAAAGCTGGACTCTGGAGGCATCTTCACATACATGTCTGGTGGTTGATGTGACTTGGCTGGCACAGGGGCACTCACACATAGCCTCTCCATATGGCCTCAGTGGCCTCACTGCCTGGAGGATCAGAGCGGTCAGAATTCTTAAATGAAAGCTTTGGGATCCACAGGAGGGTGTCCCAGAAAGCCAGATGTAAGCTGTGTCTTTCCTGGCCCATCTAACAGAAGTTAGATTAAGCTGTTTTTACTGCATTGAGTTGGTTACGAAGCAAGTCTGGGTCACCCAGATTCAAGGAGAAATAACCTAGACCCCACACTTCCTGTGAGACATGTCAAGTTCACATTGTAGAAAAACATGGGAATAGGAGAATTATTGCTGCCATCTTGGGAAAATGCAATCTGGTACAACATTGTTATGGTTTGGATGTAAGGTGTCCTCGGAAAGCTCACATGTGAGACAATGCTTCCTGGTTCAGAGGTGAAATGATTGGGTGGTAAGAGCCTTAACCCAATCAGTGAATTAATCCCAGATGGGATTAATTGAAGTGATAGGGTGTGGCTGGAGGACGTAGGAATTGGGGAGTGGCTATGGGATATATATTTTGTATCTGGAGCATGAAAACTCTCTCTGCTTCCCTCTGCCACACTCTTCTGCCATGGTGTTCTGCCTCTCCTCAAGCCCCAAGGAATGGAGCCAGCCTTCTTTGGACTGACCTCTGAAACCATGAGCCCTCAAATAAACCTTTCCTCCTCTATAATTGTGCTGGTCAGATCATTTAGTTACAGCAGCAAAAAAGCTGACTAAAACGGACATCCTTTAATTACCCATTAATACGATATCTTGCAGCCAAGATTTGATAAGAATTGAGCAAATGGAAGGGGCTTAAGGGGTGTCTCCCTGGTTTCAAACAGTAAGTGAAGAGGTCTAAATAAGCATACAGAATGTTTGAAATTCACAGTCACCAAGGTAAGTAAATCATGAGAATCTGGGGCCACATGTGAATGAGTGTTCTCAGGCTGCCATAACAAAGTTCCATAAAGAAGATGGCTCAAACAACAGAAATGTGTTTTCTCCCATTCTGGAAGCTGGAATTTCAAAATCAGGGACAGTTTCTGGAGAAGACTCTCCTTTGGGTAGCAGATAAACACCTTTTCTCTCACCTGACCTTTTTTTTTTTTTTTTTTTTTTTTTGTGGTGCTGGGGATTGAACCCAGGGCCTTGTGCTTACGAGGTAAGCGCTTTACCAACTGAGCTATGTCCCCAGCCTTGACCTGACCCTTTCTTAGTGCAAGCGCAGAGAGACAGAGACAAGACACATAGAGATGGATCTTACAAAAAAGCTGCTTAGGAGGCTGAGGCAGGAGGATCAGTTTAGTCTTGGAGTTGGAGGCCAGCCTGGGCCTCACAGCAAGATCCCAACTTAAAATAATAATAATAATAATAATAATAATAATAGAACCAACAGCTCCATGCTTGTCTCACTACCTCCCAAGGTCCCATTTTCAAATACAGTCACATAGAGGCTGGGGCTTCATATATGAATTTGTGAGTGACACAAGTTTTTGACCATGACACCATGGTTTCAGACATGCTACCAACCGGTAGAAAATGGCATCGATCACTGAATATTTCCAAATATCTGGAGTTTTTAATCAAGTACATAAATCACCCATACATGTGAATTTTTCACTTTGTTTCCATCTTAGTCTTACAGCCAAAATTCAAGCCTGAGATTATGACACAGATAAAAATAGACCCAGAGCATCATTATATATAATTTGGAAAGGATTTCACTGGCATACATCTGTAAGCAGTTCGGGAACACTTTCAAGCTGTGTTTACATGATATTAAACATCTGGATGAAAACTGGAAAAAAATAATCAATTTGGATTGGAAACAAAACAGAAGTATAAATCTCAGTGCGCTGCCCCTTGAAATTCTGAATGCAGAACTGATCCTCATACCCAGGCATGAGATAATGGTGCATGAGAAGGGCCATTGAAATGGTCCAGGCGGAAAGGGGGCTTCTGTGGGAAGACAGACTTTAAAAAAAGAACTCCATTATGCAAACAGGGGATGGGAAGGCATGAAATCAAAGGCTATGAAAAAAGTGAAGAATATGTATCCTAAAGAATCAAACTGTTGAGACCAGGAGCTTTGAAACTTGAAGCAATGATTTCGGTTCAACTGAAAATCCAGTAAATCTTTGTTATCAGGACAAGGGGCCCTCAGGAAACTTAAGCTTCCAGGTAACACTGGATTATTTCTTTAAGCATTGCAACCTGTTTTCAACTCTTTCAAGTAGAAAACTTTATAAAATATTGAACTTATTCTCCTGGCCTCTTAAAGAGAATACAGTGTCAGTGTATACAGAAACTGTCGTATACCCATGTGTCTCAGTGGCCCCTGCTAAAGGAGCTCAGGTCCCTGAAATACTTTCATTCCTTTTTCAGAGTTCCTTTTTCTCTTTCCATCGTTCCTTGGCTTTTCTTTCTTGCAGCACATCTTAGGATAGGTTCTGTAGGTATTTGAAGACAGGTTGCTTCTACACTCCACTCTGGTGCTCCACCACCCTTGTGTTCTAACACCTCACAGAGGTTTTTAGTTCAAAAGATAACTAGGCAATGAATGAGAGCATAAGGGACTCTCTACTGAGCAAAAGATAACTTTTTCAAATAGCTCAGGAGCCTTTCCTCTATGATTTCTCCCTCGTTCTTGGTTATATTCTTAAACGATACTGTAAGGGAACTGATAGTTTTAAAAAATGTTTTGGTCACTCAAAATTTCAAACCAAATTAACTTTTGAATCAAAGTACAAGTATACTAAATGGCAGATTGTGTTAGATAAACTGGAGATGAACACTGACTTATTCCTATTATTTCAAGTAATGGGAAGTGGCTCAGAAAGAGTCAGTGTGCAGGTTGGGGCCATCCTTCTAAGAGAGATGACATCTGAATGCAAATGGAGACCCTGAGGCAAAACCCAAGCATGCTGGCTTACACTGAAACAGTGGCTCTTTAGGATAGAACCTCAGGGAAACTATGGGTCAGTGAATGTGCAGGGGCCCCAGGCCTGAGGGATACCAGGTTATAAACAAAGCTTGTCTCCTCCTTCAATTGCTGGGGGGGAGGGGGAGGACTTGGCCAGGACTGGCATAGGATCTAGCTGGAATGCATGGTACTCAGAACTGTCATCTGAAGCGGGCTGGGACAGGCAGCCCTAACTTATACCAAGCTCATGAACAGCCAGGATAAAAACCCAGGTGTCTTCACTCCAACACAGCAGAAATTACCCAACACTTATTTGTCCAGAGGCAAAGCCAAGAAGAGGATATGTGTTCCAGAACACAAGGGCATGCTGGCCAGAAGTTCTCATGAGGATAATTAAGGGGAAAAGGGCCGGAGGCCAAGCCAGAGTCCAAACCTCCAGCCGCCACAGCAAAGTTGGCAGGGAGGAAACAGTCCCCAAGCTGGGAGGAGGCTTGGGCAGTGTGCACACCAGGGATGGGCTGCCACAGACAGAGCCAGAGAAATGAAGTGTGGCCGAGGCAGGCCGCAGAGAGAGACTGAAATGGAGTGGATGTGTGTGAGCCTTATGACAAACCTCTCACTGCCTAGACTCTAGCTAGTTCTTTGTCTTGATATGCATTCAGGGCTCTCCTGTTGGTGGTGAGCAAGTAAAACAGTAAGAAAGTAGGCTCTTAGACAAGAAAGAATGATGGTTGCAGAAGGCTGAGCTTTGGTTTGGTGTCCCTGGATTTGGGCAAGGTTGAAGAAGGGGAGACAAACCAAGAGGCTGATATGGTGACAATCAAGTCATGGGTAAAAGCTGGGCATGGTGGCACACACCTATGGTCTCAGCCACTCAGAAGGCTGGGCTCCTTAAGACTATGAGTTCAAGACCAGCCTGGAAAACATAGCAAGACTCTGATTAAAACAAAACAAAACAAAACAAAACATGATATATGGAAAGGAAAGGGCAAAATCAAGAGAATGAAGAAAGAACATTAGAAAGAGGGCAAATTGGATGCCAAAATAGAAAATAAAAATAAGGGAACTAATTTTTAAGACTGTGATCCTGAGAAACTGGGAGACTGTTGGCACCT
>JAJEJO010049349.1:0-28349 GCA_020662805.1 Glaucomys volans | reverse complement strand
GGACTTTGAAAAGATGGACTTTTGGACTTGAGAGTCCACTTTGCACTGACCCCACCCCTACTGTGAGAGGAAGCTTTGGTGGGATTGTGAGTCTTCCTCTGAGGCTCTCCTCTTTCCTGCCAGTAACTCCCTATTCTGATTAACTCTTACAGCAAAATCAACTGTGCTAGGGAAGAGAGCAGGTGTCCTGGACACTTGTTTTCTGGGATAGAACCTCTTGACTTATCAAATTTATCAAGAGAAATTAAAGTATGAGTTACAGGAATGTGGAGGATGAACTGAATTTCTGGGCTCTCAACAATTATGTGCCTGAGACAAAATCCACACTGGAATAAAGAAACAAATTTTGGAATTATAGAACAATATTAAGCCAACTGGAAACATCATGTCAACATGTCTGTTTTGAGAAAAGACTAGTTCATTTGAACGAGGTCACTGTGACTCAAATATTATATTTTAATGGCATTATTCTGAAAGAGCTTCAATAAATCTAACCACTTGTGAATGTCTAGATAACACAAATTTAGCAAGATTTTAAAAAACAGTTAAGACTGATACTAACAGCCAAAGGAAAATTTTGTTGAAACCCTGGAAACTCTCATGGGATGATATGTGTTAATGGTTTGAATGAAAATAAATTTGATATTTTGGCCACAAGAGGCAAATAGTGTTTGAGGTATTAAGATACTCTCATTCACAGTCAAGAGCCAGGGAGTAACAGAGATAGGCCCAGAGATCCTAAGTCTAATGTCCTAAGAAATGACATTAATTTATGCCTTTCCTCAGAGAATGAACAAAGGTTTATGGCAAGCAGGGATCAGATCCAGTGCTTGGAAGATTCCTCCCTTAAGAGTGTGGATAGCTCCAACCAGACATATTGGCCTTGAACCAGAAGGGAGGGATCAGTTAAAGGACAATGCCAAGGGAAGACTGGGGAAAAGAAAATGCTGGCTAGACAGGAGAAAGGAATGGAAAGTTTAAAAACCCGTGAAAGAAGAGAAAGGGAGGGGAGAGGTAAGAGTCACTGATGAAGAAATCGAAAAGAAATTTAAAAAAAGAAATTAAAAAGAGATGCTGGTCGAGTCCTGCTTATGATAGTTCCACTCCAGGTGGAGATGGGCTACTGGAGGAGGTGGAAAGAGGGAAAGATCAGTGTTGAGGACAAAGTAAGTGGAAGCTGGTTGAAAACAGGATGCACTCAAGGAGAGTAGAAGGACCATAAAGAACAGTGATTTGGTGGGATATCCTAAACTAGAGCCAGAGACCTGCTTCTATTCCAGTTTCCCTCTAACTTTGGTCAAGCTACTCCATCTTTCTGGACTTCTTTCTTTATATCTAAAGTGATAGGGTTAGACTAGGTGACCTTGAACATTTTGTCCCCCTTTCAGTCTTCTATTCAACATAGATGTTATGAAATGAGACATACATAAGTGACACCTTCCAGATTGGAACATGTATTTAGCTTTTCTATGTAGAAAATGTTTCAAAGGGAAGAATAAAAGGTTCCACTCCACACTTGGTGAGCAATATTTGTTCTGTAAAATAATTAGCAAGTAAACATTTTGAACTGGGTTGTCACATAATAGAAGAGAATTTAAATGGGGGGAAACCCCACAAATTTAGAAGATTCAATTTTCCCTTCCATAGATCAGAAGGGTGATTAACATAAACCATGGGAGGGTGGTTAATAAAAATATGTGCAGGAGAAGAGAGCCAACATCAAATGAAAGGAGAACTGGCATAGAGATTAGGAATATTGAGTTCTAGTTCCCAACTCTGCTACTTCCAAGGACTTCAGCATGTCATTTCCCTTCTGTGCAACTTCCATAAGAATCCTAAAAATCCTGGACACCAGTCTCCCACAGTACCCCTGCGTGTGATCATCTAGATACAATCATTTAAAAATGCCTCTTCCTGTGTCTCTGTAACAATAGGGTCTAACTAGGAAAGAATTTTATATATTTTTAAAGGAAATAATGTAATGCAGGGAACTGGCTGCACAGGTCATGGAAGAGCTAAGAAACCATCCAGAAGACAATGAGGCAACCTAAGCCACTGCCACTTCATGCTGGCATGACTAGACCGGGGAGGTGCAGTTACTAGAGTCCAGAGACTGGGGTTACTTCATGGAAGCTGGAGTCACAGAATAGGTACAGCTATGGTCAGAGCTCCAAGATTCAGGGATAGAGGATTGGAGAGGACATCCTTGCTATCCTTCCTCTATGCTCCAGTCTTCTTCCAGTGCCTCCATTGGCAGGATCCAGAAACCAGCTGGCACAGTAACCAGGCAAACACAGCCTGTGGGTCAACCCTTCTTCTGTACAGAACAGGGAAAGAACAAGGAATGATCTGAGGATAAACAGGTCAGGAATGGTCCAAGATCCAAATTCTACCTTCTTATAACTTCTATCATTAGTACTGCACCCTCCTGGAATCTGAGCATCTGAAGACGTTCATTCAGTCATTCCTTGCTTTTTTCCTTCCCCATGCTGACATTCAAACTTACTCAAATGGAATGGTTTCCAAACTTCTTTCATCATCCTGGTCCCCCTCTTCAAGGAGCTCCCTGATGTGCCTCCTTAAAATGTGTCACAATGCATTCATAAGACCCCAGTGTCCATAATACCAGCTCCAGTACAGTAGGTTACTCCTACCTTTCTGGTAGCAATATAGCTACAAGTTATCACACTGTCGACTCATTTTTATCTATAGGCAATGAAGACCCACATTTTTTCCATGTGATTCCAAGCCTTCCTTGACTTGTCCTAGCCAGGGAATCTACACATTTGATAAGCAGAACTATCAGATTTTTCTATAAACCACTGTTGTTGTTGTTGTTGTTGTTGTTGTTGTTGTTGTTGTTTTGTTGTTGTTGTTTAGTGTGGGGGACAGAATAGACCAGATCTAAAGGTAGAGTTCTGTGTCACTCCACTGAAGACCTCCCTCCAAGTTAACTCAGAGTCATGAGTTCAGGCTCACTGGGTAGGATTGTTCAGCCAGCTCCAGATCCACCTAGCAGCAAGGGAATTGTACAGGTCTCCATCATATTCTTTACTTAAATCACGACGTACAATGTCTGCAGCAGTCTGCTCCCTTCATCTTGCACCTACAGCAAAAGGGTGCTTAGCTAATATTGGTTACATTGAAGCAGAACAAAATTGTTAGAGTGACAAAAGACATCCCCAATGGATTATTTCTGAAATCCACTCTTTTCTTTCATTTGAAAACTATGGCAACATTGCCCCTATCCAGTCTTTGGGTACTCTTCCATTTCCTGAAAACTGCCAAGATTCTAGTTCTTTCTGAAGCCTTATGAGACTTGATACTCTCTCTTCTCCCATGGGAATAATACTGACCCTTCCCATGCCACAAAGCTATGCAGGGGTCCAGAAGAAAGGCTGGGCACACCTGAAACAGTCACTTAGGGTGCCTGCATAGGGGTTGTGTGAACCTTTGGAAGAACAGTTCCAACACAGCTGCACAGTCACATCCTGCAGCTCCCAAAGTGAATGTCACACATGGGACCAGACACCACATGTGATCAGGGAGACTCCCAGTGGGGAGGAACCTCTCATCATGGTGCTGCTGTTTAAAGGCTGAAAAAAAAAAAAAAAAAAAAAAAAAAGAAGCTGGGCCAGGGTGCAACAGAGGTTTGGCCTCAGGTTTCCCTCTTTCTCTGAGTCAGTACTTTAGAGTCACAAAAATGGCATTAGCTTCTCAGGAAGCTACCCTATGGTAGCTCATGAGGGCAGAAGCTAAGAACTCAGGAGAACAGCCTAATGCCCATATCACCAGCCTCATCCACCTCCTGCCTCCCTTGAGGTGTCTGGATCTAGATGGGTCTGCATAGAAAACACACCCACAAAGAAAGTGTAGGAAGAAACGTTCTACTCCTCTCCTAAACTAATAGGAATCCGCTCCAAACCCAATTGATGTGTAATAAATGCAGAATGAACTCAAACAACCCACCCCCTGCCTACAGGGGATCATTCCTATGGAAATTCTTAATAACCTTGTGTTGGGATATATATATATAGCAATTATTTTGTTACCAACAATTTTTTTGTCTTCTGTCTTCCAAGGTGAACCAAAGAGGGTACTGAAGGATTGCAGACATTGATTAAATGTGTGTGCAAAGATTTAGACACGAGGGTATTTACTGATGCTATTATAGCAGAAAACTGGAAAAATCTAAATGCCCAATAATGGAGGATTATTCAAATACATTATGGTACACCCATCCAATAGATTGCTGTGTAGTCATTAAAAATCAGGTTGCCAGAATAGAAGGAATGATGTTAACAACTTAATGGTAAAAGAAAAAAGCAAGTTACAAAGGCAAAATACTGTACATACAAAGAGGGAAATTTTCCTAAGGATATGTTAATGATGATTACAACTAGAGGAATTATGAATATACTTTTTATTTTCCTCTTGTGCTTATAGGCATTTAGGCATTTTCTTTTTCTTTTTCTTTTTCTTTTCTTTTCTTTTCTTTTTTTTTTTTTTTACGGTAACATGCATTGCTTTTGAAATAAGGAGTGGGGAAGAACAAAAGTTTATTTTTGCTAGCAAAAAAGAAGTAGGAAAACCTCTTCTTTCAAGGCTGCCTGCTAGCACCCTGGATGTTAGACGGATATGAAGCCAGCTTACAGCCTGCTCTCCAGCTAATCTATAGTCCCATGGAGGCTACCTTGGCTCCGGGCTGAAGCTTCCTTGAAATCAGTGTCTAACTTGAGATGAGTTATTAAAAATGGGACTCTCCTGCCAAACTCATCCCTAGGGGTGTGGGCCACTCAGCCTAGAGAAAAGGGCAATTGCAGAGTCCATGAGCTTTCAAAGCAGAACAGCAACCTAACATGTGAGAGGAATCTCCCTCCCTCCTGCTTCCACTGAAGGTTTGCAGACAGCTCCCTTTCCATCCCACAAGAGGAGACAGGCAGATGAGTCACTGCACTGGCTCAGATTAAAGGAGTATTATTGTGTGAGCAGAAATGGATCTATTTTATTATCTGTTTCTTGACACCTTACAAATAGATATGCTTTTCCCACCAGACAGGCAATTTCCTTTAAAAGCCAACGATTTTGTTTGCTGAAGTTAAGAAATGACCAATGAAAATTAGAAACTTGTGCGTCTGAAAAGCTGCCAGGCTGAAAAGATGTAGTGGAAACACTGAGGAAGGTGGTTTATAACCCTCAGACTCTAGGTTTTCAAATCTGCAAAGTGATGCCATTCTTCTAAAAATATACAGAGGAACTGCGGAAACCCATTCCCCTTTTCACTTTCCTAAGAGTTTTTTCCTTCTTCTTTCTTTAAGAAAAAGACCAGAATTGGTTTACAAAGGGAGATTCACCACTTCAGATTTCACTGTTTTTCGTGGGGTTGATGGTCATGGGATACTATTTTAAGGACTTCCTTCTCTAACACAGATTTTTCCATACTGAGAGGACAGATAAGGTATGTTCTACTAATGTTCCTTATTCAATTCACATGCATGCCAGCAGTCATTTCCCTTTGTCTGTTTCATGACAACAGATTGTGTATCATAGGAAATTGGAACGGAGACATTATTTGGTTTGGATCTCTCTTTTCCATTGTTTAATTCCACACTCAATCTTTCATTCTATGCTTGCCTCCTTTTGCGGAAATATACCATGAGTGAACATAGGAACAGCTAAATTAATAGGTATTGTTTATCTGAAGACTTATCTCATAGACTTTTCAGGACACTTTGACCAGTTCTTCCTCGTCCCCACCCACAAGCACTTATCTCTAGGTCAAAATGTGCTAGTATTCTGTACAGACCCAATGATTGATGGACATATATGTGTTGTCAATGTGCATTCCCCACTCTTGTCTACTGTTATCATGTTCCAGGATACATGAACATCCCTGTGTAATGCTGTTGTAGATGTGCCTTTTGTGAAGCCCTCACTCTGTACTACCTGTCCACTGAAAACATACAAACAGATAAACAAAAACCAAACCAAACCAAACAAATAAACAGAAGCTCCCACAAGTGCAAGGAAAGGAGGTCTAAGGCAAGAGAGAAAGTTTGACTTTCATGAATCTGGACATGGACTTTTCAATCCAATGAGTGCTGCTTTGTGAAGCTGCTATTGTTGCTTTACCTTAAGACTTAAAAGTTATTACAGCAAACTTTTAAAATGATCCCAGCTGTTTCTTTAGTGAGTATTAACCTGCATCCAAATTTTGCTCTTACATTTTTCATTTCATTTCAGAAAGTGGTTTTAATACATTTTCTTGTTTCCAAACAGGATCCATCAAATCAAAGAATGATTGTTCTTTCTACTTATCGAAGAGTAACTGTGTGCCAGGCATTGGGTAATAACTTCCACACTCATTATTTCATTTAGTCTTTTACAATCACTCCATGAAGGAGATGCCAATACATGAGGAAACGGAAGTGAGCCGTTCGTTCAAGAGCATACATGCAATATGGGGACTCTTTTGACCATTTCATCAACCTCCATCCAACTAAAGTCCATGAAGTTGACCATCCAGAAAACTTTTTCTTACAACTCAAAGCAAAGTTGTATTTGCACTTGGTGAAGCTATACTTTCACTAAATTAGGAGGCAGCCCCAGCTAGCCCTGAAGTCAAAACTCACTTGTGACACTAGACAACAACAGTTAGGAACAGGTGTTTACATCAGTTCCAATTTCAAGCCTCAGCTCACCCATTTCTTGGATATAGATCACAGGGAATTTATGTACTTTAAGACTCATTTTCCACCTCTGCAGAATGGGGATAACAATAAGTTGAATTCTACAAAATTGCCAACTTTCAACCATTTTTTTAACCTCCAAAAAGCATTTTCAAAGGGTTTAACTTAAATTCATAACTGGTTCCTCATGCAGATGAAATGAATGAGCACAGGAAACACTCTGTAAAAGGCACTTTTTAGTGGACTTTCTTTTACTGATTTCTTCTTACTCAGGTCAATAGTTTAGAATTTCTGAGCACTTTATATACAAAGAAGCTAGCTTGAAGTTATCTAAGTGTTGGAGCCTATAACTCAGGGAGGCAATAAAAATGGATGAATAATCAAGAATTAACAACAATGTCCTCACTGCTCTACATTTCTCTCCTAGTTTAGTTTCTTAATTAGTACATAAACTTACAAGTGTTTTTCTTTCTTTCTTTTTTTTTTTTTTTAGAGAGTGGAAGGGGAGTGTTGAGGAAGTTTTTGCATTGTTTAATCCCATCAACAAAGAAAAGGTGTTAAAATCAATTCTTGCCCCTGGAGTTGGGGATGCGAAGTGGCCCTGGCAACTTGATTGGCAGAGCAGATCCGGCCTCCCAGGCTAGGCAGTGCCTGGCCTCACCCACCCATCAGAACCAGCTCCACCAGGGCTTGCTCCACCTGTCCCGCCCAAGAACAGTTCGAGTTAGCATTACCTGCCGTGTGTTGTTTACTTCCTCGCTAGGTGCCAGGCCCTGTGCTTGGTCCCGCATATGAATTATCGTATTCACTTCCCACGATATTCCTGTGAGAAGAAAACTCCCATCCCTCTCCCTCTTTTCCCATTTTCCGACTGAGAAAACAGACCCACACAGGTCTTGCCCAAGGTGTCTGAACGGTGTAGTCGAACCCGAATCCTGTCAGTCCCAGAACTCTGAACACACCGAACCTCTTAAAAGCGGGTAGAGGCTCTTTTTCACTTAAGAATCCTGCAAAGTTGGTCACACCCAAGGAAAGGGGCAAGTCCTCGCCGACCCGCACAACCTTGCCACGCTCCTAAAGTCCAGGGCTCCCGGGGCCCAGCGCTGGGCACCAGTGGGGAGGAGCGGCGACGCCTCTGGGGTATTTAACCCCAGCCTGGAGCCCGCTGGGCGCCGGACGCTCCTGCTCCTCGGCGCTCGCGCCGCCTCTCCCTCCTCCCCACTCTCTCCCGGCGCGCCCCACCCTCCGCCCCGCGCTCGCCTAGCGCAGGCACCGGCCGGCGGGCGCGGGGAGCGGGGCACGGGTGGCGCTCGCCTCTGACGAGCCGCCCCCTGGCCGCAGCCGCCGGCCACGCACTGCCCAACCCGCGCCACACCGGCTCCAGCCACCCCGCTGTCCGCATCCAGTGCGCCGCGGTAGCCCAAGTCGGGACGGCGGCCCCAGCGCCCCGCAGACGGGCGGGCGACGGTGGACTCCCGGCCAACAGCCCGAAGCATGGATTCGGATTCCGGCGAACAGAGCGAAGGGGAGCCCGTGACCGCCGCAGGTACCGACGGACCGCAACAACCCGGCTGGGAGGGCTGGGGCTGGAAAGAAGCAGAGACTGGGGCAGGAAATCGGGAGTGTTTCTCGGAGCTGCGGGACGGGAGGCCGATCCCAGCAGCCGGATCCCTTGCAGGCCAGGGCTGGGGATTGCTCCGCACTTAGAGTTTGCTTTGGGGCTTCCTCCACCATCCCGTTGCACTTGGGCGCGCGAGAGGGAGGGGAGGTGCTTTTGCGGATGGCTTTCAGTGCTGCGGGTCTCCTGCAGCGGGCTCGGGTCGCCGGGGCTGGGTGGGGGCGGGGAAGGGTTCGGGAAATCCGAGTCCTGTAGTTCGCTGCAGAGAGGGTTGCAACACATCTGCCTTTTGAAATAACTTTCCAAGCGCCGGCCCGGTGCTCGAACCCGAGATGCCTAAGCCACGCCGCAGAGCAGATGACCGGGTCCCAGGGCCTGACAGGGGACTCCGGAAAGAAAAGACCCCATGAGTGGACGGGCAGGAGTCAAACCTCAGCTTGTGGCTACGGTTCCCGAGGCTAGTAGGCGAGCCGGTGCAGAAGAGCTTGCCCATCCATGCCGCGCAGCTGGCAAAGGAAGTCCCAGAGGAGGGGTCCCCGAAAACAGACGCGGGGGCGCACTGGAGCCCGGCATCACCTTTTAGAAGCGCCGCCGGCTTTTCACAATCGATAGTTATCAAAGCAATAGGAGGATGCTTACTTAGGAGAAAAAAATGAATGCCCTCCCCCGCCTCTCTCTGATACTGAGCAACAGGAGGAAGCCACCCACAACCGTGGGTCGACTTACCGCAGATTCTGCCCACCTCCACCAGTCCGCTCCGCCCCCCACCCACGGGTCCAGGCACCTGGGACTCGCTCGAATAGCGAGCCTTGACCTATTCATCCCTGAAGGTTAGCCCTGTGACTGTAGGCTGGGACCCTCTTGGCACAGACTGAGGTCTGGGTCTGGTCCCCACTCTCCCCAGTGTCACACCTGAGTGCCAAGGATGGGAACAAAATGACAGGAAGCACCATCAATCCTGGCGCGGGTATAGAATGCTGGTTAAGGAACCAGGCAGCACAGCATCCTACATGTTATTATTCCCTTTCGTCCTTACAGCACTTAGCCAGGCGATTATCTCCATTTTGTAGAGGCTCAGTGGTTAAAGTGCCCATACTCACAGGGAGTAGCCAAGGCCCAATGACTCTCTCCCCCTGCACCATACCCCTCATAGAGCAGCTGTAATCATCTCCTTTAGGTGGGCAGGTGGGAAGGGAGTCGGGCAGAAAGGAAATGTGACACACCGCCGAGATGCCTGAATATGAGGATTAATGTGTGTGTGCAAGGACCACCTGCTTTGCGTTAAGTATGTGAGGATATAATTCATAAACATGAGTCCTTTGCATGCCTGTGTTTCTGTGACTGTAAAGCACCAAGATGTGGCTTTACAGGTGGCCTATAGATCTTCTTTCATCTTTTAAAGTTCCAGTAAGTGTTTTGTGTATATCTAAGTATATTTCCAGAGCTCAAAGGGAAAGGGTGGAGCATTGAAACTGACACTACTCTCTCAACCTAGTAACTAGCATTCTTCATGCTACTTCCACTCCAACCTGCAACCTCTTTTAGTGGCAGAAGTTAAGTGTTGAGGGAGAGAGGAAAGAGAATAAAAAGGTTTTAGGCATGAGGAGGGAGAAGTGGGGAGGCAGGAAAAACTCCAGGGTCCTTGGTACTTGGGGGAAAGGGGAGGGAAAGAGCTCTCATGCACCCTGGTGTCTTTTCCCCCAGCCTGCCCCAATTTTGAATATCCCTGCCTGTAGATGTTCATGTCAGTTTGTGCCCAGCACACTTCTGCACAGCTAACAGCAAACATTATCACTAATGTCAGATTCATCTGTTGAAGAACAGGGCAGCCAGTTTTCAGGAGCTGGCCCCATTTGTTTGCACCTTACCGTTTTCTGCAGTCTTTTCTTCTTTCTTCATGTGCTTGACTCTCACAAGTTGAACATTTTTTTTTAATGTCATGAGCCATTCTGCTAAATGGCATTCAGTCTCTTTATTTTCAGACTTAAAGTATTCTCCTTTGTGACAAAGCTTCAAAACTGGATTCTAATTCTCCATCTTGCTTTGGCTGCATCCTGTCAAATGGAAATTCTTGTTGCAGATTCAGACACAGGTTAATTGACAGTTAGATTATCCATAAGGATTGACCTTTGTCCCTATAAGAAACTTGGTGTTGATTTATGGACCTGTGTCTTTTCAAGGTGAATGGGTCTGTAACTGAGAATGATAACAGTGAGAACGTGTGTGTGTGTGTGTGTGTGTGTGTGTGTGTGTGTCTGCCTTGTAGGAAGTTGAGATATAAGAATTGCTACCTCCTCAATACCCTTCCCTCTTTGAACTTGTGAAAAAACCATAACATGGACCTTGTAAGGTTAAGAGACAAAACTCTGGAATCATGAAAACCTTGGTTTCTGTTTCCATCTAATGGGCAAGTTACTTAACCTCTACAACCTCAGTTTCCCCTTATGTAAAACGAAGGTAAGTGTAATACCACAAGGGGCTTATGAGGATTACAAAATATAATTACAAAGTATTCCTAATAATCATTAGGAATAATCATTCAATAAAAGGGAGCTGTTATTTTGATTATCACCTGATTGGATTCTTTGTAAGACTACTTCTAAATGGTGGATCTTAGTCCACTCTTTTACACTATTTTGTAATAGATAAATCACCAGGTATGTATAAAGCAGTTAGTATTATTGTCACATTAATATAATTACCTGAAGAGATATGTTTTGAATTTTTTCCTTTTCAGCAGATGCAGCCCGTGTGTGTGTGTGTGTGTGTGTGTGTGTGTGTGTAGAGTTTTAGTTCACCTCTCTTACCTGCATTCATCTTCTAGCTCAAGGTACGAAGATGGTGACATCCCACCCTGCTACTTTCACCACCCTCTCCTCCAGCTCCAGGGAAAGTTGTATAAAGCCAAGAACCTCTTACTCAATGCACCTGCCAACCTAGAGATGGGAAGGGTTCCTTCTTCCCTGTGGCTTCAAATGGGAAAAGAGTGGCAATGTCCTTCCCTCTGCTTCCTCTTCCCTTCCCCACCCCCAGAAATCTTATCCCTTCCAGATGGCAGGAGGCATGGGAGGTGCGTGCTTCCCTCCCTTCCACTTTTGTCCATCACAGCCATCTCCCTGGTCTCCTTCCTGATCACCTGCTGGATGATTAGTGAGGCAGTCTTCACAGGCCACTCACTCTTTACCCCTTTGAAGAGGCTCTACCAAATCTCTCCCCACATCATGCAGTGAAGATCAAGCACACCCTGCAGAGCAGAGGGTTGGGGGGCAGGGGATGAGTTTTATCTTGATCTGCATTTTTTGGTTTTGTTTTGTTTTTCAGAAAGCATAGGATGATGCTTCTGTGTCATTCTGCTGTCTGCAGCTCTCTGTTGCCTTTCTGTCATTTTATGGTTCTTTCTATGATTAGGAAAGAGGCAGGGTTTATGGAACACTGGATTCACTCCAGAGACCCAACTTGGCAGTCTTCCCTTTGGCAAACCCACCATACATCTCTCAGAAATCCTAGAGCTTGGTGTATTAACTCAAGAGTGATTAAGAGTTTTTCCTAAGAAGCAACAGGGGAGTAAACATTAGCCATGTCGCTTTTTTACCCATTCTGGCTTAGAAAACCAAGATAGTCTACCCAGTTGAGGGCAGACACACTCCTTCCACCCACGACTAGATAGTCCCAAGCAGTCAAGCTGATGCAGCATCCTTGTGCCTGGGTATGTGTTGTAGAAATGCATTTCCAGTCAGGCACCATGGAGCCTAGTTGTAACTCCAGCAATTTGAGAGACTGAGGCAGGAGGATCACAAGTTCAAAGCCAATCTGAGCAATTTAGCAAGACCCTGTCTCAAAAAATAAAAAGAGACAGGCATGGTGGTACAGGCATGTAATCCCAGCAGCTTGGGAGACTGAGGCAGGAGGATTACAAGTTCAAAGCCAGCCTCAGCAGCAGCAAGATGCTAAGCAATTCAGTGAGACCCTTTCTCTAAATAAAATACAAGATAGGACTGGGAACGAGGCTCAGTGGTTGAGTGCCACTGAGTTCAATCCTCAGTACCGGGGTGGAGGGGCGTGGGTATTTCCACAAAATAGGGTCTGTGTGTGGTAGAAGAACCTCAAGAGGAAAAACAGCCGGGCGTGGTGGCGCATGCCTGTAATCCAAGTGACTTGGGAGGCTGAGTCAGGAGGATCGAGAGTTCAAAGCCAGCCTCAGCAACTTAGCGAGGCCCTAAGCAACTCAGTGAGACCCTGTCTCTAAACAAAATACAAAATAGGGTTGGGGATGTGGTTCAGTGGCCAAGTGTCCCTGAGTTCAATCCCTGGTTCAAAAAAAAAAAAAGGAAAAAGAACTAGAAAATGGGCAATCCCTAATTCTGCACTTCCTATCTCTATAAGTCCTCAGCTCTGTTCAGGTGAAAAAGCAACAAGGAGTAGGTGGATTCAATGTGTAGATTCAATAGGACATTTCAGGAGGCAGCTTGAGCAACGGCACAGATAACAGGGGGCAACTGGAGTTGAGGGCATATACCAGGAGGTCCTAAGAAATAAAATGAGATGAATGTAGGTAAATTATAAGAAGGTCTTATAATCTTGATTCTGATCGTGGCTGGGGAGACAGACCCATGATTGTTGAGC
This sequence comes from Glaucomys volans, assembly GCA_020662805.1. Classification (NCBI taxonomy): domain Eukaryota; kingdom Metazoa; phylum Chordata; class Mammalia; order Rodentia; family Sciuridae; genus Glaucomys; species Glaucomys volans. The sequence goes on along the minus strand of JAJEJO010049349.1, from coordinate 15,419 downwards.
AAAGACATGACCAAATGAGAGCTGGGCTTTCTGAAGGTGTGTCTGGCTGAGATAGAGGCGTGCAGGGATTGCCTGGGCTTGGAGCCTCAGCTTCCAGGGTATGGCCACAATATCTGAGAGGGTGGTAGCACTAAGGCAAGACAGAAGAGGAAGGATACAAATGGCATTTCTGAGAAATCAACAACAGAAGTTAGTGACAGATTGTACAGAAGGAGTGGAAGGAGAGTGGAAGGAGATGGTGGCATGTTGAGTTGGGGTGAGGGCAGAACAGCTGAGTGGAGATGTTCTACAGGCAGAGATATGCAGGAGACACACTCTGCCACCCCACACATTCTCACCAGCACCAGCTTCTTCTATTTACTTCAGATGCTAGGCAATAATGTCTTGGTTAAAGGGTCTTTTCCTCTTTAGACAGAAAACTCTGCAGGTGCCTTAATTTGGAGGGATTTTGAGGTTTAGGGGTTTTCACTTCTCATTGTTAGGTTCCTCGTAGAGGCCATTGAGTAATCTTTGTTGACAGATTGATGATGGATAGATTGGCCAACTAAAGGCAGGGACTGCCTGGAGATGATGTACCATTGGCTGTTAGTCATATTCCCATTTCTTGTTCCTGTTTTTGAAATTTGCATGGTTTCAGCCTCAACCACACAAGGAGCTGTAGCTGCTTTGATAGTCAAGACCATGTCTTTTACTTCTTCATGTTTCCAAGATGTTACTGGGCTAGTAATGAATAAGCATTATAAGGAGCCTCTGGAAAACTTTGCACCTAAAGACCAGACCAGCAACCAGAAACCTGTCCTACAAATTAGAACTGCCAAAGTCTTCCTTCAGCATTGTGCTGTGTTGTTTCCATGTTTTGAGATCTCTTGCACTGCCCTGGACTCAGAAATTATGGGGAATGTGAACAGAGATAAAGACACAGCCTGTTCTGTCCTCCCAAGCTTGAAATTGGATGGGGAGGCAATACATCGGTACCGATAGTCACAGTTAAGCCAGTGTGTGAAGACTCCTGACCTCCCTTGCCTAGGGTTACACCCTCAACCATGTCACTGTTTATGTGTTCTCCCTTGACACCAGCCACTTAATATTACATATTTTATGTTCCTGTACTGGTCTACTTAGCTACCTTAGGAAAAGGATTGGATCTTTCTCTTCTGTATCACCTACCTTCACACCACCCATGTACCCTAAACACAGTAGAAGGATGCTGGCTGGTTGGTTGCCTGGATGGAATGGAGGCAAGCGTGCATGCATTGATAGTACTATAAGTTGATTCCCCAGGCAGTAGACTCTGAGGCAGAGGTTAGCATGTAGAAGGATTATTTGGAACTTTTCTTAGGATCAATACCTGCAGAAGGGAAGGGGAGAGAACTAACCTGGACAGGAGAAGCTGAGCAGCAATGTAGACCCAACCACAGCCCCAGAGGAGCCCACAGGGAGCTTCAGAGCTGTCTTGAGGTGGGATGAGGGGCCATATCCCTCATGATTAGTCATTAGATGCAGGCCTTCTAATAATGTGTGACCTTGAGTCAGACTGTTCCCTCTAGTTAAGGGCTTCTGTAGGCAGAACTCCCAGAAGCTTGGGGAGAAGTCCTTCACTCCTGAAGGGGAGTGAAGCATACATGGCAGCACAATGGCCTCCATGATTTTCCAGGGCCCTGTCTACCAGCTGAATTTAGTGGATGGCTGTTGAGCTGCAAACTTTACTAGACCTCTTTAAGATAGTGAGGACTGCTGGATTAAAATAGTCACTCTAAACCTCATATCTCTGCACTCAGTTGTTCAGTCCCCACAAACCAACAGATCATCTGTTCTGTGTTCAGAGAGGTGCTGGGTGCTATGGTAGTATACAGAAATGAAATTAGATGTGGTCCTGCTTTCAAGATGTTTGAAGCTGTGTTACAGAAAGAAAAACATTCACCCAAAACTAAATCTGTAAGATTGGGTTGCACCAGCAGTAAATAATGTAGGACTTGGCAAGTGGGCAATGTGGTTGGGAGTTTTGTGGGAAGGCTTCTGGAAATGGAGAGAGAATGTGTGTAAGTATGTACATATAAAGTTCTATTTCCTATGCTATTTTTCTCTTTGAAAAAATATAGCACCTGCTTTTACATTTGTCAGCCAAACTAAATTGTAGTCACACTTTCCATTAGCACTTTTCTCTGTTTCATTCTCCTCTAGGGTTACCACTGACTCCTTTTGGAATCCACATGTAAATCTCTAAAAAGATGCTATATAAATAATTTTGTTTTGTTTTCAGTCACTTGCCTTCCAACTCTTGATGTAAAATGCCTGTGTAGGTGGGTGTCTGGACTATATTCTATACAAGTATAGAAATATACGGATAGGATGGGGGGTGTGACTCAATGGTAGAACGCTTGCCCAGCATGCGTCAAGCCCTGGGTTCAATCCCCAGCACCACAGAAACAAAGAAGAAAGAAAAGAAGGAAGAATTTAAAACATAAGCTCCTTCTAACAATTCTCCCCTCCCCCCCAAAAAATATAGGAAGAGTGAATACCCTTTTCCTCCCACATATACAAAGGTATAAAGTATGTTTTTAATACATCAGAAATGTTCTTTTTAGACAATTGCATGTCACAAATTCTGAGGCCACTTTAGAACAATCTTCACGTTCATCTTGGGTTTCCTAAACATCATTGCCTGGGAATAAATTTGAGCCTGTTCATGGAAAATCTACCAGTGTGCAGACTATAAAAATGGAAGGCTTGGCAGCACAGAAAGTGCTAGACACACCCTAATAGAAACCAGGATTTTGTAATTCAGTTCTCCGGGAAAAAAAGAGAGAGAGAGACAGAGAGAGAGAGGCAGACTTTGGTGGTATTCAATACTGCTTTAAACTGTGAAGAAACCACAAGGACAGCCCACTGGCTGCTAAGTTCTGTTTCAAAAGTAAAATATGCTTTTTGTGAACTGTTGTAGGCCCAAAAGGAAGCATTTTAGCAATACAAAGCTTGTGGAGACCCCAGTTTATATTTTTATAGTAAAGGCATCCAATTTCACACAAGGCAGAAAATTCTGTGAAGAGCTTTGCTAGTGAGTGTGCATTTCCCATGCTCCTGATTTGGGGTCTGTGGGTTCTGCAGGGAAGGTAAACAAATATGGTGTAGAATAGAAGAGGGAGGGATGGCGGCTGTCTGCAGCATCTTTCCTACCACATTTGAGGCCTGGTTCCTTGATTTCCTGTGGATAAGATTAAGAAAATCAGGGAGGAAAGACTGGTATAAGAGTTACAGGGTAAGAGAAACTAGAGTTTTAAGGAGTCGTGGTCAAACAAGATGAGAAACTACAAGGATGGTCTTGCCAGCTGAGATCTAGCCCCAGAGGGCTGATACCAAATGTAAAATAATAGTGATATATTACATTTTATTATTTATCTTATATTTACTAAGGCATTTCAATGTCTTAGGGACTCAGTTAATTGTTTGTATGGTATTTAACCCTCATTCTGAGCCATCTTCTGAGCTAAGTCCTATAAAGTCCCATTTCCTAGACTAGGAAATGGAGGCACAGAAAGGTAACTTGCTCAGAATTACACACATCATACATGGAAATGAATCCAAAGACTCTTCTCTTGTAAGAGGTAGACTACATAGAGTGAAGGATGCCACCAGGCTGCTTTTTATCCTCATTCAGCTTCCACAATGCCCAGACCCTGACCCTTGGGCTCCCTCTTTAGTTGAGGCATTGTATCTCACAATGTATAAGCTGCAGACATTCCCTGCATTAACCCAATAACACATGGGCAAGGATTGGCTGGTTTAGGCTCCAGAACAGGGGCTGGTAAAGGGTATTTGGGGAGGTGTCTTAGTCTGTTTTCTCTGACTATAACAGAATCCCTAAAACTTGGCTATTTATAAAGAAAAGAGGCTTACTTCAGTTCACAGCCCTAAAGGCTGTGAAGGTCAAGATCTGATGGCTGTATCACAAGAGAGTAGGAAAAAGAAGGGCAAGAGGACATGTATGAAAGAGACAAAACACAAGGGGCAGCCTCATTGTGTAATGACCCACTCTCATGGCAACTAATCCAGTCCCAGAGAAGGCAATGTCCCCCTGACCCAGTCACCTCCTAAAGGTCACACCACCTGTCAGTACTGGTACGTTGGCAATTAAGGTTCAACAGAGTTTTAGAGGGAACAAACCATATTCCGACCATCACAGGAGGGAAGAAGAGTCAGCAGAAAGCAGCTACCAGGGAGAGAAGGTCATGAAAAGACCTCATAGCCATGGACATCCCTCATCAGAGTCTGGTGAGAGGGGAGAGAAAAAAAAAGATCAACAAGCAAAGTGCAGAGCAATGCCAAAGACAAATGTTCCCTTTTTCAGAGTGGACTTAGGTTGGGTCTAATTTTGTTCACACCAACATTTAGATAATTTCAGATGAAGACTCCCCAGGACATGTGAGTACTTGGACTGAATAGAGAGAGAAAACCCAAAGCTGAGGAGGCAGCATTAGTGAAAGAAAGCTGAGATTCAGAGATAGATGGCTCATGTTTGGTTTCCAGAATTGTCTCTAAGTGTTTGATTCTTAGTGACATTATTTTCTGACCACAGGAGTGCAGACTCGAGGTGGACTATGTGAAAACAGTACAAAGAAGAAAATTAGACTGAGCCCTAAAAGCAGATGTGGTTTTTCCAAAGAAAAGAGTATAGTCCAAACTCTACCCTGAAAAGATGAGAAAGAGCTTTATTTGGGGAAGGAGAGAGTTTGATAAGAGAACAAGAGTCACCCTTCTGAAATGTTTATGTGAGGATCCAAAAAACATCTGGATGCTCTGCCTGACAGTGTCAGAATCTTAACTGGAGTCCACATTCTCTAGCTCCTCTGTCCTTTCCCAAAAAATATAATTTTCAAAAGTGGGATCCAAGTCATTTTAGGTTTTAAAATATCAAAAAGACTCCTGCTTTTTTCCCCTTCTGACACCTAGCACTGTGTTCTTGCCACTCCTACCTCTTGCCTCCTTTTCCTGTCTTAGGTTTCTTCATCCTGTGCACATCCACCCAAAGATCAGACTACCACAGCCCCACACTTGCACTTGGCCCAGCAGCCTCCTCCCCTGGGCCGGGCCCACCCCCCTTTCTTTGTCAGAAGAGCCCTACATGGAGTCCTTAGGTTATTACTTTTGTTTTTTAATTCTTGGGAGTGGGGGGAGGTGCCCAGTGACAACTGCAAAGGTAAATTTACTTTTATTTTTAATAGCTACTAGCTTTGAGAAACAATTTATTGGCCTTTAATTCTTCAATTTTGTTTTATTTTTCTTTGGATTAATTTTTTATTGTAAGGAAACTGGAAAATTGGTTCATCTGCATTAGGCCTCTATACCTTCAGGATTCAACTTCATAATTCACTGATTTAGTCTCATTAAATGACACTGGTAGAGCTAAGTTTATACAGGGTCAATTTTTAGAGAGCCAGAGCAGTGTCTGGGAGAAATTAGACCTGGATTTCCTTAATTCCCACCCCCATCCCCCGCTTTTTAAAAACATTTTCGTTCTCTGCCTGTATATTATTCTGATTTCCCTGTGCCTTTCCTCCATTGCTACTGCTGTCTTCCTCATTATTACCCTTTTCTCCTCATGTCCCCCACCATGGGACCCTTGGCCTTGCTCTTTTCTGACAAAATACTTTCTTTTGGGAAAGACCTTTCATCCTCACAGCATGAAATTGAAGATTCCCAAAGGCTTGGTCTAGTCCAATCCTATTCCTGAGGAAGACTCCCATCTTCCAGGGACTTCATGGTCCAGGAGAGACCTCAGCACAGTTCATCCTGACAGACCATGACTTTTGCCTCACCTTTCCCAGCTCTTCTGGAGGCCTCAACAGCCACCAAGTCACCCAAAGTAAACTTGTAAGAACAATGAAATATCCTTCACATATGATCTCATAACAAAAGTATGACATGGAAAGGGCAGGTATTATTAATTCCAATCTATAATAAATAAACAGATTCAGAGACATTAAATTATCCCAGTTGCAAAGTGAGTGGCACTTTTTACACCTGAAACCCATGACCCAGGAGGCTGAGGCAGGAGGATCATAAGTTCAGTGCCAGCCTAGGAAACCAAAGCAACTTAGACCCTTGGCAATTTAGAGAGACTCTGTCTCAAAAAAAATAAAATAAAAAGGACTGGGGATGTAGCTCAGTGGTAAAGTACCCCTGGATTCAGTCCCCAGTGCTGGGAAAATAAACAAACAAACAAACAAACAAACAAACTGCTCCAAAAGGTGGGAATTAGAGGAGAGAGAGAAAGAGAGAGGAAAAAACTCCATATCCAGCCTAAATAAACAATTTCAATATTCAATATTAATTTACTGAGTAATTACATAATGAATTTTCATACGGTATAATATTTTATTCAGCTGTTAAGAAAAAATTAATTTGAAGGACATTTAATGGTATAGGGAAGTGCTCATATTATACTGTTATACAAAGAAGGATCAACAATCGATTTTGCTATACGTATGTATATACATATATGCATACACACATACCCCTGTCCACACACCCCTTTGTATATGGAGTAGGGAAGAAACACCCCTCACATTCATACACATAACCACTTAACATTTTTTTAATGCTCAAACAAAATAAATGACTCCATGTGACGAATTTATTGGTAACTTTAATTTCCTTCTTGGTACTCTTCTTCCAGATTTTTTCTCAAAAAGTACACATAGCTTTCAGCAGGAAATGTTCTCTTATAAGCAACAACCAAGGGTTGGGAGTGTGCTCCACGGTAGAGCACCTGCTTAGCACATGCAAGGCCCTGAGTTGCATCCCCAGCACCATAAAATGAAATAAAAGCAACAGCCAAGTGTGATCCAGCAGCCTGTTCCACTGCTAGTTCTTCTGACTTTCTGGTGGTCTCGCCCCAGTACCCTCTTTCCTCTCCCATCTTGTTCTTGCCCCAGTTTCTCTTCTCCCTCTCACTGTTCCTCCAGGTTCCTCTCACTGGCTCCTCCCAGTCCTTAGCCTGCTTCCTGCTCATCACTACTCTGACTTGGACTTCCTCTTTCTCTGGTGCCTCTAGCCATCACCATCCTCTCCTGTGGCCCCACCTGGACTTGTTTGGGTAATGAAGTCATAGATTTGAGGTCACAGACTGGCCAATAGCACTGGGCCTCGCAGTCTAACAGGACCTGTTGAATGAGCTTGTAGACTTGACCTTCTTGGCTTTCTTGAAATAATGGCCTTGCAGTTGTTCACTGACCAGCATGTGGACACCTGGCATCTCTTACCCTCACTCTTTTTGTGACCCTTTCTCTATCCTTGACTCCTGTCCTAAATATGAGTGGCTTTTATTTTCATTTTTTCATTTATATATTTGGACTTTGTATTACTTCTAAAATTAGGGAGAGAAAATAAGAACATTTAAAAGTCTGTTTAAACAGGATTATTAGCTTTTAGGTCTGCCACCACCAACATGCTTCCATCATTCCAAAAAAGTTTTCATTGAGGAATTGTGATGTTATGTATAATGTAATTAGACAGAAATTTAATTGAGGATTTGTTGTGTATTTTGGAGTTGAAAATAAGAGACCATATGGTAGCCCCAATGCTTTATTGCCTCCCTACCTCCCCATAGTAGGAAACTTGTAGGAAAAAGAAGTGCTCACTGGTTAGACTCGTGTTTATCAGCATCTTTAACCCAGTTGTAACTTAGTCCTAATCACCCTTAGTGATTGGTATTCCCTATCAGCCAGGATTTTGTCTGTATTTATTTTATTGGTTCATATTATGAAAAACTATTTATTTTTACCCCTTTTCATATACAAAAACTATAATGGACTATGTATTTTCACCTTTCCAGAAAATTCTCTCCCCCATTTAAAAAAATTACTTAGTTTTCAAGTGATCATTAAGAAACCATCTTTCCTTATTACTTGCAAATGAGAATTTTTAAAGGAGAGATCAGAGAAGATGAGGCAGAATGAGATAAGAAAAGCAGGCATGGTGCTAAGAATGATACAGAGCACAAGCTATGCCCAGCAAGTGCGGTAAGTTCCTGGGGTGTTCTGTTCCCACGTACCCCCAACCCAGGCTCCACCCTCACCCAGGAGCAGGTCAGTAATGAACTGAGGCTCAGGAATGGGTAAAGAGGTCTGTTTCTAACCATCCTGGGTGCCATGTTGTTTTGCTTTTAAAAAAAAAGAAAAAGAAAAAGAAAAGACTGGGGATATATCCCAATGGTAGAGTGCTTGCCTAGCATGCATGAGGCCCTGAGGTCAAGCCTCCATACCTCAGAAAAGAAAAAGAAAAACTCCACATAAAAATATCTTGCCAGGCGTGGTGGCACATGCCTGTCATCCCAGCACCTGGGAGGCTGAGGCAGGAGAATCGCGAGTTCAAAGCCAGCTTCAACAACTTAGCAAGTCCCTAAGCAACTCAGTGAGACCTTGTCTCTAAATAAAATACAAAATAGGGCTGGGGATGTGGCTCAGTGGCCGAGTGCCCTGGGTTCAATCCCCAGTACCAAAAAAAACCACAAAAATATCTCTGTCAAATTCCCATAACTCAGTGAGAGTGAATGGCAGAGGTCTGAGCAACGGATGAAGCTGGGTGATAACTAGGAAGTAACTAGGAGAATCAAGGCCAGACAAAGACCAAGAGCAGCTGGCCTGATGGTCAAGACATCAGGGGGCATGTGGCAGGAGTGCCATAGGACAGGACTATTCTCTCCAGAGTCACTTAGCCTGCAACTGGTCATCCAGTCATTGCTGCCCTAGCTTTTGTGGGCCCCTCCTCCTGGGGAGATAGTCCCTCTGAACCTTGAAAAGTCTGAAACTTAGAGAAAATCTTCCCTTCCCAGTGGGACCTATCCCTCTTGCCCACTCCCCACAAGCAGTTCCTCCTACTGACTTCTCCCCATCCTCCCTGACCCCCTGGTCCCACCTCTCTTCTTCCTTCTGGTGTCCCTGTGCAACCTCCTCCTGCAGCATTTGGGGCACCAGATGTTCCTCTCCACTTCCTCAGTCTTAGGCCCCTACCCTCACAAGCCCTCTGGGCACCAGAGGGACTAAGGCAGCAGAAACTCCAAACAGTGTGGCTATTCCTGGAGACTAGTCCTGAAGTAAAAATCTTAGAAGCTTCCAGAAAAAAATCAGGCCTTTACCAATGTACTTGTTTTCTAAAGAGCAACCCCAGCACTAGACAGTGGTGTAATGTCTTTGTATCCTCCAGGTGAATGATTTCTGACTGAGTTCTCAACCAAGTCCAGGTATCCATCAAGGGCATGAGTGGAATAAAGTCATTGTGAGACATATTAGATCTAAAAAAATATATATATATCCAATCTTCCCATGTCCCTTTCCTTAAGGAGCCACCAAAGCCAGAGTCAGCCAAGTGGGGTCCCCAGGACAAATCCAGCTTGCCACTTGATTTTTGAGTTTACATTTTTAAATAGTTGAACTTAAAATGTATATAGAAGGGGTTGGAGTCGTGGCTGAGTGGTAGAGCACTTGCCTAGCATGTGTGAGGCACTGGGTTCGATTCTCAGCACCACATAATAAATGAATAAAATAAAGATCCAACAACAATTAAAATATACATATTTTTTAGAAAAAGAAAATGTATATGGAAGAACATACATCATTTTCTGTTTTGCTTAAGCCTGTTCTTCTCTGGCATTTTAAGGTAGTTTACCAACATCTGTGCTAGAGACAGTGCTCACTGGAAATCAGGTAAGGTACAAAGAAAGAGGAGCCATAGAATCTGAGAACCCAAGAGACAGGCACAGGGAGAAGGGGTGAGCAAGGAGGGAGAAGCCAGGATGACAGCCTATATCAGATGCAGAGGGAAATGTGCCCAGATGTGAAGAAGGGGGACAGGGGCTCCCAGAAGGGTCTCCAAGAAAAAAATGGAAGCAGTCAAGTAGTTGATGTGTTTGAACCTATTGAGAAGAACTTTATATTCTGCTGGAAACTTTGGCAGTGAGTAAGCTCCAGACTGACAGAAAACTAACCAAAAGATAAACAAGAAGTGTTAACTCCTGGGAAAACAAGACGAATAAGAAAGGAAATGCAGACTGCCATGACTAAGCTATGAGTGGTATCTAAATCCCAGTCATGTAATTGCTGAAGTGTGATTTAACCAAATGTTGAAAGAGAACCAAATTGGAAGGTGGAAGGAGAAATGAATGAGGAAGAGAGCTAAATTCTCTCTTTCCATAGTAGGAAATTGAAAGTCAATAAAAACAAGAACTAACAGTATAAGCATGTAGTTTAAATACATAGAGGTAATTACTCATTGAAACAGCTAAAACAGCTCAAAATGTTTTCTCTCCAAAGACCCAGGCATCAGAGGCAGACCAGAGGAGGCCACATTTTGTTTTAAGCCTTGTACAATTATTTGACTTTTAAAGTAATAATGTACTATGTATTACTCTGAAAATAAATATTTAAAATTTTTAAAAATAAAAGTAGCCAGTTAGTCTAGGGAGTAATGTGGCAACCACAGTCCCTTTCCCTGGTCCCTCTCAATGGGGAAGGGGCACAGTGATGGGCCTCAGGCCCCCAGTTGGAGGAAATAGGCTTCAATGTCCAAGGATATGCCAGCTCCCCTTACTGTTATTGTTCCTGATATGAGTGCAAATGCCTTTCAATAAAATTTCAGGACTGAGAGAAATACATTCACATAATGGACATTTTCTGTGTTTCAATCCTGGGCTGCAGCTGCTGGGAGCATGAATAAACCACGATTCCTGTCCTTTGGGAGCTCACAGACTGTTGGGAAGATGAAGTTGCACATCTAGCTAGTGGATGATTAATGGAAGATAGATTGCTCTACAAGGGGATGAGTATGCTGGAGGGCAGACGAGGGCAGAAAAATCTCCCAGATATCAGAAGTCCTTCAAATGGAGCCCTGGAGGTTGAGTAGGAATTAGGTTGGGAGAGGCTAAGTTGTCCAGGCATGGGGGACAGAATATGTTGAGGAGAAAAGGGACCCAGGCATAAGAGAACCTGGTACAGGTAAGACCTGAGTGCAGCCCTGAGTGCAGAACTCAGACATGTCGTGGGTGAACAGAAGATAGATGGTCAGCTCAGCAGCCTGTGCCCTGCTCTAGAGGCTGGTTTTGTCCTGAAGGTTATGGGAAGCTAGCAGAGGTTCCCACTAGAGGACTAACATGATCCAAGGCTTCACCCAGGCTTGGAAGCTGGGATAGAGAGATGAATGAGGAGTGTGGCTATTTGGGTGGGTAATAATGAGATCTGTGCTAGGTGGTATGTGTGAGGAAGACAGATGTATTTTAAAATATGTGAAGGGAGCTGAATAGACTGCCTGGTGCCCCACTGGAAGGAGAGTAATAACGCAAGGATGACACACGGATTCCTGTCTTGACATGAGGCAAGCAGCAGTCACCCCTAATACCAGGAGAGGGCTTCTGGGGAGTGGAGAAAGAAGATGATGAGATTTTGAATATGTGGAGGTATACAGGTGGAGAAGCCAGGCAAGCAGTTAGAAATGTGGTGGGCCTCTAGGGACACCTCTGGATTGGGGATATACTGAGAGGGGATCAACACATGGGAAAGGCGTGGCACCTACCATTCACAGAGAGTGTGTGGTGAAGAAGTCCTTAAGGAAAGCCAGGAGAACACCCAGTCTTAAGGCATTGACAGAAGAAAAGGAGCCCAGCAGGAGGCTGAGAAGGACACAGAGAACTGTGGTCAGCCAGAGACCTGCTGGAGATCAGGTCAGATGAAGACTGAGAAGTGCATGTCTCAGGGTGATGCCCTTGGGGTTTTCTGTTCTGGATTACAGGGCAGTTAGCATACCTGCCCCCTCCCAAGAGCCTGAAAAGTCCCCATTTAGACTGTGACAACCAAAAATGTCCTCCCATGTTTCCAAACACTCCTCAGGGACAATTTTAAAAAATGAGAAAATATTTAATATCATTAGCTATCAGTGAAATGCAACTCAAAACAAGAGACCATTCTCCAGTTAAAATGGCTATTATAAAAAGAATAACAAATGCTGTTGAGAATGTGAAGGAACTCTCATACACTATTAATGGAAATGTAAATTAGTACAGCCATTATGGAGAACTGTAAGGAGATTCTTTTAAAATTAAATTTAGGGGTCTGGGGATGTAGTTCAGTGGTAGAGAGCATGCCTAGTAAAACTAAAACTAGATCTACCACATTATCCAGCTATCCCACTCCTGGGTATATCCAAATGAAATCAGTATACAAAAGAGATACCTGCATATCCCTGTTTATTACAGTGCTATTCATAATAGCAACGATATGGAATTAGCTTTGGTGCCTGTCAACAGATGAATGGACAAACAAAATGTGGTATATATATGCCATGGAATACTATTCAGTCATAACAGGAATGAAATCCTGTCATTTGCAGCAAAATGGATGGAACGAGAGGACATGATGTTAGTGAAATATACTAGACACAGAAAGAGGAATACCACATGTTCTTTCTCAAATATGGAAATGTATTTAGAAGTGGACTTGAATGTAGAATACTGATTACTAGAGATTGGGAAGAGGGCTGGGGTTGGATAAAGGGAGGCTGGATTTTATCAGTGCACACCATATGCGTATATGCATGTTGAAATATCTCATTGAACTCCTTCAATATGTATAATTAATACTTGTTAATAAAAATAAAACCAAAAAGTGAGCTATACAATAAAATAGTATTCAGCAATCCAAGAAAAAAAGAAGAAAGAAAGAGAAAGACCATTTATGGCATTGGTGACAGCAGTTACCATCAAGTTTAGAGTGAAAGACAGGGAAGGACAAAACCATAAGCTCCCCAGGCCTCACCCTGGGCTGACCAGTTGCCATTTGCTTTGTGAGTTTTAAATTCATTATCAAGTCCCTGACACATGTTGGGGATACCATAGTGGCACAACAGTCAAAGGTGCCCCCTCCTGAAACTGCCAGGGAACAAGCAAATGAAGCCAGGCTGGAGGTCCTTGAGTAGGCCCCACTATGGGGAGGTGTTGCTGGAGGACAGCAGGCGGTCCCGGATCTGGGGAGAAGATGCACAAAGCAAAATGGGTAAGCCTAGGGAAAGGATGAGCAAGTTCTCTTGGAGGGACAGGGATGCCAGGCCTAGTGGGAAGAGCTGGCCTTGAGGTTTCCACACAGTTCCCACAGGCAGCTGCAGCAGCACAGTGCAGCTGGCTGTGGCTGGAGGGCCTGGCAGGGTTACCAGTCTGAAGCTTAGTCGGTAGGCATTGAGGCCAGCACAGGAAGATGTAAGGGGAGAGCCAGCATCCCCCATGCTGGATTGCCTGCTCTGTGGCCAGCACAGGCTGAGGCCTGGTTGGGGAGTCAGGGGCCCCCCGGGGGAACCAGGGGGGAAGGAGGCATTCTGGAGGAAAGTCACAGGAAAGGAAAGCGCAAGCTCTAAGGCCAGATTTTTCAAAGCAAGAGGCATTCCATTTCAAAAGAGGTGAGAGCGCAGCAGGGCAAGGGCTTGGAGGGCAGGGAACTAGCATGTGAGAAAAGAAAAGCTGATGACCTGGCCCATGCTCACATCTGATGTTGCCCTGTGCTGGTTTTTTTATGGATTAAATAAATGCATATATTCAATTTCTAATTCTGTAGGGGTTACAACGGAGAATATAAAACAAATCAGCAGAATCATCTAGTCTGCTTCTTCATTTAACAGGCCAAGAAATCAGGAAGGTGAAGATGAGCCCCCCGTGAGTACTTGGGATGCAGTGGAGGGACTGTCAGCTGACTGTCTCCTCCACTCCCAGCTGCTGGCTCAGTGGCCTGAGTCAGGTTCCCCGATCAGCTCTCTGCTTTTCCGTCTTTGGGGAGCAACCCCATGCCACATCCTGGCTTTTGGACTCCTCAGGACAGCCTTTCTCAGCATCTTTGAGTGACTGCACCTGGTGACTTAGCTGGGAAACGGTGAAGCCTTTTGTTGGTACTTATATTACCACAAAGTATAAAAAATTTTATTCTCAGACATTCACTGCTGTAGAGACAAGTACGGGGACAATTTAGTTTAAGGAAACCTTAGAGAAAGGTTTCCTTAGAAAGTAAGGAAACCTCAGAGAAAAGGAAACCTCAGAGAAAGACACAGTTCTTAGTAACTTCCAGGAAGTCAGGCTGCCACTGCTGATTGGTCCTTTTTCTTGAGCAATATGAATGGGTCTGACCCTTGGCTCCATCAAACAGGGGTCCCTGGAGAGCTCAGGAGCCACCTCAGGGCCCCTTTTAGGGGCCATCCTACCTCCCCTCTGCAAACTTCATCCCTCAACACTGTTGTTCCACAGGCTAGGTGTTAATTCTGACACCAGCAGAAATTCAAACTGTGGCTTGACTCTTGTCTCAGATCTCAAATTCATGAAAAAATTTTTTTACCATGGTCCCCTTTCCTGTTGTTGCACATTCAATGTGACTGAAACCCAAAATATCATTGTACAAAATTCATATTTTACCTCTCCCCACAAAATTAAGTAGAACATTGAGCAAGACATAGTGCTATGAAATGTCTCTCATCCAGAAGTACCTTCTGGTTTATTCTCCCTCATTTGTTCTAACCTTTCTAATATAGCTAATGGTATTTTTTTTAACCTTTTGTAACCTCACTAAGCTGAGGGTTTAAATGTTGCTGTATTTAACTATATAGTACCTTTCAGGAGCCTCAGTCCTTTAGGCTTAAATACCTACTGCCTCAGGTCACATTTTATTTTTTTTCCAAATTAGACTGGATTTTTTATCCATTTTATTGCCTGCCTTTTAACATTATAGGTTCTGTATCTTTACTCCAAAAATTGAATTCCAGACTGACATTTTTATTGCTTCAGTCTACTTACTAATTTCACATATTACCCTGTTGGCATCCTCCCATGGCTCTGAATATGGCATCCTACTGGCGTCCTTGTTAGCAGTCTGGTGGCCTGAGCCTGGGTTTTTGAGTGCCTGCTGTGGTGAACAGTTTGGGAGCTGCCAGCAGAGAGAGAGAGAATCACCCAGAGAGACAGAACATGGCTTGTGCTATTCCCATGCCCAACAACTCCTCAGTATTAAAATAGCTCATGAGTGTGAAGGGGCACAAATGGGGAGACTCTGGGGGTGGCAGGAGGGATAGGTGCTGCTGCCATGGAGAGGGTTCCTGCTGGAATTGAACACTGAGGGTGTGGTGGACAATGCATCTGGCACCAGGCGATGCTGATGTTTGCAGGGTGAAGACTAGGCCAGGCAGGTAGCTTGGAGTGAAAGGCAAAGGGTGAATCTTGTGCTGAGTTGAGAAGGCATTTGAGTATATGCAATTCAATCTGCTTGTTGTCAATTTGCACCTACTTCCAGTTGTGGATCCTGAACAGATAGAATCTGGGCCTCAAAGAATGAAAAAAACCATGGTAAAATCATTCATTCAGACATTTATTGAATTACTTCTACAAAGGGGGCATTTGTGACAAC
>JAJEJO010049348.1:0-264179 GCA_020662805.1 Glaucomys volans | reverse complement strand
AAAAAAAAGAAAAAGAAAAACAGACCCTGAGAGACCTGTGGGATAGCATCAAATGTGCCAACATGCACATTATAGGATCTCAAAAGGAAAAGAAAGAAGAAGGAAGAAAAGATATTTGAAGAAATAATAGTCCCAAACTTCTAAAATCTGTGGAAGAGACAGATTTGACTATACACATCCGAAAAACTCAATTCCAAATGGGATAAACTCAAATCCACAGAGACACATTATAGTCAAATTGTTGAAACTCAAAACAAATTCTGAAAATACCACAAGGGTCCTGACTAAGATCAACAGCAGACTTGTTCTCAGAAACTATGGAGGCCAGAGGCAGTGGATGACATATTTACAGGCCTGAAATAAAAAAAAAGTAAACCAAGAATTCTATCTCCAGTAAAACAACCCTTCAGGAATGAAGGGAAATCAAGACATGTCTAAGATAAAGAACATCTGAGGAAATCCATTACCAGTGGATCTGCTTCACATGAAATCTGAAGGAAGACTTTCAGGCTAACATGAAAGGACATTAGAGGCAACCCAAAGTCGTGAGAAATAAAAAATACTGGTAAAGGTAACTACATAGGTAAATGTAAAAGCCAACATCACTGCACTTTTGGTGTAGTTTGTGGTTTCTCTTTCCCTGTGTGATTCACTAGACAAATGCATTTAGAAAAACCCATAAATCTATGTTAATGGACATGTAATGTATAAAGATGTGAACTTTGACAATATAAAAGAGGTAAGAATGGGGGTGTATAAGAACAAGTGTTCATACTTTTAAAATTAAGTTGATATCAACCAATCTAGGTTATTATTAGCTTAAGAAGTTATTCATAAATCCCAAAGTAATGACTAAGAAATAACAGAAAATGAATAGACATAACTGAACCAGGCATGGTGGCCCTGCCTATAATCTCAGGGGCTCAGGAGGCTGAGAAAGGAGGATCACAAGTTCAAAGCCAGCCTCAGCAAAAGGAGGCACTAAGCAACTCAATGAGACCCTCTCTCTAAATAAAATACAAAATAGGTCTGGGGATGTGACTCAGTGATCAAGTGCCCCTGAGTTCAATTCCCAGTAACCGCCCCCCCACCCCCAAAAAAAGACAAAACTGGGAAGAAGATTGTAGCAGTAATCAAAAACCTCTCAACACTGGTGTGGTGGTATATGCTTTAATTCCAGGAATTCAGGAGGCTGATGCAAGAGGGTCCCAACTTAGCCAGACTCTGTCTTAAAAAGAGTTGGGGGTGAAGCACTGCAAAAAATGGGGGGGAACATAGTAAAACAAATTCAAAAGCATATTTAAAGGATTATACAATATGACCAAGTAGGATGTGTTTCTGGAATGAAATATGGCAACATATGAAGGTTAATTGGTACAATCATCACACTAATAGAATAAAGAAAACCCATTTATCATCTCCACTGAGGCAGAAAAGGCATTTCACAAAATTTAACACTGTTTCCTGATAAAAGCACTCGATAATCTAGGATTAGAAGGGAACTTCATCTACATGAGGAAGGGTGTACATGAAGAACCCAATACTGCAAACCACAGGGAAGGCTAGAAGCCTTAAGATCAGCAACAACGTAAGGATGCCCACCTTGGCCACTTCTGTTCAACACAATAATGGAAGTTCTAGCTAGAGAAGTTAAGCAAGAAAAGGAAGCATTAGGCATCCAAACTGGAATGGAATAGAAGTAAAATTACATCTTAGCCCAGAGCTGGCAGTGATCTTCTATGAAGAGAACCCTGAAGACTGCACAAAGAAGGTACGTGAGAGCTAACCAATGAGTTCAGCAAAGTTGCAGGACATGAAATTAAGGCACAAATATTCCTGTATAGTATCAATGAACAATTAAAAAGGGAATGAAAAAACAATTTTATTCATAGTAACATTAAAATGAATAAAGAGGCAAAGGATTCACACATAGAAAGCTACAAAATAGCCGGGCATGGTGGCACACACCTGTAATCCCAGCACTTGGGAGGCTGAGTCAGGAGGATCACGAGGTCAAAGCCAGCCTCAGAACTTAGCAAGGCCCCAAGCAACTCAGTGAGACCCTGTCTCTAAATAAAATACAAAATAGGGCTGGGGATGTGACTCAGTGGCCAAGTGTCCCTGAGTTCAATCCCTGTTTCAAAAAAAAAAAAAAAAAAAGAAAAAGAAAAACCTACAAAATATCACTGAAAGTTGAAAAACATGTAAATAACTGGAAACACATCCTGTGCTCATAGTTTGGAAGACAATATTGTTAAGGTGATAAAAGTACCCTGATGTTTTTTGCAGTAGCCTGATGAATTTTTCCTAAATTTCATGTGAAACATTAAAGGACCCCAAATAGCCAAAACAATCTTGAAAAAAAAAAAAAAAAAAAAAAAAACAAATTGGAGGACTCACACATCCTAATTTCAAAACAATACAAAGTTATAATAAAACTGTGGATGTGCCTTTGTTTTAGTTCATTTTATGTTGTTACTAATAACAAAACACCTGAGGCTGGGTGATTTATAAAGAAAAGAGATTTACTTGGCTCAGAGTTCTAGAGATTCAAAAGCATGGTGCCAGCCACTTCTTAGAAGATTCTGATGAGGGCCTCATGACAGATGACATCACAGAGGAATTCAGGGGAGGTACCAGGCTCCCTTGTGACAGTTTGTGGTTGTTACTGGGGATTGAGTGTTCCACCATCTCAACACCATCACACTGGGTACCAATAACAAACCACGTCAAACCATAGCATTCCACCCCTGGCCCCCAAGGTTCATCATGTCCTTCTCATAGTACAAAATAAACACATCCCATCCCCAGCAGTCCTAAGATCTAAACTCTTTCCAACGTTGTTCAAAAGTCCAAGTTCAAAGTCTCATCCAGTACTCAGGGCAGACCCCTTCCAGTGGGAAGCCTATAAAATAAAAATGTCACATGCTTCCAAGACACAAACGTGGGACAGGGTGGGTAGACATTCCTAGATGTCTGCCAAACAAAACCCAGCAGGGCATTAAATCTTAAAGTTTGGGCAGCATCCTGTGCACACTGGGGCACAGGGGGCTCTGGCTGCTCTGCTTTCAGGAGGGGAGGCCAGTGTTCATGGCTTTCCCTGGCTGGCTTTGCATGATGCCAGTGGGTCTACCTTTCTGGGGTCTCAGAGACAGTGGTCTACTCCTGAGGCTCCATGAGGCATGGGGTGAAGAACCCCTGAAGCAGGCTGTCTGGACACCCAGCATTTCCTTTAAAGCTTGGTGGAAGCATCCATGACTGCACCACTCTTGCATCCTGCACGCCAGTAGAGCCAACTCTATTTGGAGGTCACCAAGGTCTGCTGGTTGCTTCCTGCAGAGTGGCAGATCAGCCATGCCTGGGCCTGTTTGAACTGCAGCCAGCTCCACTGTGTAGCACTTGCCTAGAAAGCAGAAGCTTATCCAGAGGCAGCCCTGGTCAGCGAGTTGTGGACACTGCCAAGCGCTGTTCCACCAACCACTGGGCCCTGTGAAGGGGAGGAGCGTGTAGAGCCAATGCACAGCCTGGCTCCCATCCGTCCCCGGCACCTGAGCAGCAAGCGGCTCCAGGCCGCTCCTCGCATCCTCACAGCTTCAGCTTTGCTCTTTTCCTGGACAATCTGCATTTTCCAAATGTTCCCACTCTGCTCCCCTTTGCTCCTGAGTCTGAGCATGAGCAGTTGAAAGAAACCAGGCAGCAGCAGCCTAAATGTCTTGTTCAGAAGTGTCCCAGTCTTCACGTGTTAGGTTTGGCCCACCACAAAGCCCTCCTGGACAATGCAGTGAGATCCTCACAATGGCCTTACAAGGTTGGCCTCTACTCTAGTGCCCAGCAGGAGAGTCTTATTTCTATCAGCATTCTGCTCATAAACACTTTACCAATCTCTAAAAATTTCTAGTTTCTTATCTACTAAGTCCTCACCAGAGATATCCATAATTCTCCATTGATAGCATTCTAGGTTGCTCCTCCAGTCTCTTCTAACCTGTGCCCATTATGCAGTTCCAAAGTCCGTTCCATATTTTCAGGGGACATAATGGCAAATACCCCATTCTCAGTACCAAGATACCAGACAGTATCTTCTGTCTTAATCCACTTCTTATTGCTATAACATAATACCTTTTTTAAAACAATGTCATTGTATTTTTTATACATTTATTTATTTATTTTTATGTGGTGCTGGGGATCAAACCCAGTGCCTCACATGTGCTAGGCAAGCGCTCCACCACTGAGCTACTTCCCCAGCCTCACATAATGCCTTCTAATCACCCTTCTAATAATGCCCTGAGACCTGCACTAATTCCTCCAAGGATGGCTCCCCACTCCTTACCTAATCACCTTTCCCTAGGCTCCACCTGCTGAGAGATCCAGTCCCTTGATATCACCACATTGGGTACTAGGCCTCCTGTATATGAACCTCAGGTAGACAAGCCACAATCAACCTTGGCACAGTGGCATAAGGATAGGCATGGGGGGTGGAAGCAAATGGGCCAGAACTGAATTCTCACAGATATGATCAATTGATTCTCACCAAGGACTAGATGTTTGGGTCCCCAAAATTCACATGCTGAAGTCCTAACCCCACTGGGACTGTACTTGGAGATAGGGCCTCTGAGAAGGTGGTAAAGATTAATTAGATGAGCCCATAGGGGTGGCCCTGATCCAATAGGGCTGTTGCTTCTTTTTCCCCTCAGGAACCAGGGATTGAACCCGGGTGCTCTACACTGAGCTCCCTCCACTCCAGCCCCCCTTTTTATTCTGGGCCCCACTAAGTGGCCCAGGCTGGCCTCAAACTTGGAATCCCTGCCTCAGCCTCCTAAATTGCTGGGATTACAGGTGTGTACCGCCATGCCCAGCTAGAGTTGTTGCTTTTATGAGAGGAAGGGACACTAGAGATCTCTTTCTTTCTGCCCTGTGAGTACACAGCAAGAAGAGAGCCATCTGCAAGTCAGGAAGAGAGCCTTCACCAGGAACTAATTGGCACCTTCACCTGGACTTCAGCCTCCATGACTGTGAGAAATAAACTTGAGCCGGACGTGGTGGCCACGCCTCCCAGCACTTGGGAGGCTGAGGCAGGAGGACTGCAAGTTCAAAGCCAGCCTCAGCAATTTAGCAAGGCCCTAAGCAACTCAGTGAGACCCTGTCTCTAAATAAAATACAAAATAGGGCTGGGGATGTGGCTCAGTGGTGGAGTGCCCCTGGGTTCAATCCCCAGTACAAAAAAAAAGAAAAAGAAAGAAAGAAAAGAAATAAATTTGAGTTGTTTAAGCCATTCAGTCTGTGGTACTCTGTTGTGGCAGCCTAGCTGACTAGGATGCCATTCAACATGGAAAGGAAAATCTACTAAGCAATATTGCTGGGAAAACCAGATAGATACCCACACACAAGAGAATGGCATTGGACTCATGTCACATACAAAAATTAGCTCAAAATAGATCAAAAGACCCAAAATGTAGACCTAAAGCTATACTATGTTTCCTTAGAAGAAAACACAGTAGAAAAACTTCATGACCTTGTGCTTGGCAATTATTCCTCACATGTGACACCTAGAAGCACAGGCAATAAAAGAAAAAACAGATGAACTGGACTTCATCAGAACTGAAGACTTGGTGCATCACAGGACACTACCATGAGAGTGAAAAGATAGTCCACAAAATAGGAGAAATTATTTTCAAATCATGTATCTAATAAGAGACTAATATCTAAGCATATGAAGAACTACAACTCACCAAAAATAAAAAGACCCAATTAAAAAATGGGCAAAGGACTTGAATACACATTTCTCCAAAGAAAATATACAAATGGTCAGTAAATACCTGAAAATATGCTCAACATGATTGGTCATTAAGGAAATGAAAATCAAAACCACAGTATCACTTCACTGCTCTTAGGATGTCTCCTATGGAAAAGCAGAAAATATCACTCATGCTGGTGGGGATGCCAAGGCAGTCAGTGCCTAGGGCAATTCCAGGCTCTAACCTAGAGGTCCTGAAAGCAGGGGCTCCACACACATCCTACAGTGACAGCAACATCAGCGTCCACACAGTGTCCAGCCACAGGCGGAATCTTACATCTACAAAAGGAAGGGAGTTGCAATACAGGCTGAACACCACGAGCCAGGTCCACACTGTGCTGGAGGAATACAGCAAGACATAAAGGACTCATCTCACAGGACTCCTCTTGCATGAGGTTCCTAAGAGGCAAATTCTAGAGGCAAAATGAGCTGAGGTTACAGAAGCAGTACCTGGGAGAGCTGCCCTTTAAGAGGCAGAGTTTGGATTGGGATAACAGAATGCTGCTGGAAACAGTGAAGGTCACAACACTGTACATGTGCCCAATGCCAGCTGCACCTTTGAAAATGGCTGATGGTAAATTTTATTTTATACATATTTTACCACTATAAAACCGCAATTTTAACTCAATGACATGGAAAAGAATGTGTGTAAAATGTCCTGTGTGAATGAAGTTCTCTCTAGTGTGGGTTTCATGGCATTGAAAATAACCACGGTGGAGGAACTCCTTTTCCACCCACAAGCACAGGAGCGCTTCCCTTTTCCTTTCTCCGGGGAGGCCTGGGTGCCTGCGTCATTCCTTTCCTAAGTCTCTCCACGAGGGGGAGATCACAGGATCCTAGGTTTTGCTCAGTTTTCTCGGTTTCTCCAAGGGAGTACATACTGCTTTTGGTTCAAGAGACGAGGCTTCTTTAACTAAACAGAAGTGCCCTCTCACCCCACTCAGCAGGAAAGAGGCTCGGGGAAGAGGCTCGGGGCTCTGCCCTGGAGCTGGTGGTCACAGGGGTAAGTCTCTGCGGAGGTGCATCCTCTGGTGCTGGCACATGTTGGAGCTGTGTCGGAAGGCCTTCCCGCACTCGCCACATCGGTAGGGCTTCTCCCCGGTGTGCACCCTCCGGTGCTGGGTCAGGTATGTGCTCTGGCTGAAGGCCTTCTTGCAGTCGCTGCAGGTGTAGGGCTTCTCTCTGTGGTGCGACCGCTGGTGCTGAATAAGCCTGGAGCTGTTGTGGAAGGCCTTGCCACACTCGGCGCAGGCGTAGGGCCTCTCACCCGTGTGGATGCGCTGGTGCTGGATGAGGTGTGTGCTCTGGCTGAAGACCTTGCCACAGTCCGTGCATTCGTAGGGCTTCTCTCCAGTGTGGCTTCTCTGATGTTCAACAAGTTTGGTTTTCTGGATGAAGGCTTTCTCACACTCGTTGCATTTATAGGGCTTCTCTCCGGTGTGAATCCTCTGATGTTGGATAAGGTTAGAGCTCTGAGTGAAGCCTTTGCCGCATTCTTTGCACTCAAACGGCTTCTCTCCAGTGTGCGTCCGGCGATGCCGGATGAGGATGGAACCGTCACTGAAGGCCTTCCCACAGTCCGTGCACCTGTAGGGCTTCTCGCCGGTGTGCACTCGCTGGTGGTAAATGAGGGAGGAGTAGGCGCTGAAGGCCTTCCCACACTCGCCGCACTTGTAGGGCTTCTCCCCCGTGTGGATCCGCTGGTGCTTCATGAGGTTGGGCCTCTGGTTGAAGGTCTTCCCGCACTCCAAGCAGCGGTAGGGGATCTCCCCGGCGTGCATCCGCCGGTGACTGATGAACTCGCAGCTCTGGCTGAAGGCCTTCCCACACTCGCCGCACTGGTAGGGCTTCTCCTCACGATGAAGCCGCTCGTGTTTGACAAGGTTAGCACTGTACCTGAATGTCTTCTCGCAGTGACTGCAATAATGCAGTTTTTTCCCAGTGAGAATTTTCTGATCTTCTCTAACAACTAAGTTTGAATTTACGATTTCGCCTGCATCACGAACTGTGTTTGGTTTTATTGACCAGTGCACACGCTTATGGTTGTTGAGGTAGGACTTCTGCTCAAAACTTTGCTCACATGTATCACATTTGTGAGGTCTCTGATCCATGCACAGACTTGACCCCAACCTGGGGCCTCCCCCAGCCTCGCGGATGCTCTCCTTGCTGGCAGGTGTGACTGGCCTGGGACCTCTCTGCCACTCTGCCTTGTCCAGGCTCCCCTCGGATTCAGTCCTGGTCCCATGGGCTGAAACAGCAAACAGGGCTTGTTCAGAGACAGAAGGCAGGCAGGAAGCTGCTGCTGACCACCTGAATACCAGACAATCATCTCCAGAACCACAACCCTGCAGATGGAGCCCAAGACTCAGAGGCTCCAGGTCCTTGCCCAGACTCACAGTTATGCGGCACCGGAGCATTAAAACCAGGTCTTTGCTGCTCGAGTGGACTGCAGGACATCTATGCCCAACAGTACAAAGGGACAGAAGACAAAGGATTCACAGCACCCTGGAAACCAGAGCAAGGAGGGGCTGCAAAAGTCACAGATGATGAATGACAAAGAAAAAGTAAGGCCAAGGAAGTCTGAGGTCACCCCAAAATCCGTGGCAGGGTGGATTTTGGCACACTCACGGTAGCCCTGCAGGGTGAAGGTAGAGGACACACAGGCTGAGAACCCGTGGCTCTCCCCAGAAGGTCACTGCCACTCCCAAGGTTTTCCCTGAGTGCCTGAACGTCCCCACCTACATAACCACCAGCTCCTCCAACTCAGGACACCTGTACAGAATGCCCTCTGATACCTTCAGATCTCCATGCATTTCAACACTCACAGTCCAGAAGTGAACACTGACAGCATACAAGTGGGTCCTGCCGCAGGGCCCGCAGAGCCAACACCGGCAGCCCACTCAGGATCCACCAGTCCTGGCCCTGATTTGCCCACTGAACACCCTAAGGCAACTCACCCCATTTCTGAGCCTGGGTTTCTCATCTGAAAAGCAGGGGCTACAGCAACATCATGAGAATGACACCCAGGTGAACAACAGATTGACTGTCAGCAGCCCAGCACCCAACACAGTGGGACTCAGCCAGCCAGTGATGCCGCTGTCATCACTGCTCCCTTCCTGACTTGAGGGGCCTGCTCCATGCCCTCAGCCAGGCCCTCACTGTACATGGACAGATGCAGGACAGGTGCTGACTGATGTGCAGCTAGAGAGCTCACTCGCTGCCACAGGAGCACATGCTGGAGCTGAGCTCTGGAAAGAGTCTCGAAGCCCCTCTGCAGCTGTCTGCACACATCCTGTGACCAGCCACTGAGCTCTCAGATACACATCCACAAACACCATTCCTGTGTGCCAGAGATTCGTGCACAAGTACCCCAAACTGGGGACTACCAAGACTCCTCCACAAGTAGAGGGAAACAAATCACAGTACATTCACACAGCAGAACACTGGCAATAGAACAGACCCAACTGCTGCTGCATGAACCAGAACTCTGAGCTCAGAAGGTGCCTGCAGGCATCCTAGAGCAGCCTCTTGCAACCCCATGGGGAGCACCCAACACACAAACACCAAAAAGAAGCAGTGCTTGTACACAGGTGTGGAAAGGCCATCACAGAAAGAGCAAGGAATACTCCAGAATACAACTGTGTCTAGGCCATGAGATTCAGAATGATGGCTCTCTAACAGTCTACAGTTGTCAAGTGAATTAATTTCAAGAAGGGGAATGAAGTGATGGTCTCATCACTACACCCTTGTCTGACCCTGCTCTGAGGGCAGAGCTCCTCAGGTTCCCAGGCCCAAGCCTCCCCTCCAGCACCCTCCCTAACTGGCTCTTCCTGGAAGCCTGTCCCAATCTGCTCCAAAATACTGCCACCACTGTCTCCCTAGAAGATTCTGCTCAAGTCTCCCACCGAGGCATCCAGGTGACAGAGGCAATCAGAGACCCAGTAGAAGCCATGCAAGTCACCTAAGCTGGCCCTGATCCATCTCCCCAGACTCCTGAGTCCTTAATCAGACACCCTGAACCCCAACAAATGCTGGTGCAGTGGCCAAGCTGGGAAATGGCTCCCCTCACGCACCTGAGTGGTTGACTCTCATGCACTTTCTTCCCTTGGCATCCTGCGTGTCCAGAACCCATGGCTCGTCCCCTCGCTCCAGCTGTAAGATCACTCCAGGCTTGGGACCTGTAGGGCCTGCTCCTGAGAAGGAGACAGGGCCTGGGTTGGTACCCAGATGCAAAGCTACACTGCAGGCCATCTTGCCCTGGGGCTGCTGGGGGAAGGGAAGCACAAGCAGAGGGTGGTGGTAGCTTATACATCCTCTGGAGGGGTTGAGAATGGGCTGGAGGTGGTCATGAAGATGGAGGCCTACGACTGGGAACAGAGCTCAGGGGCTTTCTCCACCAGGAGGTGCAGAGCTCCCCTGAGGAGGGGCCTGCCTCAGGTCTGCAGCAGGACCTCAGAGGAGGGGTGGGCTGACTCAGGAGGGACCCTGCACTGCCTGTCCTGCCTCTTCTCTGAGCAGGCCTTCCTGAACCAGTGCAGCAGTGCCACCTTTGGGTCCATGGGTGAGGCTCCCAGCCCACCCTTGCTAAGCCCTTGGACCCAAAGGCTATTCCCGGAGCTGATGCTTGCTTAAGGGCCTTACCCAGTGAGACCAGGTTCCTGTAGGTCTCCAACATCACGTCCCTGTAGAGGCCCCTCTGGGCAGGATCCAGGTGACCCCACTCGTCCTGGGAGAGGAGCACAGCCACGTCCTCGAAGGTCAACTTGGTCTGAAACAACAGGACCCAGCTGCAACCCCAGGTGTGGCCCAGGGTGGGCACCAGGGGCAACACAAGCACACCAAAGGCAGTAGCAGGTCACCCCAGAGTCACCCTCCTCTGCTGTCAGCACCCAGACCAGAGACGCCTGACAGCATTTGCCAAGAAATCCCCCACAGAGAAAGCCCTTGCGTCCAGAGAACACACTTACCTGGAGCGAATCAGATGGGAACAGGGCCTCCATCGCCTGTGCCCTGGGCTTCCTGCAGGCAGTGGGCTGGAGCCTGTCACTCAGGTGCTGAGGGGAGAGAAAGGGACACAGGAAGGCCCTGCCCCACCCCTTCTTTACTGCCGGCATCTCAGGGCTGACGTAGCAGGCCTGTAGTACCCTCACAGCTGCGGGCACCGCTGCCTTCCAGGCACAGACCTGCCCCTGTCCACCCGAGCCCCACGTCCCTGCCCACGGAGATGGCCCCCTCCCCAGCCTTCTGCCACTTCGGAGGAAGGCAATACTCACTCACTGTGTGTGGAGGAATAAAGACAAAAAAGAAGATTTGAAATAAAATGAAACAAAGGCACAGGGCAAAGGAAGTACACAGAACATAAAAACACAAAACCAAGAGAAGAAAATGCCAACAAATGAGTAATAGTGAGAAATAAGATTAGACTTACAAGAAGTAAGAGACCCTCCAATTAGATGCACACAATGTACCTGTATGCCCTAAAATAAATTAAACAACACAGAAAGGCTGAATGTGAGACCACACACTAATTAAATAGAGCTCCTGTAGCTACTGACCTTTTCTTCATCTTACAAATTTTTTATTGAGCAATGAAACATAGAAAAGCCAACAAATCCGGAATGTACAGCTGGACAGTCACAAACTGCCCACCCACAGTACCAGCACAGGGTCAAGAACAGGACCTGCTGCCAGACACCCTCCTGGCCCTGCAGCCTCTGTCCTGACCCCA
Source organism: Glaucomys volans (assembly GCA_020662805.1). Lineage (NCBI taxonomy): Eukaryota > Metazoa > Chordata > Mammalia > Rodentia > Sciuridae > Glaucomys > Glaucomys volans. The sequence continues at coordinate 252,660 of JAJEJO010049348.1, read as the reverse complement.
CAGGTCAGCTGGTGGACTTCATGCAAACCAGGCAGTCTCTGCCTGCGTTTTCCCTCAGTGTGGAGCACCTCGTTAGCTAGGTCTACACCAATCAAAACAGAACTGATGCAGGGTGCACTGGCACACACCTGTAATCCCAGAGACCTGGAGGCTGAGGCAGGAGGATCTTAGGTTCAGAACCAGCCTCAGCAACTTAGGGAGGCCCTAAGCACCTTAGTGAGACCCTGTCTTTAAATAAAACACAAAAACAGCTGGGGATGTGGCTCAATGGTTAAGCACTTCTGGGTCCAATCCCTGGTTACAAAATAACAACAATAAATACAGGTTTGGTTTTTTTCCAACGTATACATTGAGAATCACAAAAAAACACCACGAACCAGGTAATGAAGAAAGTTTTAGCAAATTCCAAAGGCCCACATCACTTGGCAAAACATTCTCTGACCATTTGTTGTTAAACGAGAGATATCTGATAGAAAGACACACTCCCTCCCCCAAAAAGTACAGAGAAATGGAAAGCAATGTGCAAACAGGTCCAAGGAAGACAACTCAAAGAAAACGTGCATCCTTAAATACACCTGTTTTCACACAAGAGACCAAAATAAATGATCTAAGCATCAACAGGAAATCAGATACAAAATAATAAAGTAATTCAAGGAAAAAGGTGAAATAGCATAAAGAAAACAATTTAAAGAAACAAAACAATCTCAACACTGGTTCTTTGGAAATGTCATTAAAATACACAAAGTCTGGCAAGTTCACTTAAAGGAAGAAAAAATAATGGAAAAGAAAATACTGTCAAGAACAAAGAAGAAGACAAAGTGAGACACCACCCAGAGTTTGGCCCAGGGCCTGGAGTTCACAGCAAAACAATGAGGACACAGGAGAAGCATGTTCAGGAGCTAGTGACAGGTCAGTGATGCTGCCTCTCTTGCTGGTCAGCATCCTGGCCAGTGCACCACGTCTCAGAAAAAGAACACAAGTAATGGAAAAGACAAAATCACCATTGTGGGGGCTGGAATTGTGACTCAGTGGTAGAGCACTTGCCTGGCATGGGTGAGGCCCTGGGTTCGATACTGGCACCACATATAAATAAATAAAATTAAATAAAAGATCCATTGGCAATTAAAAGTATTTTAAAAATTGCCATTGTCTGAGAATGACAAAGTCGTCTACCTAGTAACCTCAGGGGTAGTAACCTCAAGGGTGTCAATCCACAGCAGCCACTTTACTCACTCTCTCTCTTACTCACTGGTGCTGGGGATGGAAACCAGGGCGCTTTACCACCCACATCCCCAGCCCTCTCTACTTTGAGGCAGGGTCTCACTAAGTTGCTGAGGCTGGCCTTGAACTTGCCAACCGCCTGCCTCAGCCTCCCGAGTTGCTGGGATTATAGGTGTGCCCCACCACATGCAGCCACAGCATCACCTTATACAAGTCAAACATAATTTTAAAAAGTCCTATGTACTAGCAATCAGCAACCAAAAGCTGACATTGCACCACCTATGAAAATCATACAGTAACTAAAAGTCTTACAAAAAAATATGTTGCTGGGAACAGTGCTGCACACCCAGCTACTCAGAAATCTGAGGCAGAAGATCACTTGGGCCCAGGAGTTTCAGACCAGTCTGGGCAACATAGTGAGATCCTGTCTCAAAAAAAAAAAGTACTAAATGAACAAAATAACAAAACTTTATTGAAAAATCTTAAAAGACCTATAGAGAAACAAAAATTATAAACAGTAAAGGACGGAATATAACAAAGATGTGAATTCTCGCTAAATTAATCTATTCTGTGCAATTACAATAAAATTTTCAAAAGGACACATGAAGTGAGACCAAAATGTCTCTAAATATCACAGGAAAGAATAATGATCTGAGATTAATCAAGGCAATGCCAAAAAGAAGCCAAGGAGACAGAGGTTTTCCCTACTTGACACCAAGGCTCAGGCTACAGCAGTGAACCCTGAGGGGTAATCAGCAGGAAAGACAGTGGGACAATTGCCTGTGGGTGTTGCAGTGGCCAAGCGTGTGGCCACACACTCAATAAGTGTGCTAGCACAACTGGTTTTCTACAGGAAAATAAAGGAGATCTCTGCCTTCTATGGTATGTAAATATATATTTCAGGCAGGTTGAGGATCTAAATGTTTTTTATAAAGTCTAGACAGAAAAAGATTGTGCAATTTGACTCCATCAAAAAGAAAAAAATCGCCGGGCACAGTGGTGCACGCCTGTAATCCCAGCACTTGGGAGGCTGTGGCAGGAGGATTGCAAGTTCAAAGCCAGCCTCAGCAACTTAGCGAGGCCCTAAGCAACTCAGTGAGACCCTGTCTCTAAATAAAATACAAAATAGGGCTGGGGATGTGGTTCAGTGGTGGAGTGACCTGAGTTCAATCCCTGGTACCAAAAAAAAAAAAAAAAAAAAAAAATTGTTGCACAAGATAGGATAAATTTTTTATAAAAACAAGCTATAGAGTGAAAAGACATTTGCAAACAAGCATAAATACATAGAATGTGTGTGTGTGTGTGTGTGTATAGATATATAGATATACAGTAGCTGGGGTTTGAACCCAGGGCCTTGTGCTTGAGAGGTGAGCAGTCTACCAACTGAGCTATATCCCCAGCCCCATAGAATATATTTTTTAAAAATTTAAAGGCACTCAGTTTTTTTAAATGAGGCCTGGGGACATAGCTCACTGGAAAAGCGTTTGCCAGCAAGACTGAGGCCCTGGGTTCAATCTCCAACACTGCTGAAACAAAACAAAACAGAAGTATTGCAGGGTATAGTGCATCCCTGTAATCCTAACAACTTGGGAGGCTGAGGCAAGAGGATCATAAATTTGAGGCCAGTCTCAGTTTAGTGAGACCCTGTCTCAAAGAAAAGTGGGGAGAGTCAAGGATGTAGCTTTGTGGTAGAGCACTTCTGGATTCAATCCCTAGTACTTGGAGGGGGGTGATGACCAGGAAATATGACTTGCTAAATCACAGATAAAGCAAACTGTCCAATACATATCTGAAAAAGAATTTCAATGTCATTAAGAATTACCGAAATGGGGCTGGACATGTAGCTCAGCATTAGAACTCATGCTTAGCTCTATAAAACCAGACAAAATGTATTACAGAAATATAAAGTAAAATAAGATGTCTCTCCCATGGATAGGAAAATGTAAAATACTTTGTGATAGCAAATGCTGAGGACATGAGGAGTGCTAACTGGTGAGTTGCTCTGCAAATCTGTCTGGTGCTACCTGGCACAGCTGAAACCCTGCAAACCTCTCAGGAAGTCCAATTCTCAGTATGTGCCTTTTAAAAAATCCTGCTACTGCACTTAAGTCTGTTACTACATGACTCTGTATAAGAAAAAAACCTTGAAGTCCCTCAAAGTAGTAGGTAAGATCATAGAAGTTTAAAGAAACCAAGCACATCAATGTCAAGGAGGAAGCACAATGTCAGATAGGGTTATCCAGAGTATGATAGGTGTGTAGAGTTTTGTTTTGTTTTGTTTTGTTTTTGTACCAGGGATTAAACCCAGGGGCAATTAACCACTGGGCTGCATCCCCAGCCTTTTTTATTTTTTTCTTTTGAGACAGGATCTCAGAGCCTTGCTAAATTGCTGAGGCTGGCTTTGAACTTGGGATCGTCCTGCCTCAGCCTCTGGGGTTGCTGGGATTACAGACATGTACCACCAGGACCAACAGTATGTAGATTATTAGGAGATGAAAGACAACCTTAGGATTGTAGTGATATAAGCAAATGGGATGAAGCATATTGATCAGAAAATGAGTGCCTCTGAGGAAAAGAGGGACTGGAATCTTGGGTCTAAAACACAGTTTAACTTTAACTTTTTTTTTTTTTTTTTTTTGGTATTGAGAACTCAACCACTGAGTTATATATTCCTAGCCCTTTTTATTTCTCAAGACTGTCTCACTAAGTAGCTGAGGTTTATCTCAAACTTGAAATCCTCCTGCTTCAGTCTCCTGAGTTGCTGGGCTACAAGTATGCACCTTGCACCTGGGTAACAATGTTTTCTTTAAAAAAACAAAAATAAAAATAAAAAAATTTTAAAAAGCTTGAACATATATGGGCACAATGACAACTGACAATTTAAGATGCTGACGTTTGTTAATCCGTTCTGCATACATGCTTTTATTTTAAAAATTTAGAGAAAAAAGCCGGGTGTGGTGGTGCACACCTGTAATCCAAGCGACTCGGGAGGCTGAGTCAGGAGGATCGGGAGTTCAAAGCCATCCTCAGCAACTTAGCGAGGCCCTAAGCAACTCAGTGAGACCGTGTCTCTAAATAAAATACAAAATAGGGCTGGGGATGTGGCTCAGGGGCCGAGTGTCCTTGAGTTCAATCCCTAGTTCCAAAAAAAAAAAAAAAAAAAAAAAAAAATTTAGAGAAAAATATTTTTTAAATACATATTAAAAAGCACAGGGTGCCTGTAATCCCAGCAACTCAGGAAGCTAAAGCAGGAGGATCTCAAGTTCTAGGGCAGCCTGGACACCTTAGTGATAACCTGTCTCAAAAAAGCTAGGCTGGGGTTGTGGCTCAGTGCCTAACATGTGTGAGGCACTGGATTTGATCCTCAGCACTGCATATAAATAAATAAAATAAAGGTCCATTGACAAGTTAAAAAAAAGAAGAAGAAGAAGAAGCTAGGCAGGAAGTGGCTCAGGTCATTCCAGTGGCTTGGGAAGTTCAGGCAGGCTCAAAGCCAGCCTCAGCAATAGCAAGGTGCTAAGTACCTCGCTAAAGTACAAAAAAAAGGGGTGGGGGCGGCGCTAGGAATGTGGCTCAGTGGTGGAGTACCCCTAGGTTCAATCCCTGGCACACCCCCCAACCCCACCCACCATAAAAAAAAGCTAGGCATCTGGACTGGGGCTGTGGCTCAGTGGTAGAGTGCTCTCCTAGCATGTGTGAGGCACTGGGTTCAGTTCTCAGCACCACATATAAATTATAAATGAATAAAATAAAGGTCCATCAACAACTAAAAAACATACTGAAAAAGTTAAAAAAAACGCTGGGCACTGGGGATGTGGCTTGGTCCAACTTGCACAAGGCTCTGGGGTGGGGTGAGGGGGGCAGGAGGAAGCACAAGATGATGGGGCAAATTAAAAGATTTCAGGTCATTTGAAAAATGAGAATAAAAAATTTGACTGGAAAAAAGCTTTGAAGAGCCCAAAGAGAAAACAGGGTAAGGTGGAAAGAAGTTACACCCAATAAAATGAGGAGTTTGGGAAATGGCTGCTACAGTACAAAATGGGGGGCAGTACCTATAAAGACCTGAGGGAAAAGGGGAGGAGCATTTACAAAGGAGCAAGTCAAGCTCCTTGAAGGACCTCGGGTCACCAGGAAGAAGGGGGGGTCAAGAGCATGCCAGGACACAAACTGACCTGTTGGGTGATCTGCGGAGGGGTCCTCGGGCATGCATGGACCCGTGAGGAGGGACTCTCAAGGGGAGTGGGATGGGGGCAGAAGGAATGACCCGGGGTGGGGGATATAGGTATGCAGGGTGAATGTGGCAGCGGGGAGACTAGGTCTGGGGGGCCAGATGGGGCCTGCCCGGGCCCGGGGCGGGGGATGCTGTCAGTCAGGGAAGGGGAAGGGGCCTGCCCGGACCCCCGGGGAGGGGGATGCTGTCAGTCGGGGAAGGGGAAGGGGCCTGCCCGGACCCCCGGGGTGGAAGGCGTGGTCGATGGCTCGGCTGACCCGCGCCCTGAGGTCGCCGGTAGGGTCGGTCCGAAGAAGGACCGCACTCACCTCAGTGCCGCGGGGGAAACCGCCATCCGACCCGACCCGGCTCTGGGGCCGGCCAATCAAGGCCAGGGCGGAAGTGACGCCAGGCCGGGCCCTCCCCTTGCCGGACTCCAGGCGCCGCCGGGCCGCTCTGGGAAGGGGGCGCGACGTCTCGTTGTCCACCTTGGTGGCTCTCTAAGTCTCCGGGAACCGCGAGCCGCCACAAGGCTGGTCGGTGCTGGGGCTGGCACCCAGAGCCTCACGCATGCCAGGCAAATGCCCGGCGCAGTAATTCCTTTCTGATGAATTCTCCCTAGTGAGCAGTCCAAGTCGTCAGAGGGTCAAGCAGCGGTAAACACCCTTTCCTGAGATTGCTTACTGGACAAAGCAGCCTGTTTAATCCACTGTCCCCAACTTTGAACTGCTGTAAATGGAACCCAGTTTCCCCTCCAACTAAAACAGGGGCTCTTGAGCACCACTGCTGAGGACAAGCCCTCCCAGTGTGTACCTCGGCCTAGACCTGACCTCACTTTGCTAAGGGAGCATAAAAGCCGCAGCAGCCTATGGCTCAACCATACCTAGTGCTTTCTATCACTTCCAGGTGCCCCAACCTGTCCCTCAGGAAAGACCTCTATCTGCAAGTCAGGAACCTGGGGTCCCCCAAGACACAGTAAGGCCTTGTCATTCAAGGACCCTGACTACAGCTGCATAGCCCCTCAAAGATGAACCAGTCACCACCTAGAGACTTCCAGGCAGGGCTCCTCCACCCACTCGTCCTACACAAGTCGGGTCAGTTTTCAGGAACTGCCTGGCCTATGATTGACTGGCTCACATTTGAGGCTACTCAGTATGTCACTGTTTATGTGCAAGATGCCGTGGGCTAACAGGAACCTCGTTTGGGTGAAAATTAACCTGTTTTCCCCTTTCAGGTCAGCTGTTTCCAAACTGGTTTCTCAGGAGCACCTCTCCTTGGGAGGGAGAACACCAGGCTCAAAATACTCTATCTACATTCTCTTTAGTGCTCAAATCGAATTAGTGTATGCAGGTCTGGGGACTTTCTCCTAGTGGCCTTCTTTGCACTGAGCAGGCAGGGCAACAAGTCAACCCTGTTGTCTAGTCTAAGGTTCTAGGCAGTTGGTTGGACAAGCTCTAAAGTGGACTGTTCAGAAAGGGTAACTTTGACTTGGGACCACAAACACCAGCCCCAAACCTAGGACCCTCCACTCTGCAAGTGACCACCCCTCAACCCATCCTACTTGTGCAGGGAGCAGCCTGCTCTTGATAATCTGCACAAGGATAGTTAGACCAAAGCAGATCCAGATCCACATCCCAACTCTGTAAGGAAGCTCCCATTAGTTGGCACCTATAACTGCACCCACAAGGAAAAGTTCCACAAGAACATAAGAAAAAAGGAAAATGTACCATTTGAAGGGGAGCTTGTTGCTTAAGTCCAGAGTACAGGGCTGCTTCCAGGAACTGGGAAAACCAGTGAACCCAGCATGCACACCCTCTGTGAGTCCCCACCAAAATACTGAGGGTAAGGTCCACAGCACTGCGCACAGGATTTGGTTCTAACCCGTTTCCTCATTTGTGAAATGGAGTCTTGGCACTGCAGGCTGAGGTACTGAGTCACCCAACCTAGTGTGTCATGTTCTTGGTCCCCTCCTCTGGGAGCAAGCTCCTGGCCCTTAATACCTGCACCTCCTCTTCAACCACGAAGCTCCCACATCTCTCACTAGTGGTCTGGTTACAAGTTTCTTCCTCTTCACTGTACCAAGATATCCATGGCAGGGACCCCTCCCTCTGAAACCACAGGCACACAGCCTAACAGCAAAAAGACAAACTTTATTGAGCCCTTCAGGCCTAGTTCTCTTTCTCCTGCACAGTCTTGGTTCCACGGAGTCGCCCAGTCCGGCGGGCAGCAATGAGACCCACTTTGCGGCCAGCAGGAGCATCTCGGCGGATGGTAGAGGGTTTACCAATATGCTGGTGGTTACCTCCTCCAAAGGGATGTTCAACAGGCTGCAGGTAGAGGGAGATGGTGTTAGTCATGACCCCACTGCAGGAGGGTTGGGGCAAGATCAAGAACCCTGTGGCTACAAATTACCACCCAGTGCTTCCCCCACTGAAGATTCCTCTGCCACAGAAGTTAGGGAACACCTCTAGAAGAGGCTTGCTAACCCACCCCTGTGGTCACTGTACCCTGAATATCCTGCCCACTGATTGCTGGACTACTTACATTCATGGCCACACCACGTACACGTGGCCAGCAGTTTCTCTTTGCCTTGTACTTGTGGTAGGCACGGCCAGCTTTTAAGATAGGTTTGTCAATCCGGCCACCTCCAGCCACCACACCTGTTGGGAGATCAGAAGCCTCAGAGAACCCCCTCACCATTGGGTCCTTGCCCATGAACCCTTCCCAATGCAAACCACCACTCTTAGTACTGTCATGTATGTCATCCAAGAGACATAATACTTCGACACCCACCATGTGAAGAGCCCACCAGCCTCCACCCTGGTGAACTGACTTTAAGTTCCCAAGAGAGCACTCCCGCTTCACTGTATCTGAGACATAAGGTAAATCCCAAACCTGAATCCCCAAAGGCAACTAACTGACCAAGTACACTGCACTCTAGCTCTGCTTGTTCTGTGAACCTCAGCAACTACTCTGTCCACGGCTGGGTTTAGCGGATTCTAAGTTGTTGCAAAAGGAAGAACCTGGACCCAAATCTTTTCTCACTCACTCAATAGTTAAAGATGCCTTTAAGGAAATCCCTAGTATTCCATCCTGTTTTCTCTGAAGAAACCACATGAATTAACCAATTGAAATGATAACAGAAATCAGGAAGCCCAGATTAGACTGGCACACACTCTGATTTAACCTCAACCTCATTCTGCTCAAACCACCAGAAAAGTAGGTACCATCAACCTCCCCACTTTGAAGACTCACAAAACTTCCTGTACTCAGACTTACAGAGCCCAAAAGTAACAGGTGGCAGTTCATAGGCAGCTCACAGCCTGAGCACCTGGGCACTCACCGACAACAGCTCTGTTGGCTGAAGAAATGACCTTCTTGGAGCCAGATGGCAACTTCACACGGGTCTTCTTGGTCTCAGGATTGTGAGAGATGACCGTGGCATAGTTACCGGAAGCTCGAGCCAGCTTGCCCCGGTCCCCAGGCTTCTCCTCCAGGCAACACACAATCGTACCCTCAGGCATGGTGCCCACAGGAAGAACATTGCCAATATTGAGCTGGGCTGCCAGGAGAATCGGAACCAGGTGGTCAGTGCAACCAGAGACAATGCAAAGCCAGGCTTCTAGGAAAGGAAACCCCCAAAGCGACAAGCACATTAAGCATCTGGGCTCCCACCTCTCCAGACACCCCGTTGGATACCATATCCCAGGGAGCCCCACTGAAGGCTTCCGGCGCGGGTGGTGCCTACCAGGGTGCACGTTGGGCAATCCAGAGGCAGCTCCCATCTCCTCTCTGCCCCAACTTTCCTCCCCGCCGCTAGGCTCACCCTTCTTGCCGCAGTACACGAACTGGCCTGTGTGGATGCCCTCGGCGGCGATGAACAGCTCCGTCCGTTTTTTAAATCGGTATGGATCCCGGAAGACCACCTTGGCGAGGGGCGCGCCGCGGCCCGGGTCGTGGATAATGTCCTGCGGGCCGAGGTGGAGTGAGCGCGGGTCTCGGCAGACGCCGTGTTCCCCCACCCATCCAGGCAGACACCCCGCACCTTCACGATGCCTTTGATGTAGCCGTGTCGCTCGGCAAAGTCCACCGCGCGCAAGCGTGCGGCGCCCTTGCGGTGTTTCACGTGCGCGCGGAACACGGAGCCAGCGCCCTTCCTCTGTCCACGGATCACTCGGCCCATTGCGGCGGGTCTGGGGGCGACTCAGGTCAACTTGCGGCTGGCAAGCCGGGCGCCGGCCCGGCGTCCCGAGACCCGCCTCCACCCCCGCCTCCCCATCCCGGCCGCGCGCGCCTGTGCCTTCCCAGAACCGTCTCCCAGGGACTACGGTGGGCCCCAAAGCGGCGGATGGCGGCGAAGGGCGGTGGATGGCGGCGGATGGCCCCTAGCCCTAAGCGCCCCAGGAAGACCTACCTGCTCCCGAGCGCGGCTGAAAGAGGAAACAGGGCGCCCGCGAGTCTCCTTATCTTCCGGGGCGGAGCCAGAGCGTTGCCCCCCTTCTGGCGCAGAGCACGCCGGGATGTGTAGTCGTCCGGCGCGCCGCCGCTGAGCCTCCGCGCAGGCGCACAAGAGAGCGGGCGCGGGCTAGGCCCGCGCAGGTGTTTCCCGGCTGACGGGTGTCGCGTTGGCACTGAGAAAGCGCCAGGAGAGGTCGAGGAGTTGGTCTAGAGCCACACACAGCAACCTGCACCAAGCCGCGGGGCCGGCACTCTGGGCCTGACCGAGGAGGGCTCCCGCTGGTGCGGGGCGCCGGGTCGCTGGGCAGTGGGTGTCCAGAAAACGGGGTCTGGCCGGCAGGTGGATATGCCCGGCGCCCGCTGGTCGGGGCGCTGCTGGCCGCGGGGACTTGGTCCCAGCCGGGTCCTCGAGACAACGGGAGAGGAGCACGGGGACCCTGGCCTCTGCCCAGAGGGAACAAGAGGGCGGCTGTGGGCCTCTACGCAAGCTGGGAAGGCCCCGTGGAGGAGATGGCCTCCAAGCCCCCGCGGAAAATAAGGAGGACCAGGATGAGGTGGGAGGTCCCAGGGTGGGAAGGGGACTTAGTGGCACGCACTGGGGAGAGTGGGGAAAGGAAGGTGGACCACGAAGAGAAAAACGAGTCAGAGTACACCAGGCGGTGTCCAGCAGGGCGCATGCTGTGGTGGGAGAAAGGAGCCCTCAAGTATTCCCCCAACACACACACACACACACACACACACACACACACGTCTGAGCGAGCCTTGTCTGCAGGGGAGGCCGTGGACGGGAGGAGGGCAGGGGTCCTAGTGTGTGGGAGAGGCTTGTGGTCAGGACTGGGGTTGGATGTTCCAATCAGATCTTGCAGGACAGAAACAGGAATGGCAGGGGAGGGTGGGGTACCACGTGGCCACCTGCTGAAGTTAGGGGAGTCTAGAGACCTGTGCAAGAGGCCCTCTAGAGAGGCAGCTGACCTGGGGTTGTCAGGGGTGAAGGAAAAGCAGGGCCAAGGGCATTTCTGACTGGGATGGGGCCAAAGACTTCTGGTGAAGAATAGGTCTGGAGGATGGCCATCTCCTGGGACTCCACCTCAGCTAGCACCTGCCAGGAGTCCAGTACCTCAGCTCCCTTGGCTTTGACTCCTCCTTCCTCAGCAGGTAGTAAGGTGCTGACCAGTTTCAGACTGAGCTGTATCTTTGGCCTGCTTCAGTCTCCAGTTACTTTGCGTGGAGGCTTCAGACACATCTCCTGCTGAAGCCTGTAGCAGCTGCTGGAACCTTACAACTGAATGGCCTTTTGTCTAGGAAGGCAAGGTAGTACCTACGTAAATCACCTAGTGGCCTCTCTAGTCAACTGACTGGGCCCTAATTTTAGCCTGTCTTTATGTTTTATAAAATCTGTTTCTGATAAACAACACTCTGATTTCTTTTTAAGAGTCTGTTTTTTTGTGAGATATCCAAGTCTCTATCATACAGTTGCTGAGGATCTTCATCCCTACTCCCTAGTTATCTTCTGTCTCCTTTTTGTTATTCTGGCTCCATCAGGGTCCAGCTCTCCCTGCTCATCCCAGTGTTAATCTGGCAGTGCTAGTGATCTTTGGCATACCTTAACTGGTGGGATTTCTTTCCTGATCCTAGGACTTAGGATAGTCTTGGCAGACAACCATCCCAAGCCCCATTCAGCTCCCTCCTGTGCCTAACCACACCTTGGCACAGCTGACAGTAAACAGTTACTTGTTTGCTGAAGGAATCAACAAGAGAGTGCCTGAGACCCTTCATCACACTGGGTTTTGTGGGGGTGGGGGGTGTTGCAGTGCAGAGGATTGAACTTAGGGTTTCATGGTAGGCAAGTGCTCTGCCACTAAGCTTCATCTGTATTGTCTCATCCCACTGTTTAACACACTGCAAAAAGAGAAGAAAGATGGGATGAATCAAGATGCTAGGATGGGTGCCCACGTGGTAATGTTGATAGCCAGTCAGCCATGAATGGGTGAGCAGGGGAAGGACAATGAAAGGTGACTGAAAACCACAGAAGCCTTACAGGCGAGCACCTGAAAGATGGGGCTGTGTGTCAAAACCTCCCTCAGCCATAATTATTTCCCTTAAGAAAAACTCAAGCCGGGCGTGGTGGCGCACGCCTGTAATCCAAGTGACTTGGGAGGCTGTGTCAGGAGGATCGCGAGTTCAAAGCCAGCCTCAGCAAGTTGCCCAGGCTATCCTTGAACTTGCAATCCTCCTGTCTCAGCCTCCCAAATCACTGGGATTATAGGTGTGTGCCAGAACCCCAGCTACTTACTGGTTCATCAATAACTTTTCCCAGCCCCAGAGGTACTATACATCCATACATAAGTAAGTGTGAAAGAAATTAGGAAAACAGAAAAACAAGAACTATCATGTTTCTATAACTCAGAAAGAACTTGGGTTGATATTCAGGTGCTTGTGCTGTTGTGTTTGTGTTTCTACTTGTTTTGTGTAGTAACATAGCAAGAATGTTTTCTGTGTTCCTCATCATGGTTTTATGGAAGGCAGAGTCACCCACACATTGATTTCACATTCTGTGTGCCAGCCACCCCCTGCCAACCCAGGGAGTATAGGCAGGGCCTTATCTTCTGGGGAAAGACAGGTAAGAGCAGGTAAGTCAGCTTGTCTTATGTGTCGGGTAGAGTACTGTGGAGAAGACTAAAGCAAGGAGTGACAATAAGGAATTCCCCAGGCAGAAAGGGAGAAAGCGCTTTTAATTGGGGTAGCCAGGGTAGGTTATGTCACCCTGGGAAGGTGACGCAACAGTGCCCATAACAGCACTCTTTGGAAGGAGTGCCTGCATGGGTAAGCAGGGTCAGAGGACAAGGCTTCATCCTGGGATGTGAGAGAGATGGCTAGGCTCTTCTGCATCTAGGTGGTCTTATGGGAGTGGGGTCCTTCACTCATGGCTGTGTGTTCCCTCAGTGTTCACTGTCCCCAGCACCTGCCCCATCCCCAGCAGGTAACCTGGAATGGCGATGGTGCTCTCAACACCCAGAACCCAGGTGAGTGCTCCCTTTGAGCCTATCTGCTGCTCCTGGAGACTGCCTAGCCCCAGTCTCAGCTTTTCAGCCCTGCGCGTCTTCCCAGGGAATGTCAGGCCTATCCTGTCCCAGGATGGAGTCTGAACCAGGTCAGTCTCTCCCTTCCACACCTTGCACTGACTCTGCTGTCTCCTTCCTGAGGCTTTGGGGAGAGGTTAGCTTCCCTGGGCTCCTCTGGACCCTGAGCTTCCTGGCTCACCTGCCTCCAGCCTGGTGTGAATAGTTGGCCCTCTCCTGACACCACCTCATTGCATCTGTTGGAAGCTGTGGAGATTGAGGGGGCAGGAACACTCACCACCACTGTGGAGGCTCAGTCACCAAATCCCTGATCACCCATGAAGAGTGTTGAGGCCAACATTGAGATTGCCTTCTGGTGGGAGGGTGTCTCTCACTCCTAGTTACTCTTGCTTCTTCAGGGAGTGTCTGTACTATGCCCTATGGATGCAGTGACTAGTACAGACAGAGGACCCACCTGCATGTTCCTAATGTGGCCTCCCTATCTCCTGGGTCCTCACCAAGGCTTTGACCACCCAAAACACCAGAGTGTGTGATTGCAGGAAGCTGTCATGTTCGAGGATGTGACTGTGCACAAGGATAGAGTGGAGTTGCCTAGCCCCTGACCAGTGTGCACTGTATAGGAATGTGATGCTGGAGAACTATGGGAATCTGGCCTCACTGGGTGAGTGCTCTGGTGGTCAGTCCTGGGTCGGGGAGGTGAGTCTGTGTTACTCTCAGAGATGACCCTGTTCATCCACTGGATCCTGGGGACTTGGTTCCTATCCAAAGTAGAGTCTTGACACACTTAGAGGGAAAGCTGGACTTCAGGGATCTTCACCTTGCTTCCTGTTAGGCATCTACGGCCTAGCCTTAACCTATCTGGGCTACTCTTCTGGAGCAGTGTTCCACCCCACCCCACACCATCTTCCCACAGGAGAGTATCCCTGACCCACTCCAAGAGCTGTAGCCCTCATGCCAGGCTGCTAGACGCCCTTCCTCCCCTCATAATCCCTGACACGGGCTGCTTTCCCTCTCTACCACTAGACTTTCTTACCACTAACCCTGCACTGATCTCCCTCTTGGAGCAAGGAGAGGACCCAGGGGCCTTGATTCTGCAGGTAGCAGAAGAGAGAGGGACAAATGCTGGCCTGTGCACAGGTGAGTGCAAGATGCAGGAAGGCCCAGGCTGCCACTGCTGAGTGTGTCGTTCACCCCAGCCTATCCTAGGCTTCCTGCAGCTCCATGAGGCCCCTGGGGATTGTCCTGGACCCTCAGGCTGTGGAAGGCATATGTAGTAGCTCCTCACAGCACAGCAAGTTTTCTACTGAACACCTTGCCATTGAGCCCAAACCACTGAAGACTAACTTGTGCAAGAAGACCCTAGTGCACAGCACAAGGGTTCAGTCTGTGTGGTCATCCTGAGCTGCTTGCCTCAAGTGAAATCAGAATTTGACAGACTCTGTGTGTCAAAGTTGAGGGGGGTTTGAGAAATTCATAAAGAGGCACTTTTTTTTTTTTTTTTGAACCAGAGATTGAACTCAGGGACACTCGGCCACTGAGCCACATCCTCAGCCCTATTTTGTATTTTATTTAGAGACAGGGTCTCACTGAGTTGCTTAGGGCCTTGCTAAGTTGCTGAGGCTGGCTTTGAACTCACGGTTCTCCTGACTCAGCCTCCGGAGTCACTTGGATTACAGGCGTGCACCACGGTGCCCGGCTGCACTTTTTTTTTTTTTAATGATGCTAGGGATTGAACTCCAGGCTTCACACATGCTAGGCAGATGCTAAACCAGTGATATTTATGATTCAGTGGTACTGGAGATTGGGCTCAGGCCTACTGTACCAGTGAGGTATATCCCTGCCCTTTTTTTTTTTTTTTTTTTTTTTTTGGTACTGGGGATTGAACCCAGGGGCACTCTACCACTGAGCCACATCCCCAGCCCTATTCTGTATTTTATTTAGAGACAGGGTCTCACTGAGTTGCTTAGGGCCTCGCTAAGTTGCTGAGGCTGGCTTTGAACTCGTGATCCTGCTGCCTCAGCCTCCCCGGCCGCTGGGATTACAGGCATGTGCCACTGTGCCCAGCTATCCCAGTCCTTTTTATTTTTAACTTTTTAGTTTTAGACAGGGTCTTGCTAAGTTGTTGAGGTTGGCCTTGAATTATGATCTCCTGCCTCAGCCTCCTGAGCCTTTGGGATTACAGGTGTGTGTAACCATGCCTGGCTTATTTTGTTTTGAGATGGTCTCACTTAGTTGCCTTGGCTGGCCTTGAACTTGCAACCCTCCCACCTCAGCTGCCTGAGTAGCTGGGATTGTACTTGTACACCACCACACCCAGCTCTTCAAGAGGCTTTACAGTTGGTTCAGGTGAGAAAGGGTATAAGCACTCTGGGAAGCTCCCTCTCCCAAGGGATCAGAGACCAGGTCTGTGGGTGCAGTGGATACTATCCATGGATTGTTTTGATTTTTCATTCCCCAGGGCCCATATGCCAGGGACTAAGCTTGGGGTAGTGAAGCTGCACAAAGAATCTCCAGAGGGGGAGGAAGCCTTGAAGTGACTCAATCTCAGACACGGGTCAGCATGGCAATGATCTCTTTATTACATATGGCTAAGCCTTTTATACAACCACAAACAAAGAAGGCAACTAGCCAACAGCAGTGAATCCACAAAGAAGGCAAATAACCAAGACCAACAGCTAGGTAACCACTCCTTTAATGGTTTCTTAATCTAATCTGGACTGGAACATTTAGAGCTCTGCCCTTTCTCAGGACCAGAGAAACATTCTTGTTTGCAAGCAATGTTCTTTCTCAATCTGTTCCAAACCCCTTGGCAGAACATCCCATTTGCAGGCAAGTCCCACCAAGGACCACAAAGTGCCTTGTTTGCAAGAGTGCCTGCAGCCATTACTTCTGATTCTCTACAAGCCTGAACAGGCAGGGTCCTCTGGAGAAGCAGGGCTCTCTAAAGGAGAGAGGAGCTGTAAACTCAAAAAGGAAAACGGGGGGGTGGGGGTGGGGGGCAGACCTCGATGGATTCAGAGAAGCCTTTATTCCTTTGCAGACTCAGGTGTCATTCGGGTCCACTTTCCTGATGGAAAATGGCCCTCAGTTACAGAGGAGACTTTGGTTTTATAGGGTACAATGATGTCATCACTGGGAACAGTCTTGACAGTCAGGGGCTAGTTGAACAGGTTAAAACCTTAATTCAGGAAGGCAGTTGTAAAAGGTTGAAACTCGTTGTCTGGGGAGATAAGAGTCCAGATCCCAGGGATGAGCACTCAAATCTTGCCCATTGGTGTTAGCTGTGCTTCTGTTTAGGACTAATTGGCCATGGGGAAGGCCATGGTTTAGGGCCCAGCATTCAGCATCTGCCCCTTTCCCCCAGGGCCCATTATTATCAGGAATGCACTGGGAGAGGTTTAATGGTTGGCCAGTTTCCTTTCCCACTTCTCAGCCACACCATCCCTCCATTTTCTTGGGGAGTTATTTTATAGGAATATTATTTTCCATAACCCTTCAGGAATAAAGAATGGGGATGTGGGGTGAAGGGGGTATGCTCCACGCCTGGCAAGCCCTGCCTGCCAGTTCCTGGGCCTCCTTCAAGAGGCCCAAGCCAGGCTCCTTCTGCCCTTACTAGCCTCCCTTTTGGTTTCCTTCTCTTACCCAAACCCTGACATTAAAGCCTTTGGCAAGAATTTCTCAGAACTTCTTGCATCTTTGACATAGAGATTCTGTCTTCAAATTAATAAATTGCTGTCAGGAATGGCATACACCTATAATCCCAGAGATTCATGAGACTGAGACAGGAGAATAGCAAGTTTTTTATTTATTTATTTATTTATTTATTTTTTTGCGGTGTTGTGCTTGTGAGGCAGGCACTCTACCAACTGAGCTGTATCCCCAGCCCGGAGAATAGCAAGTTTGAGACCAGTCTCAGCAGTTTAGCAAGACCCGGTCTCAAAAAGGGCCAGAAAGCTGGTTGTTGTGGCCCATGAATATAATACCAGTGTCTTAGGAGGCTGAGGCAGGAGGATTGAAGGTCAAAGCCAGCCTCAGCAACTTAGAAAGATGCTAAGAGACTTAGCAAGACCCTATCAAAACAAACAAGCAAACAAAAAAACGCTGTGGATGTGCTTCATCCCTTCAGATTCCAGGATGAAGGCCGGGATCTTGTCATCTCTGAGTGACTTCTCCAGGCAAGCAGGACTGACCAGCGGGATTTGGGGTTGCCTCCCTAACCTGAATAGCAGGCCTGAGGATGGGTCAAATACATCCATCCAGCCCTGGGCCTCCCCAGGGTCCCTGTAGGAAAAGCAAGACACTAGGCCTCCCCCAAGCCCCACCAGTGGTCAGGGAGGCTACAGGTGCGCCTGCGGCAAGGTGTTCAGATACAGCTCCCTGCTGCTCAGGCACCAGGTCATCCACACTGAGGCCAAGCCCTACCGGCTCCCCGAGTGCGGTAAGGCCTTCCCGCAGAGTAGGCAGCCGGAGGCCCACCGCAGTGTGCACGCGCGGAACCGGCCCTTCCCGTGCGGCGAGTGTGGCAAGGCCTTCTGCCTCCGCTTTACCCTCAATGAGCACCGCCGCATCCACAGCGGCTTGATTTGAGAACACACATCTATAAATTAACAGGGTTTTTCTAAACATAATGTTAGTGTAGAATATTTGGAAAATGCCAAAACTTATATTAAAAAAGAAGTGTGGTGGTACAGCCTGTAATCCCTGCAGCTGGGAAGGCTGATGCAGGAGGATTAAGGGTTAAAGGCCAGTCTGAGCAATTTAGCAAGACCCTGTCTCAAAATAAAAAATAAAAAGGACTGGGAATGTGACTCAGTGGTAAAGTGTCCCCAGATTCAATCCCCAGTACCAAAATAAATAAATGAGCTGGCGTGGTGGCGCATGCCTGTAATCCCACTGACTCGGGAGGGTGAGGCAGGAGGATTGGGAGTTCAAAGCCAGCCTCAGCAATTTAGCAAGGCCCTAAGCAACTCAGTGAGACCCTGTCTCTAAATAAAATACAAAATAGGGCTGGGGATGTGGCTCAGTGACTGAGTGCCCCTGAGTTCAATCCCCGGATCCTAAATAAATAAATGAATGAATGAAAGAAACTTTTCTTTATCCCACCCTCTGGAGATAGCTACTGTTGATGTTTTGGTGTGTTTTTAGTATCTTTCTAATACTAGTGTGTACAGACATTAATTTACAGAATTGGGGTTATACTTTGAATTTTTTATCTACTCATTGGGTAACAATTCCTGTGTACCTTTGCTATTTTGTGTGAAGTATGATTTATTTAACAATTGCCTGATTTTTAGACATCTTTCTTTTCCATGTTTCATTCACTTCACATGGCACATGTCTGGATTCCTAGGGGTTGGATCTGACTTTCTAGATAGATAGTGCTGTGGATGGGGTGGCACTTTTAAATAATTTTCATTATTCATTAAAAATGTCACTTTTGCCTTTTTAAAATAACTCTGATTTTATTTTTTTGTGGTGCTGAGAATTGAACCCAGTGCCTTACATGTGATAGGTGAACACTCTACTACTGAGTCACAACCCCAGGCCTTTATTTACCTTTTGATGAATGGGTTTCCTGTAAGCCCTTGACGTTGGGAGCATGTGGAGGTGGGGCTCCTGGAACGGAATCCACAGCCTCAGGCATGTTAGCAAGCGCTCTACCACTGAGCTGCACTCCCAGCACTTATTTATTTTTTAAAAAAATTTTTAGATGTTGGTAGACCTTTATTTTATTCATTTATTTATATGTGGTGCTGAGAATTGAACCCAGTGCCTCACACATGCTAGGCAATTGCACTACCACTGAGCCACGACCCAGCCCCAGCCCTTAGTTATATTGAGACAAGTCTTGTTTAGTTGCCCAGACTGCCCTCAAACTTGCAACCCTCCTGCCTCAGCCTCCCAAGTCACTGGGATTACAGGTGTGTACAGGTACCAACAGATGTGAGTTTGGGTTCATGTCACCCTTGCAGACTCTAGGTAGTCAAAGTTTGTACACTTGAGACTGGTTTCCTTCCTTCACATGATAAAGCCAGAGAGTACATCCTCTTATATTCGTAACATATGTAAGCATTTGTAAACAGGCCTCCCAGGTACTCTGTGATGTTGGCAGGATCTGGCCTGGGGATACTGTTTTATCAAACATGATATGACCAAGGTGGAGGAGCCACCCAGGGCAGAACAAAACCTAGCCTTCAGCTCCTGGTCTAGAGCCTGCTGCTGTCACGCCACGGAGCCTGTCTGGGTTCATGCCCCCACAGGGGGATTGGCTTTGGAAGGAAGGCTCTGGACTGTAAGAGCAGTTTCCTGTATGTGACCCATTAGTGGGCAGTAAAATCAGTTTTGACTTTTTGGAGGGTACTAGGAATTGAACCCAGGGGTGCTTTATGACTGAATTATATCCCCATCCCTTTTTATTTCTTGAGACAGGTTCTCACTAAGTTGCTGAGGCTGGACTCCAATTTGTGATCCTGCTGCCTCAGCCTCACAAGTCACTGGGATTATAGGCATGCACCATCACAACTGGCTCAGTTTGACTTTTGAACACTATTTTTTTCTTTTTTTTTTTAACCTACATTTCATTTTTTCCATATTTCTGTTGGTGCATTATAGTCGTACATAATGGGATTTGTTGCTACATATTTGTACATGCACACAATATAACAATATAATTTGGCCAATGTCATTCCCCATTATTTCCCCTTTCCTTCCCCTCCTCCCTCACCTAAACACTTTGTGTTCCAAGGAAACAAAAAACAGAGACAATAGAAAATATCAAAGTATATGCATTTTCTGAGTGTACGTGTGAGCCAGGTTGCAACAACATAAGACACTTTTACTACAGGTCGTGGCCAACAAGTCAGTTGAGGCTATTACAGAAGTTTTGCTCCCATAATGTAAGTTGGAACACAGACAGAATTCTGTGGGTACCTGTGCATAGAAAGTGTTCTTTCTATAACTAGGCACCTGGGTACCATCTGTCCTTCAACCAGCAGTAAATTTCTGTGAGTGGATTAGCTTACCAGAATGGCAGAAACGTGAAATAACTGGGAGCAAGTCTTCCTTTTACTAGTTAAGATTGCTTACCAAGCCAGGCATGGTGGCACAGGCCTCTAATCCCAGCAGTTCGGGAGGCTGAGGCAGGAGGATCTCAAGTTCAAAGCCAGCCTCAGCAATTTAGCAAGATCCTGTCTCCAAGTAAAATATAAAAAGGGCTGGGGATGTGACTCAATGGATAAGTGCCCCTGAGTTTGATCCCCAGTACCAAAAAAATAAAAGTAAATTGCTCATCAAAATCCTTATAAGGTCTCACACTGAACTGATTTTCTTTGGGTTATCTAAGGGTTACCCCCAAATTTCTGAGGCCAGATCTGCTTTGATCCCCCAGGGAGCTTAAGATAGGGCATCATTTCGTTTGGGGCGGGATCCCTTAAAAGCTCCCTAAGAGTTGGCCTTCCTGTTCACATTCTGTTTTGCTTGGGTAAGAAGGAGCCCAGGGCTTTGACTTCCCCTACTGATCCAGAGTGACCCAGCCTACCAGAAGTATGGTAAGCACTGGACCCAGAGATACCCCTTGGCAATCCAAGGCTGCTGGTGAGATGCAGCAGGTGAATTACACCCAGTAACCCCACAAGGAAGCCTGTCATTCTGTAGATAGTATCAAACCACAAATTAGATTGACATATCAAGTAATTCCTAAGTCAATATCCATAAGCTGCCTGGAACTCAGCATAGATAATGTACAGTGCACCGTTGATGATGTTTGCAATCTTCTCACACCATTCCTTTGCCTGCCATCCAGATTGACCTCACAGAGCAGCAGCCCAGCCCCAGGCCCCCTGGCCCTAATACTATTCTGGCAATAATGCCAGCAGGCTTCCCTGCTTCTGGATGCAGAGACCCCACTAACACAGCCCCTGTCAGGCTTTGACCCAGAATTTGCTCAGGGCACAGGTGGTTTAGGGACACAGGATTTGTGTCTGAGTGGAATTTGTGGTCCAGTGACCAGCATGGTCCTGTACAAAATTCACAAGGGTTGGGGGGATCTTTTTAAGTTCCAGGCAGCAGAAAACTATTGTCTCCAAATGCCCAAAGCAGGTGACCCTCACCATCCAAAATAGGCAGGAAGGCATAGAAATGCAGTGGAGTCCCCATCCACATTCTTTTTCTCTTTCCAATGTCGTCTTCTGAGTTCCAGCCCCCATATCCTTGATTTTGGAGAACTGACCTTCTGCAGAGTTCCTTGAGTCACCTGACCTCCACACAATGCAGGAGGACATCCTAAAACACAACCTGGATCCACCTGGAAGAGTCTTTGAGAACTTGAACTCTGCATAAAACACTCCATACCTGGTCTCCAAACCCTGTGGTTCTCAGAAAATCAACTACCCATGTAGACTGGGCCCAAGTAAGAAGAATGTACGGTCACTGTATGGACCAGTAAACCATGCTCTTGCCCTTTAGGGACCCACAGTCACTTGGAAGGAATTCCCCATCCCCATGGACCTCTGTCCTACAGCCATATGACAAGCCACCAGGCATGGAAGCAGTGTGGAGTCTCCCAGAAACCCTTCTTAGCTCTGGTCTGTGACACGAGGAAGGGGCCTATGGCCAAGAGAGCTGCTTGCTGTCAGCTCAGGGGAGTGCACCAGGTTCTCTTCCTTCCTTGTGTGCTGGGGACATTTGGGGATTAAGGCACACAGTTGGGGCCACCCTTTACAGACCAGCACAATCCCATGTCACAGCTGCCTCAATCACCAGCCTGTCTCGAATCCTCAGGAAAAGGCTGGGCACAGTGGCCCATGCCTGTAATCCCAGCACTTGGGAGGCTGTGGCAGGAGGATCGCGAGTTCAAAGCCAGCCTCAGCAACTTAGCGAGGCCCTAAGCAACTCGGTGAGACCCTGTCTCTAAATAAAATACAAAATAGGGCTGGGGATGTGGCTCAGTGGTGGAGTGCCCCTGGGTCCAATCCTCAGTACCAAAAAATAAAAAAAAAAAAAACAGAAAAAAAAAAAAAAATCCTCGGGAAAGTGGCCAGACCTTGCAAGGAATGGACCTCTGAGGGTCTTCTGTTCAGCCAGGCTGCAGACTTTTTCATCCCCAATTCTCTTGGTGTGGTCTGAGTCAGCTGTGCCTCCTATATCCACAGTTGGGGCTTGGTCAGGGATTGAGGATTCAAACTGTTCTGATCACCCCCCACACTAATGCTGTCACTGGCTAGCTGTCCAAGAGGATCTCCTAGAAGAAAGAAGAGGACTTCAACTTTTGTGGGGGAAGGTATGGGGTTTTGAACCCAGGGGTGCTCTACCATTGAGTTACATCCCTGGCCCTTTTCATTTTGAGACAGGATCTTGCTAAGTTGCTGAGGTTGGCTTCCAACTTAAGATCCTCCTGCCTCAGCTTCCCATGTTACTGGTAATACAAGCATGCACCACCACACCCAACACCTTGCAGGTTCTTGATGGATGTCACAGAAAAGAATTTCAGGATACATCAGAAAGCATAGACACATTCCAAAAGAAAGAATGCCGGATATCTCAAGAGTGAGATATACTTTTGTGGTCTTGGGCTCTTCTTTTAAAGGAAACTTTGGGGTTGCATCGGCTTAATGGACTGAATTCTTCCAATTATGGAGTACAGAGCAGGACCTCGTGCCTAGTGTTTCCAAGATCTTTAGGTTGAAAGATTAGTTAACAGATAATGTTTGGAATATACCCATATCACAGGTCTTTAACAGTACTTCTTCCTTGCGTTGTTTAACTAATCTAAAAACACACTGAGTAACCTAGCAAAGGAATTAATTAATCACTGCTCTAATATTTATGGGCTTTTCCAGAGTGCAGGCCTGGCCAAGAGTGGTGGTACATGCCTGCAATCCCAGCAACTCGGAAGCCTGAGTTCAAGCCCAGCCTGGGTAACTTAATGAGACCCTTTCTCTAATAAATAAATAAACACATAAATTTTAAAAATGGGGCTGGGGATGTAGCTCCATGGTAAAGCACTGCTGGGTTCAATCTTTACAGGGCTGGGAGGTGTGGGGGGACTCAGACCTGGGGTATAAAGTAAGGGTGTTCATGAAGCTTCTAGATTTAAAGTTACAGTCTCTTTTTTCCCCCATTAGTCTCTTTTCTATTACATATATATATATTTTTTATTATTTGTTACGTTTTTTATTTCCCAAATAAAAAATAATATATACATGTATGTGTGTGTATATATATATATATATATATATATGTGTGTGTGTGTGTGTGTGTGTGTGTGTATCCATAGGCAATCTCTTAGGTATCTATTTATATATTTGATACTGGGTATTGAACCCAGGGTTGTGCTGTATCACTTACTACATCCCCAGTCCTTTCTATTTTTTATTTTGAGACAGAATCTTACTAAGTTGCTAACGGTCTTGCTAAATTACTAAGACTGGCCTCAAACTTTCCATCCTGCTGCCTCAGCCTCCCCAGTAGCTGGGATTACAGGTATGTGCCACCATGCCTGGCTTACTTACTCCCCTTTCTACCTATACTTATTTCTTCTATTTGAGGGTCCAGGTACCCAAGATGCTGCATATTCTTCTGCTCCCCAGAATACTTCCCAGGCTCTGGTCTCCCATTCACAGTCCCTTTCAGGCACTGAAGGTTTGAGACAGGGGTGAAGGACAGGTGGTCAGCATAGATAGTAAATGATTAGGTTGGCGAGATGAGGGCTAATTGGCTAATTGTCAAAGAAAAGGAAATGGGTTACTAAAAGCTGCAGGAAGGGGCTGGGGTTGTGACTCAGTGGTAGAGCGCTCGCCTAGCACGTGTGAGGCACCGGGTTCGATTCTCAGCACCATGTATAAATAAACAAATTCAATAAAGGTCCATCAACAACCAAAAAAAAAGAAAAAAAAATACTCCAGGGATTTGCTAATCCCAGCACAAGGAGCTAACAACGCCCAGGGCTGCTCTTTTCCAGCACATAGGCAGGTGGGGAAGGTAAGGAAAACTGGGATCTACAAAAAGGCAAGACAGAGCCACTCCTGCAGATGACTGGCACTGCATCCCCTCCTCCCTGGAGAAGCCTCTCTGTCTCTCCCTCTCTTAAATAAAACGTGCTTTCTACACTTGCCTTAGCCCGTTTCTCAGGTGCTTAATCTTCAACACCAGGGGAACGAGAACCCAATCCTGATTTCCAAGACTGGTAATCAGTTTGACCCAGTGAGACTTACCACACTTAGACATACTAGAACATGTAACAGAGATCATGCCCAGACATACTGTGTGCAGTGCCCTCTCCCCAAGGTCACCGGAGGCACATGGGGCTTTGGTCCTAAAGGGCATTCCCTTCCAGGACTAGCTGACTCCTAAAGCAGCAAATGACACCCCTTCCACCCCTTTGAGATACAAGCCAGTCAGTCCAGAGCCCACAGTTCTCCTTTATTAACCTCACACAGCAAGCCATTATTTCCTGTGCCCTAAATTACCCCAGGATCAGGCAAGAAACAAGAGACCAGAGCCTGCCCTGCCCATATTCTGCCATCTCCTTTCTGCCCTGACCACTCCTGGTCCTTCCCGGGTGACCCTGTGTGGCATGCCCTGCTTCTTGTTTCTAGGCACCTGTGTCCCTGAACAAATTCCTTCATTAAAGTCATTTCCGTGTTTGTGCCTTACCACACCTGATTAAAACAAGCCCCAGTACCTTCTAATCACTGTGAGACTCATGTGTATCTCGGAGGGTACTGGCCTCATGGAGGTGCTCCCTCTGTCTTTGCCTATTTAAATTTGCTTGGCACTGGCTTGTCTGCCAGGATGCTCCTGGAAATACAGCATCTCTTTATTTCTTTTATTTTTTTATTTTTGGTACTGGGGATTGAACCCAGGGGCACTCCACCACTGAGCCACATCCCCAGCCCTATTTTGTATTTTATTTAGAGACAGGGTCTCACTGAGTTGCTTAGGGCCTCGCCAAGTTGCTGAGGCTGGCTTTGAACTCGCGATCCTCCTGCCACAGCCTCCCAAGTGCTGGGATTACAGGCATGCGCCACCACGCCCGGCATAGCATCTCTTTAAAAGTAGCTTTTTAGTTGGGATGTTTCTGGAAACATTACAATTTGGAACCCTGATCTGTCCTGTTGAAACAAAGATTGGAGACACCTCAAGGGCAGCATAGGGGAATTCCCACAAGGGAGTGCCCCATACTATCCGAAGATGGGGTCAGTTGAGATTCCACAGTAAGAAGCACTAATTCCTCAGCACTTACTAGGGGAACTTACAAAGGCCCAGCTTCCTGGAGACCAGATAGGTTCTACCAAGGTTTGTCCGTAAGGAGGAGCTATGCAGTTTAGAAGAGGGCTTCAGGAATTTAGTTCAAGGCTTGGGCTGGTTCCTGCCTATTTAGGAACAGAAGTTATCTCTCAATATTTCTGAGCAACAACCTAAGCAGTATTATGGGTGTCTAGGAATGTCCAAGGCCCCAGCTTGGGTTCAGGGCTACAGGGAAAACAGCTAAAGCCTAAGTCAAGGCACTCTGTCACTCAGGAAACAACAGGAACTTAGGGAGAACCAGGGAGCCTAAAACCCCCATCCCAGATGGATTAGAGGGAAAGTGATCCTAGCTGGCCCAGAGAACACTGCAACCCTATAAGGGTCTGTGACTGTCTGCTCAGTGGGACCGAGACTCAGTGAAAGGGCGTGTGGAGGCCCTGGAGTGGCCTGCAGTGGACACAGAAGTAAGAGGCAACCCCCTCTCCCCCCTCCAAATAGAACCTTCAGGGCCTAAGTGCCCTATCACCTGAACACTGGGCTGGTGGCCACCTTGAGGCCATCCAAGGCCAGGCTCTCTGAGGACCCATGTGTGAGTTCACCCTCCTGCTTCTTGTGTTACTCTGGCTATGCCCTGCTCGCCCAAGCCGGCCAGGTTGGGGCACAGGTCTGCCTGGCCCCATCGGTTCAGGACCCTGCAGTACGAAGCTTGCTCTGTCATGTAGGCCAGAGACGCCAGTGTGCCCGGTGGGATCTAAAGTCCTGTGAAGGGATCAGGGCACTGGGGCAGTGCTTCCCTGTCTGGCATGGGAGCTGGTGGAGGCTCAAGGCAAGAGTGTGCTGATGTCCTGGGGCTCAGAGAGGAACTAGAACATTTTTTTAAAAATTTTTTCTTAGTTGCAGATGGACACAATACCTTTGTTTTATTTATTTATTTTTATGTGGTGCCGAGAATCAAACCCAGAGCCTCACACGTGCTAGGTAAGTGCGCTACAACTGAGTCACAACCCTACCCCTAGAACATTTTTTACCCGGACTCTGCAGAGGGCTGGGGCGTTGTGGTTATCTGTGGCTGCCGGGTTATCTGTGGCTGAGTCGGGGACCCGGGATTTGGATCAGGCACCGTGTGAGTCCAGCTTGGATGCCCTGAGTCGAGCATCGATGCATTCCACGGACAGGATCCTCACAATAAAGTGGAGTCAGCCCCCCCACTGTGGAAAGTGAAGAGGCATTTAAGAATAGAATGGAAGTTAAAGTGAAGATTCCTGAAGAATTGAAACCATGGCTTGTCGAGGACTGGGACTTGGTAACCAGGCAGAAGCAGCTGTTTCAGCTCCCTGCTAAGAAGAATGTAGATGCTATTCTGGAAGAGTATGCAAATTGTAAGAAATCACAGGGGAATGTTGATAATAAGGAATATGCGGTTAATGAAGTTGTGGCAGGAATAAGAGAGCATTTCAATGTGATGTTGGGCACTCAGCTGCTCTACAAATTTGAGAGGCCCCAGTATGCTGAAATCCTTTTGGCCCACCCTGATGCGCCAATGTCCCAGGTTTATGGAGCGCCACATCTACTGAGATTATTTGTAAGAATTGGAGCAATGTTGGCTTATACGCCCCTTGATGAGAAGAGCCTTGCATTATTGTTGGGCTATCTGCATGATTTCCTAAAATATCTGGCAAGGAATTCTGCACCTCTGTTTACTGCAGTGGTTACAAAGTGGCTTCTGCTGAGTGCCACCCCAGAGCCCTGTGAGGGTCTACTGACCACGCACTGTTCTGTCTGGTATCTGTAAAACACTTTCTGTTCTTAGTCTTTTCCTTGTATAATTGATGTTCTTTAAAATCGTTAATGTATAACAGGGCTTATGTTTCAGTTTGTTTTCTGTTCTGTTTAAACAAAATAAAAGGAGTGAAAGCTCCTTTCCTCATTTCAAAGTTGCTACCAGTGTATGCAGTAATTAGACAAAGAAGAAACATTCAGTAGAACATTTTATTGCCTAGTTGACAACATTGCTTGAATGCTGGTGGTTCTATCCCTTTGACACTACACAATTTTCTAATATGTGTTAAATGCTACGTGATGAAACGCCCTGATTCCTAGTGCCAAAGGTTCAACTTAATGTATATACCTGAAAACCCATGCATTTGTGCTCTTTTTTTTTATGGTGCTTGAAGTAAAACAGCCCATCCTCTGCAAATCCATCTATGTTGTTCCTTAGGCATTCTATCTTTGCTCAAATTGTTGAAGGATGGTGGTTTGTTTCATGGTTTTTGTATTTGAGTCTAATGCACGTTCTAACATGATAGAAGCAATGCATTATTGTGTAGCCACAGTTTTCTGGAAAAGTTGATATTTTAGGAATTGTATTTCAGATCTTAAATAAAATTTGTTTCTAAATTTCAAAAAAAAAAAAAAAAAACAAAAAACAAATAAAGTGGAGTCAGCCCAAGGTCAAGAAGGGTCCTCCACTGCCTGGAATGGGGAGGCATGCAGACTCTGCCAGATGGTGCCTCAAACCCGCAGCATCCTAAGAAAGGCTGATAGTGGGAAGTGACAGCGGTGGGTGTCGGGCGTCCCGCAGGATAGCAGAACCTGGATCTGGGGGCCCGCACCCAGCACAAGTGGCCGGGTTTTGCGTGAAGCTAGGGAGGTGCGCGCGCAGGGAGAGGACGCCCTGGCCTGAGCTGGCGGCTCGGTCCGAGAGCGCGGGGGACGTCGACCTCCTTTAGGGAGTCTTTCGGCGAGTCTCCGCGCGCCCTGCGCCCTGGCGCGGCGGCTATCAAGAAGAAACAGCCTCCTACTGCCCCAACCGGCCTCGCCCGCTGCTCGGGAGCTGGCGTCTGCGCGGTGCCGGCGCCAACCCGGGCTTTCTGCTACCGAACAGCTGACCGGCTGCGCCCCGACAGAGCCAGCGTGAGGAACCCGGACCGAGCCTGGCCGTCGGAAGTGCGCCGGTTGGGGCGACCCCTCGCCTGGGGCGTGCTCAGCCTGCGAGATGTTGAGGGGCCCACCAGCCGCTGCGCGCGAATGCGCCCAACCCTGCCCCAAGCTTCAGCCCAGCCCCGGGCCCAGCCACGCCCTTCTCGACCCTGGCCCCGCCCTCCCTCGTTTTCAGCCACGCCCTCCTCTTACACTCGTGTCGCTCAGGCTCCTGGTCCCGCCCTTCCCGCCTGAGCCACGCTCTCCCCGGGATCCAGCCGGGGCCAGGCTCCTGTCCCGCCCTCCCGGTGAGCCACACCCACCGTGGCCCTGTCCTGCCCTGTCCAGGACCCCGGCCTCTCCCTGGAGCTCCTGGTCCAGCTCTTGGTCCCGACTGTAGCCCTCCAGACAACTCTTCCCTCTCCTTCAGGCTCTGGCTCCGCCCCTTCCGCCCAGACCGGGGAGGCGGGGTGGGTACCACCGAGATGGCCTAACCTCCGAGCGGACCAGAACGGCCGGAACTGGGCTGGGTTCTGAGCGAGGCCTGTTTCTGGCCGCGTCGCGCGCTTGCGGGCCTCGGGCTGGCCTCCGGGAGGGTGAGTCGGTGCGGTGGGCTGGGTTGGCCTCTACTTACGGAAGCGCGGGCCACTTGCAGATGCGGTGAACGCCTGGCGGAGGCCAAGTCGGGCAGCGGCCGCCCTGGACCCGGTCGGCGAGAGGCGGGAGTCGAGTGGCCGAACCCCGCGGCTTCCTCAGGTCGCTCGCGGACTCCGGCGTCCTGCCTAAGGCGAACCCTAACTGCGCCTTCACTCCCGCCCTGGGCCGCCCGGGTCGCTCCTGGTTTTCCTGCATAATCACTTTTTCCAGGGCCCTGTCTTTCTCACTTTTTACGCGTGCAAGGCTTCGAGTCGGTGACAGTGGCTGAGTTCAGGGCCATGGGTGGGTTAGACTGTCTTTGAATTCTGGCCGCCTCTCAAGGCCTGACTTTCTCTGTAGGATACCCCTCTTCCAGTCCTGGCAGCTGCATTCTTAATGTCCAGGCGTCAAGGGAGCACCGCCCTCCAATGGTCACTGCTGCACGGGTCATCCTTCCTGCGCCCGTTGCCTGGGACCATTTTCTGGGCCAAAAGCTCCCCTAGGAAGCATTTCCCATTCTGACCTCTCAGGGGAGGGTCCAAAAGTCGCTGGTTAGTGAGGTGTTAGCTACATCAGATTACATCCCTGGGGCTGGTGACAGATACCAGCTGTTTGCGACCCTGGAGTTTATATACTTGGAGCAGGATTCCTGTATCTGATCCTATCTTCCCTGCAGTCCATCATCCTGGCTTGTGTCTGTTCCAACCTGCAGTTGCTGCTTGCCTTGCTGCCTGTAATCCACCCTCACTGGTTCCTTCAGCCTCATTCTTGATTGCTTCAGGCCCTTTGCACATATTGTTCATGCTGCCTGGACTGTTCTCCCCACTACAATCACCTTGGCATAGGTCCCTGGGGAAGTGACCCCTTAGACTAAATCATTTTTTGTTTGTTTGTTTGTTTGTTTGGTACTGGGGATTTAACCCAGGAGCACTTTACCATTGTGCCACACCCACAGTCCTTTTTATTTTTTATTTTGAATTGGAGTCGCACTAAGTTGCTGAGGACCTTGTTAAGTTGCTGAGGCTGGCCTTGAACTTACAATCCCCCTGTCTCAGCCTCCTGAGTCACTGGGATTACAGGCATGTGCCACTGCACCCAGCCTAAATCATTTTTCTAGTTAAAGGTTTTCATAACTCCCTACATTGGCACTACCATCATTGTGATTTTGTGGTTATTTTGCTCTTTCCTTCACTAGACTGGTCCACGAAGGTAGGATGATTATGCATTCACTGCTGCCTCTCCTTTGCTTAGTTGAGTATGTGGTACATGCCAGCCACTCCTGGGGTGTTTGTGGACTGATTGACATCATGCACAAACACACTGAAAGATGAACAAGGCTTCACCAGGGTTGCCACAACCCAACCCATTGTGCCTGCTGTGCACGAAACACAGTACTGCCTTGATTTTCCTGGAAGTTGGGGAGCTTCCAACACCCTGACCTCTGACCCTTTCATAATTTCCAGCAGGTGTCCCAGCCAGGACCAGTGGACAACACCCATCAAGTCTCATGGTAGGAAGCCTGGCTGCCTCCATTCTCACACTTGCCCTGGGAAGCCTCCACCTCCTACTTTGGGCATTTACCCTGCCCACTGGGCCTGGCCCCAGACCCAGCCTCAGCCCTCACTGTGGCTCCTACCAGACTCAGGCAGCCCCCTTGGTCTCACCTCTCCGGCAGTGATCAAACCTCTGCCAGATCAGGGCCCAGCTAAGACTCGTGAAGGGGAGGGTACTAAGGTTACGAAGAGCCAGGTCCCTCCTCTCCCCTCAAACTGCCCTTTCCCGGGATTTTTTAGAGGAAGGAGCTGGGCAACTCTTACCCAACCCCTTGGTGTGCCTGCCTAAGTTATGCTGTGATGCCGTGCAAGAATGGGGCTGGCACCCAGGGATCCCTGGGGTGCTGGTGTGTGTCCTTTCAGGAGGCGGTGACATTTGGTGACGTGGCTGTGCACTTCTCCCGGGAGGAGTGGCAGTGTCTGGACTCTGGCCAGAAGGCCCTCTACAGGGAGGTGATGCTGGAGAACCACAGCAGCGTGGCCGGACTAGGTGAGGTGGCACTTTGGGCCCCCTCCCCTGCATAGTCAGTTAGCACCCACGCAGCCAGGCCTGCATCAGAGGTGGGGGAGGCTGAGTGCTCAGGCCCTCATGGGCTGAGCAGGGGACTCAAACCTGTGAGTACAGGGTTGGCTCCAGACTCTGCACATGTCAGGTGGCTCAGCTCTCACTAGGTAGGTAAAATTCTGGGAGTTAATAAAGCCTCTTTTTTCCTAAGCTACTAAATTAACTTTTTTTTTTTTTCTTTTCTTTTTTTGGTACTGGAGATTGAACCCTTTTTATTTTTTATTTTGACACAGGATCTCAGTAAGTTGCTGAGAGGCCTCACTTAAGTTTCTGAGGCTAAACTCAAACTTGTGATCCTCCTGTCTCAGCCTCCTGAGTCACTGGGATTACAGGTGTGTGGCACCATGCCTAGCCAGAATAAGTTTTTTGAAGACAGTGTACAGAGCAAATAAATGCAGCATGTGTGGCCAGTTTCACGTGTTTGTCACAGCAGTGGCATGTCACATCTGCTACCAGGTTGCTAGAAGGCTGCTGACTTCAATTCTAAGATGTCCCCAGGGGTTAGAGGTGTGAAAGCATTTTATACAAAGTCTATCTTACAATATATCAAAGATAATAACACCACACAGATTCACATTGTATCTTTACCCTTCTCTCATATTTGGTAACACTGGTCAGTTTTTTTGTTTTTTTTCAGTACTGGTGATTGAGCCCAGGGCTTCATGTATGCAAGGCAAGCACTCTGCACTCAGCTGCATCCCCAGCCCCGTCAGACTTTCACATAATGATCTTCAGGTTTTGTCTTATGGGTTGTGGGTTTATAAACCCCCTTTGAGGGTTTATTAGTTATTCCCTACTTCAGGCTCACTGTGATGGCCTACATTTTCTCCTGTGAATTTTATAGTTTATCTTTCTCATTTATATCATGGTTCCACCTTTGTGTTAGAGTTAAGTAAAAATCCTGTTTTATTTTTGTCTGAGCATTGAACCATTATAATTTGCTAACAATATCCTTTTCCTGTTAATGCTTTTAAATATGAAGTGGTGTGTTTCTGTACTGTTCTTTTCTGTGAGTCTGTGGGCCAGCTTCCTGCTTGGTTTGTTTTTGTTTCATTGCTTTGGTTTTGGGTACGCTTCAGCCTCCCAAGTGGCTGGGACTGCAGGTGTGCGTCACCACTGCTGGCTAGTGCGTGTTAATATCTGGTAGGACAACTCACCCTGTTTATTTTGGGGGGGATGTCAAGCACTGGCCATGCTCCTAGCATCTCCTTCTCTGCCTACACACAGCAGGATTCCTGGTCTTCAAACCTGAGCTGATCTCCCGGTTGGAACAGGGACAAGAGCCATGGGTCATCGACCTGCAGGGAGTGGAGGGGACAGAAGTATCATGGACCTCCCAGACAGGTGAGGTATAGGTCCCATAGCAGAGAGGCTCTGGGGAGGAGTAGCCATAGGTGGGACCTTGAGGAGGGGGAGTTGGCAGTGAATCCCAGTGGCTAGACTGGGCTACTGGGGGTGCCACAGACAGAACAGGGCCAGAAGGAAGCACAGACAGGTGTGGGGCTGCCTTTGGGGAGACTAAACCACAGAATAGTAGGGACACAGAACCCCTATGCATTCAGAAAAAGTTTGTTTTTGAAGTTGTACATATGTTGTTCAGTTTCTAATTTTACTAATATACTTACTGAACAAAGGCACAAATCTGTGGATCTGAGGAGGCATTAAACTTGGCTCTCCATAGCCTCTACCAGGCAAATGTGTCCAAGGTGGTTCCCTCCCAGGTGCTATCTCTGTAACTTCTTGGGGCCTGGGGAACCAAGCCCCTCAAATCAGACACCTGTGCATTGGCCTCCTGCAGCCGCTGCAGCAAAGCACCACAAATCAACAACAAATGTATCATGGCTGTGGAGCCCAGAAGTCTGCAGGCCTTACCCTTGTTTCCTCTTCCAGGATTGGGTACCTCACGCAGCCTGGTGTTCTGGGCTTGTAGATGTGCCATTCCAGGCTCTGCCTTCTTGCAGCCGCCTTCTCCCTGTGGGTCTGTCCTCACATGGCCAACTCCTTATGAGAACACCATTCCTGTTGGATTAGGGGCCACCTGATACCCTTGTCTTAAATAGCTACGTGTGCAGTGGCCCTGTTTCCACATTCCCCTCTGTCCCTCCTAGGGAGGTTCCTTCTGATCCTCCCTGGGAAGGAGGCAAAGCTGGAGGGCCACTTAAAACCCAGCCTCCCGGTAAGGTGTTTGCACAGTGGAGGGAGGTTGTGGAGAACGCGTTGTGGCAGAGAAGCCAGCTGTTGTGGAGAGAATCAGGCAGCATGGTAGGGTTATGTGCAGCAAATCATCCTTCTGGTGATGAAACAAACACAGGGTAACCCACAGTGATCTCAGGGTAGGACTCCTAGAGCATGGTATGCAGGAGCACACAGCCAGAAGGCACGGAGTAAAGGAAATGCCCAGGCAAGTTCTTTGTCCCCTGCAGGTGCAGCTGGCATCAGATATCAAAAGGGACTAGAGGGAACAGTGGTCAGGGGCAGAGTAGTCCTTCCCCATGCCCTTGCTACCACCAGAGCTCCCTGATGGGTGACTGACTCCTAGCTCCTTATTCCCAGATAGTGACAGGAGAGTCATCAGCGAGGCACTGGTGTGCCTTTGCTCTGGGAGGATATGGGTCTCTCCTCTAGAAAGTTCTTGCTTTTGTAGTGCTTGCCTTTCCAGAGCTTACTGGAGAGGGACCTTTTGTGCTCCAGGGAAGGGGAGAGGGCCTTGGGTTTCAATTACAAGGGTGCCACGCCAGAGCCATCAGTGTCAGGGTCAGAAAGAAATGGGCTTGGCAGGAGGCTGTGGGAGGCTGGGCAGCGGGACAAGGTGGGGCCATAGCCTGGTGGTGTGCAGGGTTGGGGCAGAACTGGAAAATTGACGCCAAGCCTCTTGGGGATGTAGGCACAGGGACCCAGAGGGTGAAATATATGAGCATAGCTATGTGGTCTGTGATACCCTGGTCCTTTGGTCAGTGGTTGCAAGTGACTGTGGGCTGCGTTACCAAATGCAGGTTGATTCTGTACAGCTGGAGGCCTGGGCAGTTCCTGGCTTCGTAGTACTAGGAATGCACCTCACTCTCCTTTGGGCCTCTGAGTTTCTGGCAGGGGAAGAGCAGCAGCAGTACTTGCTGGGGATCTTAGTGTCCTGCTTTCTCATCCCTAGGCAGAGGAAGGCTTGGGAAGAGAGCCAAGCAAGCCTGCTGAGGGAGCAGCTTTGCAGTGAGGCTGAGAAGGGAGAGGGCTGCCTTAGGGTTCTGGATACTGTCCTCATCAGCATGGCCTTGTGCAGGCTGCTCAGCTCTGAGCCAGTCTGCTTCCCTGTGGATGAGGATTCTGTGACCTCACTGGGTTGTAGAAGAC
Source organism: Glaucomys volans (assembly GCA_020662805.1). Classification (NCBI taxonomy): domain Eukaryota; kingdom Metazoa; phylum Chordata; class Mammalia; order Rodentia; family Sciuridae; genus Glaucomys; species Glaucomys volans. Next base: position 218,430 of record JAJEJO010049348.1, on the reverse strand, counting down.
CAAGAAGCCACTGGGATCTGTTCCCTGTATGTAGAAGAGCTAAGTAGGTGGGAGCCCTTCCTGGAAGACATGGAGATCACTGGAAGTTGGAAACCCAACCACTGATGGTTAGTGAGCAGCACTGTGAAGCTGGGCTATGGATTTGCCATGGTGGAACCAGGCTGGTTGTGACTGTGACTGTGTGGTTATGTTGTGATTATGATCATGGAGAAGTCAACAGAGGTGCTCTCGGGGATTTTAGAGTAGGATGGGAGCCTGAAGGAGAATCCAGAAGGAAAGCAGACGTCCGGAAGGCTTTCTGGGATACTGATGGGTATGGGACCCTCTAGAAAGCTGCTGCAGGGAAAGGTCTTCTGAGTGTGGCCACTCAACTTCCAGCCTAGCAAGGAGTGACAGCTGGAGGAGCAGAGAGCATCCATGGGCAACCTGGGCACTCTGCCTCTTCTAGGCTCCCCGGGTAAGCCCCCCGTAGCTTTCAGCCTCAGTCTCTTATTCCTGCCCATTGCCTCCATTCATAGGTCAGACCTACTTCTGCTGCCTATTCACGAGCTGGGATGGTAGGGGCTCTCACCCCCTCTGAGAATCCTTGTTGGTAAACTTGCTGCCCTCAGGTTGGCTTTGTCCAGTCTCACTTTGTGTCCTCATGGACGTGCCCTTCATGGTACCCCTGGGGTGCACCTTTACTTGCAGACCCCTCTTAGGACGTGCAGCTCCCAGTACCCTGCCTAGCAGAGAGGAGCACTTCACCATTGTTGACTGAAAAGCATGAATGAAGCCAAGTCATGAGGCCTGTCCAAGGACCTCTCCTCGTAGACATCTACCCTTGCGTGTGTAGCAGTGCTCCATGCAGCCCACCCTAGGGAGCTCTGGCCCTCCCTACTACCTCAGTCTTTGTCCTTTCTGTGAGCTCAGTACATAAGGAGCATTTTCATTTCCTGTATATTTCAGATTCTACCATTAGGCCTGCCCATGAGCAGGAGGACATGGACCTTCTAAAGCCTCAGGGCCCTGGCTCTGCAGACACTTCCAGTTCTGAGATGTGTTCAGAGAGACATCCAAGCAGCCCTGTAGTGAGAGTGCGAGGCTCCCTCTTCCAGAATCACTGTTTGAATAAAGAGACTGTGGCTCCCAAGACCTTCACCAGGGACACTGCACAGAAACACAAGGAGCTGGGGGCCAGTGGCCTTGGCCATCAGCCTGGTAAAGGTCAGAGAGCTGGCATGAAAGGGATGTCACAGCAATGCCAGGTATGCGGCAGAGGCTTTGGATGCACTCCAGACCTGGCTGCACACCAGGAAATTAGTATGCAGGAGAAGCCTAACTACTGTCAAGAATGCCAAAAACAACTGTCTGACTGTTTTCTGGGGAAACTTCCAAGTAACTGCTGTGGGGAGAAGCCGTATGAGTGTGAAGAGTGTGGGAAAGTCTTCAGGCTGTCTTCACAGCTCAATCAGCACCAGAGAATCCACACTGGAGAGAAACCATTCAAGTGTGTGGAGTGTGGAAAAGCCTTCCGCCTGAGCTCAAAACTTATTCAGCATCAGAGAATTCATACTGGAGAGAAACCATATAGATGTGAGGAATGTGGGAAAGCCTTTGGTCAAAGCTCAAGCCTCATCCATCATCAGAGGATCCACACAGGAGAGAGGCCCTATGGCTGCCAGGAGTGTGGGAAGGCGTTTAGCCAGCAGTCTCAGCTGGTCAGACACCAGAGAACTCACACTGGAGAGAGACCCTACCCATGCAAGGAGTGTGGCAAAGCCTTCAGCCAGAGCTCAACTCTAGCTCAGCACCAGAGAATGCATGCTGGGGAGAGGTCTCAGATGCCTAGAGCCTCGGAGAGCCAAAGCCACATTGCGCATCAGAGAAATCACACTGTGGAGAAACCCTTTAAGTGCAATGAGTGTGGGAAGGCTTTCAGGTGGATCTCTCGCCTGAGTCAGCACCAGCTGATTCACACTGGAGAGAAGCCTTATAAATGCAACAAGTGCACAAAAGCCTTCGGGTGTAGCTCACGACTCATTCGCCACCAGAGAACTCACACTGGAGAAAAGCCATTCAAATGTGATGAGTGTGGGAAAGGCTTTGTGCAGGGCTCACACCTCATCCAGCATCAGCGGATCCACACTGGAGAGAAGCCCTACGTGTGCCATGACTGTGGGAAAGCCTTCAGCCAGAGCTCCAGCCTCATCTACCATCAGAGGATCCACAAAGGAGAAAAGCCCTACGAGTGCCTCCAGTGTGGGAAGGCCTTTAGCATGAGCACGCAGCTCACCATCCACCAGAGGGTGCACACTGGGGAGAGGCCCTACAAGTGCACTGAATGTGGGAAAGCCTTCAGTCAGAACTCAACCCTCTTCCAGCACCAGATAATTCATGCAGGAGTGAAGCCCTACGAGTGTAGCGAATGTGGAAAGGCCTTCAGTCGGAGCTCTTATCTTATCGAACACCAGAGAATACACACGAGAGCCCAGTGGTACTATGAATATGGAAACACCCTGGAAGGCTCCACCTTTGTGAGCCGTAAAAAGGTGAACACCATAAAGAAACTGCACCAGTGTGGCGACTGTGAAAAAATATTCAGGTGGCGCTCACACCTGATCATACACCAGAGGATTCACACCGGAGAGAAGCCTTACAAGTGTAATGACTGTGGCAAGGCTTTTAACCGCAGCTCAAGACTTACACAACATCAGAAAACACACATGTGATAGACCATCCACCTGTAGGAATGAATAGATGTGAGTAAACCTGCAGCCTTTACTTGCTCACGTTATGTGAGGTCATTTATACTGACAGGAAAGTAGAGTGTTGGGATGGATTCAGAATTGCCCTCTTAAGAATGTCCCGCTTCATGCAATATGTACATGTGTTTGCCCATTAAATAAAGCCCGTTCCCCTCACACTGAGGGTACAGTCTGTAGTTTTGAGTTCAGAGAGGGCAGAACGCAGGGCCTGCAGATGAGGAGCAGGCATGAAGGAGACCCTGTGAGCCCTGCCAGACAGCAGGTTGAGGAAGTCACCTCAAAGTGGCTTCAACAATGAGGATGTATTTGTGCTGATATTAGATGTCCAGAAGTGGCCTACCTAGAATTCACTTCTGACTGCTTCATCTTCTCTTAACACTCATCCCTGGTTAGAGCCACCCAGGGCTGGCCCTCTCCCCTTGAGAGGCAGGCTGGGTCCTGGGTCTGTCCCTCAGTGTGGGTGTGGCTGGCATTCATGGAGCATACCTCAAGCTAGTGACATGGCAAGGGTCTTGAAGTCACACCTGTTGTCCAGGAGCTTGCTGTATGGCCCAGGATATCTCTGTCTCCCTAAAACTTGGAGCCTTTTGCATCCCTGAAAATACATATTGTTGATGTAAGGAATACATCTTATTGTCCCTGGCAGAGGATAAGCACTCGTGAACACTAGTATCAACTACCCTTGCACTGTATATCCCCAGCCCACACCCCAGTGGACATAGGCCCAGGCCCCTGGGCTGGAGAACCATTTCCTTTGGTCCACTTTGCAGGGGACACACCTGGAGAGGTCAGGATGGGTTTGTGCTGCATGATGCATTTCCTTGAAACTCCTCAGCCTGAACCGGAAACTGCAAGGACTGAGAGATCCCAAGAGTGTGCCCTTTCTGAAAGCCATGGAGAGCCCACTGCTACTCCATAGATCTGGAGATGGCAGGTTACAGCAGTGACCAGGGCTCCCCTGGCTTTCCTGTGTGCCACCCCGGGCCAACAGAGGAGTGGAGAGGTGGGGTGGGTGCACGTGGGCATGTCAGCTGAGAAACAGATGGGGAGTAGCCACCTTCACGGTGAGCAGTGAGAGCCTGCTCTGCTTGGAACTAGGGCTCTAACTACCCCAACCCAGGATTTTTCCTGCCAACACAACCTTGAGAGGTGGTCTGGGTAAAGCACGTGGGCCTGACACTCCTGGCTCAGGAGGCTCAGGCTGTTGACAGCTCACGACTTCTGACAGGGGCTGAAACTGACTTCATGCCAATCATTCAGGTGCATCTGACCAACAGGTTGGGCATGTTTGAGTTTGTCTCAGAGCATCTGAGACCACTGTGCACAGGCCTCCCCAAAGCCCAGTGCAGTACTGGCCTCTGTCCTGGCCCACGGCACTGGTCTCTTAGCTGTAAGTGTTTGTTCTGGAGGCATGTGGGCTCTTACCCAGCTAGCCAGGGTTTGCACCCTCTTCCTTGCCTGCACTGTGCTTCAAAGCTTTGCCCAGGGACTGCCTTTCAGTGGAGTTCCTGCAATCAACTCCATCTCTCCAGGGCAGCTGTTGGGTGCCAGCTTACTAACACTGGCTGCCTGTCTAGGTGGTGACTCTGCCTCACAGAACGTGTTGATGTGACTGTTTCATCTCAGGACTCAGAGGAGTTGGCAGCCAGGGCTCAGTAAACTTGCTTTGTACAGCTTTCTACCTCCCAGGTCCTAGGGCCACTCTGATGTGGAGCATGCAGGGAGACTGCTGCCCCTTGCCACCAGTCCCATGAGAAGGTAGCCCCATGCAACCCTGCTGAAGCTCGATGAGCATCAGTTAACCAGCTCAGAGGGCTTGTTGTCTTTATTGTTTTCATTTGTCTGTCCTTCGATTTTCCACCTTCCTGGCTGCTTGACCCTCCTGTTCACCCTTCACCCTTACTGTTCCCTACTCTCCTGGCCTTCTCTGCAGGGATCCTAGTCAAGCCTAGTTTTGCACAGACCTCTCTTTCCTCTGCTGCAGTGGTTACTGGGTAAACCTGTTTCTACAGTCTTCAGTGTCTGGCTTTGTTTTTCATAAGCAGGGACAGCCTGTCACTTCAAGTGCAGATCACCAGGCAGGGGACCAAGCTGTCTGCCCAGGATAGGCCATGACAGGCCAGGCTGAGTGCCAGTGGGTATGGACCTACCTGGGATGGGAGACTGCTAGGCCTCCTCCCTCTGCCTCCAACACACCTTCCATGCTGCTTCTCACCAGGTTTCCTGTAAAAGAAGAGCCCAAGAGCCCAAAATTGTGTCTTGCTCTCTAGATAGCCTGCATTCTGCTCTGAGAAAGTATATCTTCCCCTTTCATTTTCTAATAAAGCTCTTCCTCTGCTATAACTCGATGCATTTTCTTGAGCTAAGAAGACCCAGTCTCCTCCGCCTCTGGAGGGACTTCCTTGAGCCCCCTGAGGGTGACACCCTGGCTGCCTGGCAGAGGCCTTGAGGTTGAGTCCCTTCCCTGAGTGCCTCCTGGGGCAGGAGATGGAGACTGGGCCAGGCCTCAAAGGCGTTCCATTGGAAACGGTTTTGGGTAACTTAAATTTTTTTTTTTTTTAATTCTTCAGCTAGAACAGCAGAAGGGATGATTTATTGTACATGCATACAGTGGGCACAGTTGAGAAATGATTTAGACCAGAATGCTAAAGTTCCCAGGCAAAGGACCAACAGGGGCTGTTATGAGCAAGGTGGGTCTTCTTAGTGGTGGTCTTGGTGATGGAATGGCAATGTAAGTTCTAAATCCACTGTGACAGAATCCGGACAGTATCAGGCAGTCAACAACTTGTACCAGTGGCTGTGAAATTAAAGATCTGTTGAGATGCAGAACATTGGATTAGCTGCTATCACTGTCATTATTAAAGGCACCTGTTCCCCCCCCGCCCCCATGTGGAGTCTCCTGGTGCAAGAAATGGCATATTTATCCTTTCAGTGACTTGTATCTATCCTTCCAGTGACTTAGGCCCAGCACTCCTGGAGTGGCCTTTCCAAGCTAGAGGGGATTCCCGACCTGAGCCTGGGGGCCCTGGCTGTGAAGGTGGCTGAGCTTCCTCCTCAGGCCTCTGGAGTGCACAAGTTACTCACCTCTGTGAGAGTGGAGGAAATTAGCAACTGTTTCCAGGTGGGGTGAGGCTGCCTGGAGTGCCCCAGGCACCAGGCCCTCCCCTCACCCAGCAGCCAGCCATAACTGCTGTCCTTCCCACTGAGCCCCCATTTGCAGCTTGCTCTGGGAGCCATTCTGGGTTGGTGCTTTACTTGCCTCTGTCCCTCTTGGCCCAGGCAGAGAATGCTCCAAGGTTTGTGCAAGAGCTCAGTGTGTGCTTCCAGTGCCTCTGCAGCCTTGCCCGAGATCCCCAGGATTGAGATCACAGCTGTCTCATCTAGGTGCCCAGAGCTTGACTTGAGCAGTGGCAGAAGGGTGGGTTCCAGCCCCTAAAAAGTGAGTTCAGCACCCAGGGTCCTGTCAGGGTGGTGAGATGGCCAGAGGAGGGGCTGGTGGCTGGGCTGTGCTCGCTGTCTGCTGGCCCCCACCCCATCCCCACGGCTCCCAGGTACCTGCCTCACCACTGCACGGGAGCTGGGAACAGCAGACCAGCTTCCTGTCCTTCCAGCTGGTGCCTTCCACTCAGCTCTTCTCTACCCAGCAAGTCCTCCAGGGGCCCAAAGAGCTTCCTGGTCTTTTGACTGAGTGCTGGGCTCCTCTCCTGGAGTGCAGTCTCTGAGGCGGGACAGATGTCGAGCACACTAAATGAGGGGGGCCAGGAACTGGAGCTTGGGCAGCAGAAGTGTGTGACAGCAGGACAGCCTGACCTCAGGGGTCAGGGAGACCCTTCTGAGGCTACTGCCAAGTGGAGCATAACTTAGGCCATGGAACAGCAAGGCAAAGACCACATGGCACAGGGCAGGATGGCAGGTCAGGAGAAGCCTGGGGAAGACCCTGGGCACAAGAGTGGGCAGGGGAGGGGCACAGGTGATAAAGCGCCCTGGGATCCTCTGGTAGGGTTGGTGGTTTTTGTTTTTGTTTTGTTTTTCCAGAAGTGCTAGGGATTGAAACCAGGCATGCTCTACTGTTGAGCTGCATCCCTACCCCTTATATTTTTTGAGAAGGTCTTGCTAAGTTGCTGAGGCTGGCCTCAGACTTGCCATCCTCCTGCCTCAGTCTCTGGAGCAGCTGGGATTACAGGCACGTGCCACCAGTGCTCCACCACTGAATCACATCCCCAACCCCAGGATGGGCTGCTCTGAGGTTTGAGGCAGTTTGAAGAGAAATGCTGAGGGCCCACATCAGTATAGCAGCAACAGGAAGGAGGAGAGAGCTCCAGCTCTGGAGCAGAGGGTGGACAGCCAGGGAGGACGAAGGCAGTGGCAGCACTGGAGGGACCACGTGGCTGGCCAGAGTGGCCATCTTAGCCACTGCATCAGAAAACAAGCAGCAAGTGGGAGGCAGAGAGTAAGCACAAATCAGCCAGAAAACACAGATTGGACATCTCCAATAAGAAAAATGTGCAAAGACAGGAACTCCCCAAACGGGAAAGCCAGGTGGCCAGGAAACACCTGACAGAACAAATTTATGGATGTGGGGAGGGTAGTGTGACTCTTCACTTGGTGGGAATGTGCCTCCCCTATGAAACAGAACCCCACTCCCACATAGCTGGGGGTCTTTGGGCATGAGATTTCTCAGTGGTCTCTGCACAAGCTGAGCGCTGGAGCAGGCAAAGGGTGCCCCACTCCATGCTTTATATGAGTGCCTCTTGTCCCCATGGCAACTGGCCAGCGGGAAGAGACCACCTGTTTGCCAGGGTTCTTGACTTGGACTTGGGGCTTGTTCTGGGCAGAAATGGGGCAGGTGGGACTTATGGCCAGAGCGCTATCCACTGCCTTCCAGAGCAGCACCATCTTGTATTCCCAAAACCGCAGAAGAAGCCCTAAGTAGAGGAGGCCCCATCCTCTTGTGAAGGGGGCAGATCTCTGTCCTGGAGGCCAGCAGGCAGAGAATATTCTTCTACACAACACGTTTCTTCCTAGCTGAAAAGGAAGGGGAATTGAATATGTATTCATTTACTTTTACAAAAATAAACACAGGCCGGGTGTGGTGGCTCACACCTGTAATCCTAGCAGCTTGGGAGGCTGAGTCAGGGGGATCACAGTTCAAGGCCAGCCTCAGCAATTTATCTCAAAACAATGAAAAGGGCTGGAGATGTAGCTCGTGGTTAAGCACACCTGGGTTTAATCCCTGGTACCAATAAACAAACAAACAAACAAACAAACAAAAAAAACCAGGAAGAGTAGTACAGAAACTACTGAGAATGGCAACTAGGGAGTGAGGGTGAGGGTGAGGATGGGAGAGACAGGCCTGGCTTGGAGTGCAACTTTATGGATGACGTTGGTGTAGAGTTTTAAAAAAGATCAAAGGCGAAAAGCAAACCCTCAAATGAACCCAAACTGAAATAACTGAGCTAAACTTCATATAAAGTTTATGAACAATTCGGGAAAAGGCAGTGTCTCCATCCTTTCACCACAGTGCCCTGACTCTGCCTCCTCCGGAGCTGTGGTGCTGGTTCCAGGAGCCCTGCAGATACCAACGTGTGTCATTGCTCACGCCTCTCTACAGAATGGGGTAATGGCTGCTTCCTTCAGATCATCTTGGGATTACTTACGACACCTGGGAGGTGTGAACACTGTGATTAGTGTCACACTGTACTGGTTAGGGCATGACAGGGGACAAGGTCCATACTCATAAGGTACTGAAGCAGGTCGTTTTTGTTTTTTAATATTTTTTTAGATGTTGATGGACCTTTTTATTTTTATTCATTTATTTACATGTGGTGCTGAGAATTGAGCCCAGTGCCTCACACATGATAGATAAGCACTCCACCACTGAGCCACAACCCCAGCAGGTGGTATTTTGTTGTCGTTTGTTGCTGTTGTTTGTTGTTTTAGTACCAGAGACTGAAGCTAGGGATGCTTAACCACTGAACCACATCCCCAGCATTCTTTATTTTTTGTTTTGAGATAAGGCTGGCTTTGAACTCAAGATCCTCCTGTCTCAGCCGCCTAGGCTGCTGGGATCACAGGTGTGGGCACTGCACCCAATCCAGATGCAGTTTTTTTCCCCAAAAATATTTGCTATCCATGGTTGGTTGAAACTGCAGAAGTGAAACCTGCAGATTCAGAAGGCCACCTGTACAGGGCATAGAGGACAACCTAGATCTCACTGTGAGAGAACCCCAGGACCAACCAGGTGGTGACCTCTTATGTCATCTGGGCACACTGGTGCACATGTCCTCCCAGGTACTCAAGAGGCAGGTAGGTCACTGGAGCCTAGGAGTTTGAGACCTTCCTGGGCAACAGCAAGACCCTGTCTAGAAAAAAGAAGTCAATATCACAGGGAAACTCAACCAGTGTGGGAGGACTGTTTTCTATTGAAGATGCTGAAGAGGTGACCACGAGTCGCGCTTGGCTGTTGGTCCTGGCCTGCTGAAAACTTTCCTGGGTGCATTTGAGATGCTGGGAGGACTGGGTAGAGTGCAGGGTATGGAAGTCTTCTCAGGTGTGTGATGCAGGGTGACAGTGTGTTGTTAAGCTGCAGCGGAAGCTGTGAGGCAGGTGTGTCCTGACCACTGCAGGCAGGCAGGAGCTGTGGAACCGAGGGGAGCAGACATGTGGTTTTGGCTGCTCTCCCAACTTTGTTCTATGTGGGAAGATTTTCTTAATCAAATGTTAGGATAAGCAGGAAGAAGACGACAGGAAGCAGGATGAACGGCAGACACCAGCCCCGACAGATGGGCCCAGGCAGGAATACCACTCAGGTGTCAGGCTAACCAAGCTGCTTCCCCCGCAGGAGGACAGGGAGGGTTTTCTCTGGGAAACACACTCAATTCCTGGTCCTCACACGGAGCTGGGATGGCTTCTGCATGCAGCACCTTTCTCCCAGCCCTCCTCCCAAAACCAGGTTCCTCTGGAGACCTTATAGCCACCCGTCCAGCCACTGGGCCTGAAGCCTCAGGCCTGGGTGATTCGGTTCCCTTGAAGCTGGGGCTAGGAGGCGCCAGGCAAGCACAGGTCAGTGAGACCCTGACCCTGTTGTGTGCCTTCAGTGTTTCCCACAGCTCTGCTTGACCCTGGCTACCTTGTGAACATCAGTCACTTCTTGAAGGATTAATTCCATGGGGTTTTCTCTTGGTAAGTAACGAAGAGGTGATTTTGTCTTAAAATCGACCTCTAGTGGTGCCTGTTAATGTCACCTCCAGGATTTTGTCAGTGAACATACCTGCCTGTGGCAGTTTCACCAGAGCAGCCCCTCCCACCTGTAGGGGTGCTGCCATGTGGGGCCTGCAGGGCCCCAGTCCCCTTCCCTGCAGAACCCTCTGCACCTCCTTCCTGGCAAGGATGCCTCCGCAGCTGGAAAGAACTCCCTCCTCCCAGCTCCCAAGACAACATGGGCAGCTCTGGGACCCTTGACCAGCAAGGTCAAGGGAATGGAAGCCTCCAGGTCTTCACCAGCAGGAATTTGCAAGTGTGTGATGCTGGAGAACTTGGGAGTTTAATCTGGGAGTGAGCTCCGCTCCCTGCCCCACCTGCCCTTCTATCCCCTCTGCCCCTCAGCACATGATGCTGCCCTTTCCCCACCCTGGGGCCTCCCGCCTGATCTGGCTGAGCCTGCCCCTCCCCATCTCCTGCCCTGGCAGACCTGGACACAGCAGGTGTACATGGGCTCTCTCCTCCTCCACCAGGAGAGCTTCCTGGCCTCACACCTGACGTGTCCCAGCAGGCGAGGAGAGAAGAAAAGGCCAGGCTGAGACTGTGGACGTAAGGTCCTGCCCAGGTGTGCAGGGAGGGGGTTGTGAGGGGGCAGTCGTGGGTCACCTTCAGAGGCATCACTTGCAAGAACAGGCTGTGGGAAGAACAAGGGAAGGAAGAAATCCATGGCCCCAGGGAGGGGATGAGGCTGCCCTGGACCAATGGGAGGACAGCATTGTACCTTTGAGGGTCAGGCAGAGGCAGGGAGAACTTTGGCCATGGCCAGGGACAGCCCAGGGTGGCGTGGACGGCCAGATCTTCTGGCCCACCAGCTGCAGAGGGAGCATGTGTCTTGAGTCACTCGGCGGATTGGTCGGTGATCTCACATTTCCAGTAGTTATTCCTTGCCATGGGGCTCCTCTCCTAGCTCCCCTATCCCCCTGACCTGTAATTCTGAGACCTTTGGGTGTGCTCTGCCTCATCCTTCCAACCAGGTCTGTGCCCTCCCCTGTCCACTGGGCACTGGCCCTGAGCTGGTGTGATTTTCCTGCTTGATGTCAGTCTAAGTCCAGGGCCCCACAGTGAATGGTATCTCTTGTTCCTTTTGTTTCCCTTTCAGATTCCTTAATGCAGATCAACAGGGGTTGAGAAGGAAAGACGATTCTAAGAAGTGGAGGCTTCTGACCGCCACATGTGGAGCACTGGAAACACTCCTTGGGATTCCTTGCTGAGGCCCAAGGCGAGGCAGTGCTAGAACACCTTCAGGGAACACTTCAGGAAGGCACCACCTGGGAGAAAGGCTTCAGGGCAGTGGCCATACTCCTGAAAGGGTGACCTGAAATTTAATGCATGTGGAAGAAACTTCAGTCAGAATTCTTAAAGTCACAAAAATTGTACAGAAGACAGTAGCCTATAGATGAGGCAAGAGCTTCAAATGCAACCCGGGTGGGGCTGGGGTTGTGGCTCAGTGGTAGAGCACTCACCTAGCATGCATGAGGCCCTGGGTTCCATCCTCAGCACCACATAAAAATAAAATAAAGGTATTGTGTCCACCTATAGCCCATACATGTATAACATGCAACCCAGGTATTACTCTACACCAGCAAATTCACACTGGAGAAGAACCCAAGAGTGCCATGCATTAGGGAAAGGTTTTAGTCTAAGTTCAAATCTCAGGGAATATTAAAAAATTCTCAGTGGAGGAAAACCACATAAATGCTTGACAGCCTTCCAGTGAACTCCCACTTTTTCTGACACCAGGTGACTCAGTGGAGAGAAGCCTGTGGGCATCACACGTAGGGAGCCTTCAGTCAGAAATCTCAGCTCATTCACACTGGAGGGAAATCCTGTGAATACAAAGGAAGTGGAAATACCATCAATCAGGTCACAACTTAGTGGGCACTAGAGAATTCAAACAGGAGAGCCACTTCAAAAATGTGAACAGTGTGAAGGCAATTTCAAAAGTCACATCTTATTCTCCATCAGGAAAATCACCCTGGGGAGAGTTCCTATCTTTCAAGGAAGTGGGAAGTATTGAAAGACCCTCCATCACCCTGTCCAAGGAAGATCACGCGGAGACACTGGCTGCAAAAGCAAGAGGCTGTTTATTGGTACACAGGCGCCTGCGGGTGCTCAGCAAAACCTCAGCCGGAGCTTCGGTGAACTGGCACACCGGACTTTGGGGTACAGGGTTTTTATAGAGTAAAGGGGCAGGTTTTGCGCGCGCGGTAAGCAACAGGTTTCTTATTGGCTATTTTGAATCCAGCGCATAGGTTATACTTAAGTTCCCGGAATAACCACAATTTTTGCTTTGTCACGGTGATCTGTGCTTTTCCAATTGTCCTGTGCTTTCTCAACCTGTTTATCAGTTTAACGACCTCTGGGCAGTTCCCGAAACCAGTTCCCGAAACCAGTTCCCGAAACCTTCCCGGGGGGTTAGGTGAAGCGACCTATGTCATGGGTTTAGTTCCCGGAATCAGTTCCCGAAACCTTCTCAGGGGGGGTTTGGGTAGAGTGACTTATGTCATGGGTTTGAGACACAGAGCTGGGGTCTTTCAGTATGTTGGCCAGAGCTTGCCCGTTCCCATCACACCCTTCACATGGGAGGAGCCCTATGAATAAATGACTGGGAGAAGCCTGTCACCTGTAGCTCACACACACTCAAGGCCAGCGGACACACATGCAGAGAGCCTGAAAGTGCAACAAGTGGGAGAGGCTCGCACCGGCTTTTCAGGTCTTTCTTCGTAACAGAGAACTCACACTGCAGAGAAATGCTTCCTGTGGGGTGTGCAGAGGCCCAGCCCAAGCTCTGTTACTCAGTGTCATAGAACACTCAAGGGAGAAAAGCTATTGCTGTAGGCAGGCCTCTGGGGACTGCTCAGAACTTGGCATGAGAGGATTCACACAGGGACACATCAAATAAGTATAAACGTGGGAAAACCTCTCACCAGAGTTCCCAAATCACAGACCTCCAAGAATTCATATTGCAGAGAAACCTCAAATGTGCAGTGGCTAAACTTTGTGAGAGCTCACTCCTCACTCACCAGTGAGGAGCCCACACTGAGAAGGACCCTGCAAGTGTCGGGGTGTCTGAGAGCTTCACGTGGAGCCTCTCAGCACCTGGCCTCTCACTCAGAGAGAAGCTACTCAGTGTCATGAACACGGTGATGTTTCCAACTGTACTAACCATCCTAAATTTCATTCTGGTAAGAACTGTATCTGCCTAGCAGAAGTGAAATGGCACCTCCAGGTGTGACCCACATGTTGTTTTGAAGGCAAAATTCATAGTGAAGAGGGATTGTGGAAACATTCCATCAGATGGTACATGCTCTTGGATCTCCGCATTGGGATAGACCTCTATGAAAGTGCTCAACTCCCTCACACCCATGTCTATCTTGCGGCAAAGTCTCCAGCATGTGGGCAAGATGTCAGGGAGTGTTCATGCTCACACTTAGAGATCTAAAGGAGATTACAAGGATGTGTGCATGAACCTTCTCTTGTAGATGTGATGTGGGCCTTCTGACCTGAGTCCCAGGCACTGCTTGTTGGCCCTAAGTATAAAGCAAGCAGGGAGGCCCTGGGACTGAAGTGTAGCCCTGGGCTCCAAAGAAATCATCAGGCCAGAGAAGCAGGACTTAAGCAGCCTGACATCAGCCCAGAGGTGCATGTGGTCAGGATTCTAGGGAGGCCCCAAGGAAGAGGGTTAGAACCATGGTGGGTGACCCCAGCTGCGCAGGTCCTTCAGAACCAGGGAATAGGGAAATGTGCAGTGACAATGCCTGGGAGAGACTCGAGGGGTTCCAGGTGTTAAGATGCTCCACCCTAGTAGATAGACACAAAGAGCGGCTGTCAGTCAAGCTGCTCTGGGAAGCTGATGCCACCATGGATTAGCCAAGGAAGGATGTTCCTGGGGGATGCCTATGTGAGAAAATGGAGGAGTTGGACAGACTCTCTGGCCCATGATGGCCATCAAGGCACATCTGGCCCAGAGTGAAGGAAAGGCAGAGAGGAGGTTGTCTAGAGTGTTCTCAGGGGCTGATCAGGAAGATCTCAGCCAGCAAGGTCCTGTGTCTCCCAAGAGGGCCTGCTCAGTCCTGGGCAGGGAGCAGCCCTGGTGGCCTCAGCACAGAATGGTGAACTCTAATGCCTTTGTCTCTTAGGCACTCAGGTGGGGTCTGCCAGGGGCACCCCCACGATCTGCAGAGAATCCAGCTCAGAGAACTCTGGCCCCGTGTTCTCGCTTCCTGAAAAATGCCGAGGGCAGTGGTTCACGGGATGAACTAGACTCCATCGCTGGAACTGATCTGGGATGTTGGAGGCCACATATAAATTATGGGTTTGTTCGAGTCATTAAGGCAGGGAAGCTGCTTCTCTGGGAACTCTTGGGTGAAATTCCCAGGTTGGAGAGAGCCCAGATCATGCTGGTGTCCTGTCTTAGCTCACAGCCTTAGGATCAAACAGCCTCCCAGAGATGGGTGTGACCTGCCAAGCACCAACCTGTTTACTGCAAGACTGCTGCCACACCGAGAAACAAGCACATGAAACAGGACTCTATCCACATGGAACCCTTAGCCCTGCCTTTGATGTCCTCCCCCTTAAATAAAGAATGGGGGCCTTTCCTAGTTGTTCAGTTTCAGTTCCTATCAGGGCTGCAAGACCTATCAGGAGCCCCCCCCTTTTAAATCAAATCTTTGGCTTTGTCTTATTTCTTACCAATTATTTCAGACTTTTTATTTTCCCAGGCAGCTCACCCCTCCTAGCAGGAACCTGCCCTACCAGGGTGCTGGCCACTCCAACCCTGAGTGACCTCATCTCCTTATTCACTGTTTGTTCTAAAACCCCTCACTGAGCCATAGGCATGGCAGACCTTGGTGCTCACCTGTTGGTGTGATGCAGACCTTTATTCCTGTGGGATCTGTGTGTGCTCTGCAGTCACACCCTTCTTCAGCTACACAGTGGGTTGGGGTGCTGGGAGTGACAGATGGGCTCTGTGTCCACAGGCTCTCCTCCCTGCCCTAACTGCAGCCCACCTCCCACATGCAGGATCAAGTTACTTCTGCCAGCTTGGTGATTTTTCTCTGCTGATCCCTGGTAGAGGACGTTCTAATGCCCTGGCAGCTTATTCACTGGGGCCCTTGCTATCCTCTTGGGGCCCAGAACTCCACCCTGCAACACCCAGAACTGTGGGGAGAGAAAGCCCAAAGCTTCTTGGGGGTCTCCGGAAGTTTGGCAAGCTGTGCTCTGATGCCTGTGTTCTTCCTACTCTCTTTGGTGACAGCCCCAAACAGAAGCCTCTGGTTTAAGGTGCTGGGTCCCAGGAACCATGCCACCTCTCAGCATGCTCTGCAAGCTGGGCTCCAGCTGGGTCCCTGGAGGCCGTCTTGCAGCATGAGGTGGCCCTGGGCTGTGTGGGATTCATGTCTGTGGACACAGCCGCTGAGCCCCAGGGAGTGGTGCTGGCTGGGCTCTTCAGGAAAGGCCAGTCATACCTGGAGGAGGGACCTGTCCCTGAGGACAGGACAGAAGGCTGATGGCAACTGCCAAGGTGGGAACAAGTCACTCAGAAGTGGCAGCAGCCAGCTGGACTAAGGGGGAGGGTGGTGCTGTTGGGTCCACAGGTCTCCATCTTCGTCACAGTGCCCCGTCTTCCACATGCCCAGCACGGTCCAGGCACTGTGGTCTGCTGGACTGCAGTGAGGCTAAAGGGGTCTGCTCCCATTCACCCGCCCTGGCCAGCCTCGGTTCCCTTGCCTCCTTTCCCTTCTAGGTCCCTGACTACGACACCACACTCACTGCAGGCCACTTCTACAGAAGTGGGGCCACTTGTGGCCCTGTGGTGTGCACCCATGTCCCCCGCTGACCCATCCATCAGCCAGGCAGACCCCCTCCTTCCTCTGGCAGCCAGCCCTGTAAGGCTCCTCCACGAGTGTGGTCTCTACATGTCCCCACATTCCTGTGCGAGGTCTCACCGGTGACCTGGGTGGAGAAGCCCCTGGCTTGCGCTGGTCACATGTGCCCTGTCGCCTCCTCTACCCGGGAAGGCCCTGACCTTGCTCTCCACCTTTCCCACACTTGTTACATGGACATCTGTTTCATCAGGCTCTCCCTAGCCCCTCCCCTGCTGCCCCCCACATCCCATCCTGGGCAGCACCATGTGGGTGGGAGGCACAGCTGGTGACTCTGGGACAGTGGCTCAGAGGAGGACACAGTGTCTGCAGCCCCAGTTCTAGGACTGACTCTAGCATCACACCTGCCTGGTGGCTGCGGTCTGTTCACAGGAGAGAAGCCTCTCTCACATCTGCACCTCAGCGTGTGCACAGCCTGGTATGGAGGGAACGCTGGTGTGGCCGGTCAGGGAGACTTGGCCTCAAAACTCTGCCTTAGCCGGGCATGGTGGCGCACACCTGTAATCCCAGCACTCGGGAGGTTGAGGCAGGAGGATCGCGAGTTCAAAGGCAGCCTCAGCAACTTAGCGAGGCCCTAAGCAACTCGGTGAGACCCTGTAACTAAATAAAATACAAAATAGGGCTGGGGGTGTGGCTCAGTGGTGGAGTGCCCCTGAGTTCAATCCCTAGGACCAAAAAAAAACTTTGCCTTGACCGCTGAGTGGCACAGGCAAGCAGCTCTGCCCTTGAGATTCATCACACAACTGTTTCCTTCTGGGCAAAGTGGGGTACCCACACCCCACAGGTTGTGAGTGCAGGTCCCTGTGAGTCCTTGGTGACGTTACTGGTCTTGGGTAAGACACGTCTGAGTGCTCAGGACTCCTTGTGGGCCCAACTGAATGGCTGAGAACCGACAGCTCTCTCTGACTCCACGCTGTCCCTCGTGCTGCTGTCTTTCTTCCTCTTCTTTTTTCCCCTGTCCTGGGCGCTCTACCACTGAGCCACACCCCTAGTCTTATTTTGTATTTTATTTAGAGACAGAGTCTTACTGATTTGCTAAGTCCAGTTGTGACCTTGTGATCCTCCTGCCTCAGGCTCCTGAGCCCCTGGGATTACAGGCCTGTGCCAGGACTGAACATCCCCAGCCCTTTTTACTCTTTGAGACAAGTCCTGGCTAAGTTGCCCAGCCTGGCCCTGAATTTGCGATCCTCCTACTTCAGCCTCCAGAGGTGCTGGGATCATGGGGCCATACCAGGTTCCCTTGGGCCTTTGAGGCAACATGGAGTGAACCTCACTGCTGAACTGCATGGCAACTGCTCAGGAGTGCGGCTCTCCACATACCCTTGCTCGTCCTCCTCTTGGCAAACATATGCTAAGTGCTGGAGGACCAGCAGTCCCAGGCTTGCCTGAGAGTCCTGGGGGAGAGACAATGGGAGCCAGGACTGAGAGCAGAGAGTGGAGGGACCAAATCACCCTCACACACGTGGTACTGTGAGGAAGGGCTGAAATGCCACACCTTGGGACAGTATCAGCTGTCCCTGGGAACAATCCCTTTTGCTCATCAGTATTCTGTTTCAAACAAGAGTCCCACCGAGACAGTTATATAGACACGGGGCCTCTGCTGCCAGATAGGACGCAACTCCGCAGACAAGACCTGCTTCAGTCACGAGGACACCTGACCTGCCATCCACTCCTCCCCTGGATCAGCCTCTTCCTCCTTCACCAAAACCCACTCCTTTCTCCCCTTATTCTTAAAAGGATCTTTCCATTTGCCTGGATGGGGAGTTGGCCCGACGGTGGTTTTTCCTGGCCTCTCCTATTCTCTGGCCTAAGAACATTTCTCTCTCTGCATAATTGGCTCTCAGTTTTGCTTCTGGTTCCACAATCCTGAGAGGGAGAAAGCAGCACTGTGGGTCAGAAATTCGTAACATCACCACCCTTAGTTTTGCTTCTCCTTGTCCTTCACGTACTCAGGTTCATGAGGCTAAGATTCAGGCCTGCTCCGCGTTAGTCAGTGTGTCCTCTCCATTGTAGGGCACACCACAACATGGACCCTCCTGCAGACACAGTCCTACTGCAGGCTTTTTGGCTGTTATAAATAAGGCTGCTATGAATGTTCTTCTTGATGGGTTGCACTGAGTCCTTCCACTGACGTTCTAACTCCCCGAGAACCTATAGGCAAATTTGGAAAGAGAGTCTTGGCAGACGTTGCCAAGATAAGATGAAGTAAGCCAGAGCAGGGCAGACCCTAGTCCAGTGACCAGTGTTGCAGAGGCAGGGTGGGACAGCTGCGTTCCTCCACCGTGGACACAAGAGCAGTTTCAGACGGGGCCTAACCCTGAGCTGCTCCATGCTGTGAACAGTAGTCTGTGCTCCATGCTGTAAACAGTAGTCTGTGCTCCATGCTGTAAACAGTAGTCCGCCAAGAGCTGCTCCAGTTTGAGGAGCACTGCCAGGTGGAACAACTCCACACCTTGTTTGCACAAGTGCACAACCACCACCTGTCCACACAACCCACAAGGCGCAGACTGATAATTTATTGGCATCAACTAATCATGGAGCACCTGGACACATGGACATCCCAAGCTGTATCAGAACACCAGACATGGGAGTGTATCAACCTCACCAGGTGCAGTCCCCTTACTTGAGACCTGTAAATGGAGGAGACCCCCAACACCCAAACTGACCCTATCACCTGGTCACTTGTCACAAATCTAGCCCAGGGAAACTGCCACAGCAACAAGCCTAGTTCTGGTTCCTTTGGGCTTCACCACAGCAGGGTTTCCCCTGCCTGTGACAAACACCCCAAGCTGACACTGAGACTGAAACTGCAGTCAGACCCTCGGCCTTAGGAACTCTGGGGAACCAGCTGAATAGAACCCCCAGTTTACCTACAGTGACTCTTTGACACTTGGCATTCATCTCTCTCTGTGCTCTGGACACAGCATCCTGTAATCATGTGGTGCCTTAATCCTCCTTTGTCTATGACATATACATAAACAAACATGTATAATGTGTGTAATATCATTTTGTGAAATATGATGTGTGATTTGATGTTATTAGAAACTAAGATTGGAATGGAATAAAATAACTTGTTTGCCTGGGTTATGACTATCAGGTGACCCTCAAGTATTTGTTAAATTGCCACCACTGTGGTGTAGCTTGTGAATTTATTGTTATTCAACAAATTCTGACATTGTGGAAAGATGCAAATGGGTTTTCTTTCTGTTGATGGCACAGCTTGCTCATGGCATGTATGTGTACAAGAAAAGGGAAATTTGGACACAGATTCAAAGGAGAGAGCACCACGTGGAGATGGAGCAGACTGAAAGGAGCTCAGGATGCAAGGCCAGGGGTCTCCCAGAGGCCAGAAAAGTCAGGGCTTCAGAGAGAACACATCCCTGTTAAAACTTTACTCTCAGATTTCTAGCCCTGGAACCATTATATCAATCTCTGTTCTGCCACCAGGATTGTTACAGCAGTCCTAGGAGATTAATACATTTTATAAAATCTTTGTGTTTATAACTTTTGTTTCTCATAGAGAAATACCTAGGATTGGAATTGCTAGGTCCTAGGGTATCTATCTGTATCTTTAAACTTCTTTGTTGTTTTGCAGTACTGGGTTTATGAGTCCAGGGCCTTGGGCATGCTAACCAAGTACTCTGCCACCGGGATGCACCCCCATCCTGTATGCTTAAATTTAAAAGAAACTGCCAAACAGTTTTCCAAAGTAGTTGTACTATTTTATACTCCACAAACAGGAGATACCTGATGCAATTACTGTACAAACTTTTCAAACTCCGAGTAGTCAGTTCTGTCTCAGCTCTGATGTTGGTGTGAAATACTATCTCATTGTGGTTTTAATCTGCCCTACCAAGTAGTGGTGATAATCCTTCAGGTGTCTGTGTGTGGGGTGTGTATAAGTCGAGTAAAATCTTTTTATTATTGATTTGCAAAAGTTCTTTTTTTTTTTTTTTTGGTACTGGGGATTGAACCCAAGGGCGTTCTACCACTGAGCCACATCCCCAGCCCTATTTTGTATTTTTTTTATTTAGAGACAGGATCTCACTGAGTTGCTTAGGGCCTCACTAAGTTGCTGAGGCTGGCTTTGAACTCGCGATCCTCCTGCCTCAGCCTCCCAACTGCTGGGATTACAGGCGTGTGCCACCGCGCCCGGCTTATTTGCAAAAGTTCTTTATATGCTCCGGGTATCAGGCCTTTGTCAGATATGGTTCTTTGAATATATGGCTTTCCTCTTTTATTATTATTGTTGTTGTTGAAATTGAAAACTCAAAACCCATTAACAGCCAGGCATGGTGGCACACACCTGTAATCCTAGCTACTCAGGAGGCTGAGGTAGGAGTATCACAAATTCAAGGTCAGCCAGGGTAATTTAAAGAGAACCTGTCTAAAAATAAAATAAGAAGGGTCTGGTCAAGTGTAGTGGTGCACACCTGTAATCCCAGCAATTTGGGAGGCTGAGGCAGGAGGACTGCAGGTTCAAGGCCCAGGAAAATGGCCACAGTGATGAACTTCCTTCCTGTTCCCACTGGGTTCCAGCAGAGGGCAGCTTTCCCTGCCTGTGATGACCACGCTCGGCCCACTCCCACACCTAGAGCTAATACTCTCTGCCGGACCCTCTGCTTTGATAACTCTGTAGAACTGGAGCTGGTAGTTAAGGTCCTTGTCTCACCACATCCAGGGACTCTTTGCATTCATCTCTCTGCGCTCTGGGCTCAGTACCCTGCAACCTTGCAGCTGCTTTACCCTTTCCTTCGTCTTTCTGTGCCTATTTATATACCACCGTGTGAAGCAGGTGTGACTGGGTGTGCAGATGTAGTTAATTAAGATGGTAAGAAGAGAACCTGTGACAGCCCGGCTACGACCACCAGCGACCCCAGAGCGTCCAGCGAACCTCCGCTTACAGCAGTGGTGGTGTAGGCCCTTCGGTGGCAGGCCGGCTCCGGATGGCTGCATTCGGCCCCGGCCGCGGGCGCCGCGCTCCACGATTGGGGTTTCCCGATCCTCACGGGGCCACAGCCCCGCGCTGCGCGGCTTACCCATTCAGCGCGCACACCACCTTTGAAAACCAGAGTCCAGCACGCCAAGTGGACTCTGCGGGAGGCCACAGCGTGCCCGAGCTCCAGACCCAAGGCCCGGGAGACCCGGGCGAAAGCGCTCAGCAGCTCGCGGGGCAGCCCTCTCCCTATTGGGTAGGAGGACCTGAGCGCCGCGGGTGGAAGCGAGCGGGACGCTCGGCCGCCCACCTCCGCCCGACTGGCCATAGAGCCCTACCCTCCGCTTTCCAAGAGCGGCCCGGATGTGCCTAGCGACCCGCCCCGCCCCGCCCCGGAAACGTGAACCATAGAGATGAACCCTCCGCTTTCCTAGAGAGGCCCTGGAGTGTCTGGGGCCTTGCGGAGGCCGCACCCACTTCCGGCCACCGGTTTGCAGAGGTGGACAGCTCCAGGTGCGGGGCCGCTGGGTTGTGGTCGGGGTCGGGGCACCGGATTGTCATGGGGGCGTCCTCCCCGCCGTGGGGTCGCTCGCCAGGACCCGGCGTCTTGGCACGGGAGACGGCGGTACCAGTTTGTCTCGAGCACTGGGCGAACGGCTGCAGAGCGCGGCCCCGGGAACGCATACTGGGTGCGAAAGGGCCGTGTGTCCTGAAGAGGGGAGCCGGGCCTGGGCAGCGGCGGCCTGTCAGAGCCCGGGGCCTCCGGATACTGGAGAGAGCGCGGCAAGCGCCCTCCTGCCTCTGCCCGGCTTGTCGAGGTGGACCGTGCACTCTCCCTGGGGCAGATGCGTGGGCACGTCGCCAGCGACGACGGTGTCGCCACAGTTTTTTCAGGTAGTGCCACAGCCCTCTTTACGTGGTGCACGTGCTTCTGCCAGGCCCTTCTGCAGGGAGGCTGCGTGCCGTCCCTGTGCTAACGCGGCCCTTCTGAGTGCACAGGTTTAGACTCTGGGCCTTGACTTGGGCAGCTGCATTTGTAGACTGGATTTCCTTTGTGAGGTGAAAATAATTAACTCTTGCAGGGATACTGTGAGTATTCTGGGTTGAGTAGTGAGGGGTCCCAGCTGTGTCTTTTGCCCCGCGGGCATTTCTCCTACCTAGTTCGATCTTTTTTTTTTTTTTTTTTTTTTTTTGGTACCAGAGATTGAACCCAGGGGCACTCCACCACTGAGCCGCATCCCCAGCCCTTTTTTTTTTAGTATTTTATTTAGAGACGGGGTCTCACTGAGTTGCTTAGGGTCTCGCTAAGTTGCTGAGGCTGGCTTTGAACTCGCGATCCTCCTGCCTCAGCCTCCCAAGTGCTGGGATTACAGGCGTGCGCCACCGCGCCCGGCTAGTTCAATCTTTTATCTATTACGTAGAGGACTTTACATGTGCGCTCCTTTTTTCTTGGTCCTCTTCCCTTCCCCCCACTTGCCTGCCAGTTCCTGCTCATCTCAGATGTCACTTCCTCTGAGAATCCTCCCCTCTTACCAGGACTCATGTGGGCTTCTTTTCCACCTTCCTGCTCACAGGGTTACTTCCCTATCCCTCTCACACCTACTATCATTGGTAGTTCAAACTGTCAGCATTCTGACAGTGGGGTCCATGTGGTCCTTAAGGTCCTAAGGATGTGGGAGTCACTGGCTTTCTCTCCTGCTTCCCTTCAGGCAGCTGCTGCTGGGAACTCCTCTCTGGCTGATCAAGGAAGAGAAAGCAGGGATGTCTGCTTTAGGGGCCACAGCTCTGTACCTGCATCATCCTGCTGACAGTCACAGTGGCCGGGTCAGTTTTCTGGGGCCCCAGTTCCCTCCAGAGGTGGCAGCTATGGCCCGGTTTTTGGGAAACCTGGACAGGAGCACATTCAGAAAGTTGCTGAAGCTTGTGGTCAGCAGCCTGCAGGGGGAAGACTGCCGAGAAGCCGTGCAGCGCCTTGGTGCCAGTTCCAGCCTGCCGGAGGAGCGGCTAGGCGCCCTGCTTGCTGGCACACACACACTTCTCCAGCAGGCCCTCCGACTTCCCTCCCCCAGCCTGAAGCCAGATGCCTTCAAGGAGCAACTGGAGGAGCTTGGCATCCCCCAAGACCTGGTTGGGGACTTGACCAGTGTGGTGTTTGGTGGCCAGCGCCCCCTCCTGGACTCTGTGGCCCAGCAGGAGGGTGCCTGGCTTCCACACATTGCTGACTTTAGGTGGAGGGTGGATGTGGCGATTTCCACAAGTGCCCTGACGCGCTCCCTGCAGCCAAGCATCTTGATGCAGCTGAAGCTTTCGGATGGGTCAGCATATCGCTTTGAGGTTCCCACAGCCAAGTTCCAGGAGCTGCGGTACAATGTGGCACTGGTCCTGAAGGAGATGGCAGATCTGGAGAAGAGGTGTGAGCGCAGACTGCAGGACTGAGCCTCCCTTGTCAGTGCTGCCGCTGGTGCCAGAGTGCAACTTTCATTTCCTGTAGTTGGATGCTAGACTGTGTACCACCCTTCCCGTTGATGGTCTTGACTTCCAAGTGTGGTAAGGTGGTGGTCTGGGGTCCAAATCCAAGCTCTCTGAAGACACCATGTGGTCGCTTAGCCTGACTCCACTGAGCTTCTCGCCCTCTCTGCTCATTTGCTTTCATAAATGCTGTGTTTTGGTGTGGGCACTTTCGTTTGTCTGTCTTAAATCCCTGCCTTTGTGGGTCTGATACCATAGTGGGATGGGAAGAGGCGGAAATTTGACAAAATGCATAGTAAACAGTGGGTACAGCTTACCAAGGCATGACAAGTGCACCTTAATGTAGAGCAGGAATGGGTGTGGACGACGGGGAGGTTCCTGCCACTGTAAGCTTAGTCAGGTCTGGGCTTCCTGGAAAACATGGTATCTGAGCAGACTTGAAGGATGGGAGCAGGTGAGTGTGTTCACTAAGGGACCAGCTGGTGCACAGGTGGCCAGTGGACAGAGACTAGGTATGCTGGATGTCATGTACCTGCAGCCAAATAGGAGGAGGTCATTAGAGGGAGGTAAAGCTGGGGAAGGTACAGAGGTCAGGTCTGAGAAATTCTGCTCAAAGGACTCTGGCTGAAATCTAAGCCAAAGGAGAAGCCCTTTGAGGGTTTTTAACAGAGGAAGGGTGTGCTCTAGTGACTGTTTAAAAAGGATAACACTTCTATTATTTAAAAGATTAACATTATCCAGGGGTCGTGGTACATGCCTGTGATCCCAGGCACTCGGGAGGCTGAGGAAGGAGGATTGCAAGTGCAAGGCTAGCCTTGAGCAACTTATTGAGACCTTGTCTCAAAATAAATAAAAATAGAAAGGACTAGGGATATTGTTCGGTGATAGAGTGCCCCTGGGATCATTACCCAGTTCCCTGAAAAAAAATACGTAAAAGGATTGGGTTGGTCTGGGGTTGTGGCTCAGTGACAGAGTGCTGTCTAGCATGTTCAAGGCACTGGATTTGATTCTCAGCACCACATAAAAACAAATAAAATGAAGGCATATTGCCAACTAAAAATTTTATTTAAAAAAGGATTGGGCTGGGGTTGTGGCTTAGTGGTAGAGTGCTTGCCTGGCATGTGTGAAGCACTGGGTTTGATCCTTAACACCACATAAAAAAATAAAGGTGTCCATCTACAACTAAAAAAAATTTTTTTTTTTTTTTAAAGGATAACATTGCTGCTGTGTTTAGAGTAGTCTGTAGGGGAATAGTGAGGAGTTTGGGAGCCCACTATGGTGGTGCATTGTAAGGTGGAGGTGCTGAACTGGGTAGGGGGCCTCTGCCTCCAGGGTAGGTGTGGGGGGTGTGTGCATGGCCAGCTTTGTGGTCCTTAGCATAAACATTCTCCAGGTAGGGGCTTTGGAGCTGTCAGGCTGTCTCCCTTGGGAGATCCCTGCCTCCTGCACTTTTTTGGTCCACATCTGGTTGGTTCTCTGCTGAGAAACCAGTTCTTACATCTCATAGGATAATCAGGCCTAAATGAAGGAACTTCCCAAAACAGCAAATGAGCTCTGTTGCCCCAGGCCAGCCTGTTGCCCACACAGGCTGTTTACAGAATGCTTTGGCTCCTGCCATCTCAGTGAAGGCCTTTTTTCTCTGAGTGAGGACTATGGCCTTGGCAACTTAGGTGTGGGCCACAGACAGGGAAAGGAGAAGGCTGTCTTTTGAGGGCAAAGGTCTGCCAGGAAGGCTGCTGTGGCTGGAGGATTCAGAGGCCTGGTCAACTAAGAGTACAGAACGCCCATGTGTCCTTTAGCCTCAGCTGGTGCCCCCCAGGACCACTGGCCCACCCTGAAGGGAACAGGAGAGCCAGACCTGCAGAAAGGATGTGCCCAAGTAAGCAGAGTGCCCCTGTTGGCCTTAGCCAGTGACAGACCTTTCTATGTCATATACTTCTGATCTCAACTATTAGATATGTTGGGGACTATGTACTCATGATACATTTGGAAAAAAACAGGAATGTAGGAACAAAATTTTTTTAATTAAGTCCCTCAGTACAGTGGCACTGAGACCAGAGGATCCCAAGTTTGAAGCCAGCCTGGGCAACTTAGTGAGGTCCTGTCTCAAAATGTAAAAAGGCAGAGAATGTAGTTCAGTGGTGGAATGTCCCTGGATTCAGTCTTGAGTACTGGAGAGGAAAAGAAAAAAATCCCTTTGCCCACATATAAAGCATTTCACACTGCTGTGAGTGGGACTGCCCACATTGCTCAGTACCAAAAACAAACAACAAACAAACAGACAAACAGAAAACAAAAACAAAACAAGAACAGGGAAAGAAAAGGTGCCAGACAAAGCAGTCAGAAGTGAATTCTAGGCACACCACTTCTGGACTTCTAACATGAGCACAAACATGTCCTCATTGTTGAAGCCACTTTGAGCAACTGATCCCTAAAGATGACTTCCTCAACCTGCTGTCCAGCAAGGCTCACAGGGCCCTCATGCTTGCTCCTCATCTGCAGGCCCTGGGTTCTGCCCTCTGTGAACTCAAAACTACTGACTGCACCCTGATTGGGAAGGGATGGGGTTTATTTAATGGACAAACTTCTAACTTTCCAGCAAATGAACATACATTTTGTATGAAGTTGGACATTCAGTGAGCAATTCTGAATCCATTCCAACAGCCTACATTCCTATATGGTGTAAAAGACCTCAAGTAAGTTAAGGCTGCAGATTTATTCACATCGACCCATCTCAAACAAGTGGATGGCTTATCACGTGAGTTTTCTGATGGCATCACTGACTTGCTGCTTTCTTTTCTAGGACAATGGGTGTTAACTGTGCCCAAGACTTCTCTTGCTTTTCCTTTACAAGTTATTTCATGGGAACAAATTTACAGTCCTATCTCTGCTGGCTAGGGCTCTAGGCACACACTGAAAGGGCAGAGGCAGAGGGGGTGGGGGAGCCTCCTCCTAGAGGAGGAGGGGGCAGGTGATGCCATGTTGCACTTAGGTGACCTCACAGAGGGGCTGTGGGTGGACCCTGCAGAGAACTGAATCAAGGCCCTTCACTTAGCAGTCTTCCTGTCTGCTTCCTAAGGAGGGAGGAAAATTATTAAGGAAAACTATATTCAGGACACAATGCTTTGTAAGGTCAACTATCCAGGACCACCTCAGAAGGCAGAAGGGAGATGGCAGCCCAGGCACATGGGGACATATAGGCCATGAAGCAGGTGGGGCAGTGGATGGAAAATGACTAAGGAAATGAGGCTAAGGGGATTTCTGGTGAAAATGACCTAGCAGGGTTCTTGTTAAAATGGGACAGTGCATAAAGGAACCTGGAAGCCAGAAAGTTAGTTGTGAGCAAGCTATGCCATTAACAGACTGTTCACATTTGTAAATTCCACAACGTCAGAATTTATTGGATAAATTAACAGGCTACATCGTATCACCTTTAACTCACTGATACTCATGGTGTGACTGGCAATCACAAATTATTCTGTTCCAATTTTAATTTTACTAATATCGTTAACACCGAAGTCACACATCATATTTCAATGATTTGTAAATTAGAACTGCTAGGGAAGGGCTAACTATGGCCAGTTTGTTTATTGCAGTGCTGGGGATGGAACCAAGAACCTTCCATATGCCAGGCAAGCGCTCTATCCTTGAGTTACACCCACAACCAACACTTTAAGACAGGGTCTGGCTAAATTGGCCATGCTGCCCTTGAACTTGCAATCTTCCTGCCTCGGCCTCCCTAATCGTGCGCCGCCAGCTGTCGTTTTTTAAAGTACATATTTTTAGTTGTCGATGGACTTTAATTTATTTTTTTATATGCGGTGCTGAGAACCGAACCCAGTGCCTCACAATGCTAGGCAGCGCTCTACCACTGAGCCACAACCCCAGCCCCTGTCTTTTTGTAGTTTTGTAGCACCGAATGCCAGGCCAGCGCTGCACACCGAACCGCAGCGCACCCCCGGGTTTTGCACAGCCTATTTTTGGCGTCAAGGTCATCCTTGGCTTCATCTCATTTTCCCTTCCCTGTAACCTTGCCGTGCTGCCTCCTCCATTTTACCGAGTGCTTCTTTAAACCAGCCTTATCGACACTGTCAGGAGACTGCGGTGATGAAGTGGACTAGTACCTGTCCCGCGGAACTTGTCAGTCAGAGGCCGCAGGTGGGGCGGGATCGCCCTTTCCCGCCTTCGGGCTAGATCCCCACTCCGCGGACCACCGATGGCGCGGACTCCCTGGAGTCCTAGAACAGCCCCGGAAGCACGCGGGGCGGGACTTCATCCGGCTTCGGCGATCTTTGGGGAAAGGGGCTGCCTGCGCATGCGCAGCTGGGCCGTCCCTCCCGCTTCTCTTTTGGCCCTATCTCCCGCTGCCACTGAGGGCTGCGGGGCTCCGTCCTGGCGCCTGACCTGTTCTGCGTGCCGACACCTAGGTGAGGCTCTTCGTGGCTCAGCCGGTGGGCGAGCCGAGCTGGCAGGTGCGAGGGTGTCAGGGGAAAGCCGCGCACATAGCGAACGAGTTCGACGGTCGCGGGACCGCGGGCAGGCTGGTTTCCGCCGAGGGGGCTGGTGATGCTGGGGACACTGCGGGAGGGGGCACAGGCGGCCTCTGAGAGCCTGTCTGGGGCGTGCGTCCGCGACCAACCACCCGAGAGGCGGGCGGAGGCTGCGGGGAGTGCGAGGCTTTGCGGGTGGGGGTGAGACCGTGGCATCAGGCCGCGCGCGGGCTGGGCCCTCGAAGCTCCCCCGCCGCCCTGCGCGACCCTCCACGCCCGCGCCTCCCCGGGTAGCGGGAGGCCTCAGGGCGCTGCACGAGAGCCTCGGGACCGAGGTTGGACGGTCGGAACCGCAGCTCCCGCCCCGCCGGCCCACCTGCGCTCTGGCGGGAGCAGTCCTAGGGCACACGCTGGCCCAGGAGTCCTCGGCGAGAATGCAAACTGCCTCCTTCCCCTGGGCGCGTCCGCTGTCCTTGCCGAACAGGCCGGAGCCTGGGTTCGGCCTCCTGAGGGTGAGCTGGGAGGCCGCAGGCCGCGGCGCCCCCTGCTCTCTCTTGGATCCCAGGGCGGTCGCGTCCGGGGACCGCAGCCGAATCCGGCTCCTGGGCCGCGGGCGAGTTGGCCTTCCTCCCCGCGGTCCACAGTCGGAAGCTGTCTCCGGACCTGTGAGCCCTCCGGTGGGAGAAGCCGAAGAGTCGGCAATGTGGACCCGCATCCTCCCACAGGGGGCGCGGCTCTGAGCTCTGCGGGTGCTGGCTCCACTGCTCCCTCGGACCGCGAATCCGCATCCAGGAGCGCGCCGGGCGCAACGCCGTGCGATCCCAGGGCGCGATGCCGCTGACCTTCCAGGACGTGGCCGTGTACTTCTCCCCAGCGGAGGGACAGCAGCTGGGGCCCCAGCAGCGGGCGCTGTACCGGGACGTGATGCTGGAAAACTATGGGAACGTGGCCTCACTGGGTGAGAACTGCATCTCACTCTGGCTCCTAGGGGCGAGGGGCGGGGGAGGAGTGAGTCTCTAAGGGGCTGGTGGGCTGCTTTGGCTTTTTGGGTCCCAAGAAGAAGGTCCTGCCCTCATCCCGAGGTGCCAGTCAGATCTCTGCTGAAGTAACATTGCCCTTGAGAGAGCTGCCTTCCCGCCTAATTCGAGGGACTTCGCTCTCTTTGCCAGTGGCTCCATGGTGGTGTTCCTTCCCGCCACCCGCAGGAGAACAGAGTGAATTCTCCCTCAAAAAATCCACGTAATGCCTGGCATGGTGGCACACGCCTATAATCCAAGCAACTTGGGAGGCTGAGTCAGGAGGATCACGAGTTCAAAGCCAGCCTCAGCAACTTAACGAGACCCTAAGCAACTCAGTGAGACCCTGTCTCTAAATAAAAATACAAAAAAATAGGGCTGGGGATGTGGTTCAGAGGCCAAGTGCCCCTGAGTTCAATCCCTGGTTAAAAAAATAAATAAATAAAATCCACGTAAGGCCCTGTCTTTCTCTGACCAGGCCTGGCAGCATGCAGGGCACTTCTCACCTGGCCTGGAAGACTGAGTGGGCAGTGGCCACATAGGCTCACCCAAGGTTTTCACCCTCAACAGGATTCCCTGTCCCTAAGCCAGAGCTGATCTCCCAGCTGGAGCAAGGAGAGGAGCTGTGGGTCATGGATCTTCTGGGGGCTGAAGAATCAGAGGTCTTGAGAACCTGCGGAACAGGTGAGAGTGGGTGGGAGGCCAGTCCCAGGAACCGCCTCCCAGTTCTACCCTCAGCAGCAACACTGAGGACAGTTGGGTTGATGTGTCTAGTCCAGCCTCTCCAAGGGCAGATGCAACCACCACACACATGGCATGTGCTTCTTGTTTACAAGGGCTTCCCTTACTTCTCCATTTGCTTTACTGTAGAAAATGTATGCAGTGCCTGTTATTCTATGTTTTGTGGCACCTTCCCTCCCTTCTTTCCATTATGCACTTTTTTTGCTGACTTCCTTTTGACAGTAGCTATTGGTTGCCTATCATGTCCTTTGGGTCAGTAGTATTCTCTGTCTCTCTCTCTCTTTCTCTCTTTCCTTCTTGAGACCTGTGTCCTTATGTGCACATATGTTTGTTCTCTTGTTGTTGCTGTCTGGTCTTGAACTCATGGCCTCAAGCTTCCTACTGCCTCAGCTCTCAGGTCTTGTCTGGGTGCCTGGATGAATAGTTTTTTTTAAATATGTACTTTGTTCTGTTGAATACAATCTTTCTACTTGATTCGTCAGCTCTTAAGTATTATTTTGACTTGCAGCTACCGAGACTTGTTCTGCTTTCTACCCTTTTCTCAATTCTCTCATTTTTTGTTGATTTTATTGTTCTACACTGTCAAAGCACATAATTCCTTTACCTGTTAGCATCACTCCTAGCCTCACCTTTGATATTGTTTTATTTTTACAGTTAAGCTTACAACTTTTTTACCCTTTAGTTAATTGTTGAACCTTTTACCAGAAACTTCTGCATCATTTCTCTGTTGCCGGGAGCTTGTCTTCTGGTTACTAAGAAAGGCTCTTGTAAATAACATGCCCCAAATTTATGCACATTCAAAACCATCTATTTGAAGCCTTTTGATTCTGGAGGTGGGAACTAAAATTGTTGACTTGTAATACTTTTTATAGACATTTAGAGTTGCAAGACCCTGAAAGCATGGCCATAACTGCATTTTGGAAAATTATAATATGTGGTATTTTTGTCATTGTTTAGTCCAAAATATTATCTAGTTTTTCTTGTGATTTCTTTGACCCAGTGATTAGATGGACGTGTGTTACTTTCAAAACAGTTGGTGCTTTGTTAGTTATCTTATTGTTGTCGTTTAGTTCTACCACAGTCAGGGAACCTGTTTTGTTTTTTTTTTTTTTTTAATTGGGTGCTGGGGATTGAACCCAGGGCCTTGTGCTTGTGAGGCAAGCGCTCTACCAACTGAGCTATATCCCCAGCCCTGGGAACCTGTTCTTGTATAACTTCATTCTTATATTTGCTTGTTCTTGTTTCATGACCCTAGGGTCCCTTTCAGTGAGCATACCATGTGCATATAAAAAAGGGTGGGTGCAAGTATCAGATAAGTCTAGGTGCTTTATGGTACTATTCAGATATTCTCCAGCCCTTTTCTCATTTTATGTGTAGTTATTCTTTAGTTACTAAAAGGTGTTAAAATACATATGATTGTGGAATTGTCTTTAATTTTCTCAGTGTCTGGTTCATGTACTTTGAAACTGTGTTATTTGTATTATTCTGACTTCCGATCATCATTTTCAGGGATAAGAGGGTTCCTCCTTATCTCTGGTAATATATTTGGTTCTGAGTATATTTCATCTAATACTCCATAGCAGTTCTAACCTTATTCTTACTGTTACCATGGCTTATTTCATCCACTTAATTTCAGCCTATGTCTTTACACTTAAGGTAGCTCTTCCCAATAGCATACAATTAAAAGATAAGGTCTAATTTTTTTTTATCCATCTTAACAATCTTTATCTTTTAATTATAGCATTTAGTCTATTAATATTTAATAATATTAATGTCACTGTGTGTGTGTGTGTGTGTGTGTGTGAGAGAGAGAGAGAGAGAGAGAGAGAGAGAGAAATATGTACTTGGGATTGAACCCAGGGCCTTATATGTATTCTACCACTGAACCACATCCCGAACCTTTTTATTTTTTATTTTGAAATAGGGTCTTGCTAAGTTGCCCAGACTATTCTCAAAGTTGTTATCCTCCTGCCTCAGCCTCCCAAGTTGCGGGTATTGTTGGTGTACACCACTGTGCTTGCAAATGTAATTTTTGATACAGTTCAGAAAGGCACTTGTGGATGATGTTTCATTTTTTATTTTATACTTGTATCTTTTTTTATTCCTCTTTCTTGCCTTTAATGTACTAATTCACTATAAATCTTAACCATCCCTCCTATTCTTTGTTAAAGTTATATGTAATACATCTAGGTATATCTTTAAACTCTATGAGACAATGTTATAATTTTCTTTTTAAACTGTTATAGATCTTAACAACAGGGTTATGTCCTGATGAACCCATCATAGGTTGGAAATCCACTTACTGCTTCTAACCTACCAAACATTCCAGCTTAGCAGCACAACACACTGGAGAGTACAGTTGTTTGCCCTGGGAGCTGTGACTTGCTGCACTGCCCAGCATTCCAAGAGAGATCTTAGTGCCAAGGAAAAGACTAAAATTCAAAATCTAAAATATAGTTTATCTCGAATATACATATCACTTTATGCTATCATAAAATTGAGAAAATCTTACGCAAAACCGTGGTAAGTCACTGCTGTACTTTGGATCTGCAGTATCCCTCAAAGGCCAATGTGTGAAAAGCTAGACTGAGGAGCCACTGGGGGAAGAAGCAAGGCCAGTGGGGGAATGCCATTGGTGGAGCTCTGGGACGCCACTCCTTCCTATCTGTTTTGCTACCTGACTGCCATGAAGTGAAGAGGCTTGCTATGCCAGGCTCCTGCCATGATGTGTAGTGCTGCCATAGACTCAGAGAATAGGGCTAAGGGACCATGGACTGAAACCTCTGAAACTGTGGCCAGAATAAATGTTTCCTCCTTTTACCTTATCTAAGATGTTTCATCACAGTAACAAAAAGCTAGCAGTTGGGGAACCATCTGTATGTAGTTTATGAAAAAATAAAAGGAAAAAGAAAAAAATTAGCTTTTTCACTGTCTTGACATGTAAGGAGCTTAGAAGTTGATGCTGGGTCCTTACAAGTAAAGAACTGAACAAACTGGAAAAATCAGTGACTCTTAGAATTAAGGTCCCAGGGCAAACCACTGCCCCCCAAATTGGATAGGCAAACACAAGGTGATTTGTGAACAGGAACCTCCAGGGAAACCAGTGCAGATAGGAATAACCAAACAGAAATGGACAAATGGATGAAAGCTCACTGTGGGCAAGTCTGAGCTACAAAAACAACAGGAAATCTGTCATGGAGGCTCAAGTGTTTGAATTTTTTACCTCCAGAAGTGTGACAAATCTCACAGTGAACATCAGGGGGAAATCTCCCTATGCTCTGCCAGGGGAAAGGGAAAAGAAACCATTCTGAAATGTGTCAGAGAAATCTTCCTCACAAGACTGTCCTCCAGAGAGATGACCTTGCCAGAGCCTGCCTGCCCAAGGAAGGGAGATCCCAGCTCAGTGCTCTCTTTGCTCTGACCTTGCGTGGACCCTGGAGCACAGGCTTGTGGTGATGCTCGCCTCACTGCACACCCACCACAGCCTTGCCCAACTTGTCATGTCTGCATTTTGACAAAGACCTGCAAGAAACAGAAAGGAGAAAAATGCAGTGTGGAGAGACTGAACAAGCATCAGAACCAGAGCCAGACATGGCAGGAATGTTGGAATTGCCAGATCAGGAATTTTTAAAAACTAATATACTGAAGGCTTTAGTGGAAAATGTATGTGATGTATAAAAACAGATAATGTAGGCAGAGAGATTGAAATTCTAAACAGAATTAAAAATGCTAGAGATCAAAAACACTGTAACATAAATGACAGATGCCTTTGATAATTCATTAGTAGACTGGTCAGGGTTTTAAGCATAATGTTATTTGAAGGCAAACTTGGATTAGTTGTAAATGTAGATTGAACACCAATTAAAAAAAGTTAAAGACAAGTATAATCAATATAGCAACAAGGAGACAAAGTGGAGTAATAGGAAATACTCAGTCGAAACCACAAAATAAGACTGAGTAGCCCAGTGATAGAGAATTTGCATAACATGTTTAAGGCCCTAGGTTAGATTCTCTGCACTGAAGAAACAATTTTTAACACCAGAAAATGCAGAAAAAGTATAGAAGACAAACAGGAACACAGAGCAACTATAATACACAAAATAGTGACAAATAATATAGATATTAATTCAATAATATCAGCAATCATTTTATTTTATTTATGTATATTTGGGGGGCAGGTACCAGGGATTAAACTCAGGGGCACTAGGCTACTGAGCCACATCCCCAGCCCTATTTTGTATTTTGTTTGGAGACAGGGTCTCAATGAGTTGCTTAGCACCTCACTTTTACTGAGACTGGCTTTGAACTTCTGATTCTCCTGCCTCAGCCTCCCAAGCTGCTAGAATTACAGGCATGCACCACTATGCCCAGCTCAGCATCATTTTAAATGTCAGTGCTCAGCAAGGTGTGGTGGCCCACACCTGTAATTGCAATTGCTTGGGCTAAGGCAGGTGGATTGCTTGAACCCAGGAGTTCAAAGCCAGCCCGGGCAACACAGTGAGACCCTGTCTTGTTGTTTTGTTTTGTTTTGTTTGTGCTAGGGAATTGAACCCAGGGCCTTGTGCTCCTGTCTTGTTTTTATTTTTATTTTATTTTATTTTATTTTATTTTTTTAAACAAACAAACTTCATTGATCAGTAGATGATAGAGACTGATTGTCAGGGTGGGTCAAAAGCAAAACTTAACTATTTTATTTTTTTTACAAGAAACCCCCTATAAATACAAAAAATGCATACAGCTTAATAAGTAAAGGCATGGAGAAAGATGCTAATAGTAATCAAAAGAAAGAGGGAATGTATACATTATTTTCAACCACAGCAGACTTCTGAGCAAGGAAAAGAGGAAGCAACACATAATGATAAAAGGGTTTATACATCAAACAGCCACAACGGTTCCTGATGCACCCACCTAACAGCAGCAGCAGAAAACAAAAGGCAAAATCTGTTAGACCTGCAAGAGGAAAGAAGTGAATCTAGTATGACAGTTGGAGATGCCAGCTATTGTCTCTGCATCAATGGACAGATCCAGCAACAGAAAACAAGGAGGATACAGCTGAGCTCAGTACCATCCATCACCTGGGTAGACATCTGCAGATTCCTTCATTCAACAACAGCAGGTTGATTCTGTTTTTATGCTGCTAGGGATCAAACCCAAGGTCTTTTGCCTGCTCTCCAAGTGCTCTACACCTGTACAACACTGCCAGCCCATATTATACATTCTTCCCAAGCTCACAAAGAATATTCACTAAGACCACATTCTGTGCCTAAAGCACACTTTAATGTGTTTAAAAGAATAGGATGCCAGACATGGTGGCACATGCCTATAATCTCAACAGCTCAGGAAGATGATGCAGGAAGATCCCAAATCTCAAAATTAAAAGAGGTTGGGATGTGGATCAATGGGTTTATCCCTAGTATGGAAGGCCTGGGTTCAATTCCTAGTACTGAAAGAAAAAAAGTGTACAACATGTGCTCTCAGACCACAGTGATTTTAAACTAGAAATTAATAACAAAAGTATAGATAGAAAATTCCAAAATTTTGTGTACTTTTTTCCTCCCCCCAGTACTGGGTGTCGAACCAAAGGGCACTCTGCCACTGAGCTACATCCCCAGCCCTTTTTATATATTTATCTTGAGACAAGATTTAGCTCAGTTGCCCAGGCTGGCCTTGAACTTGGGGTCCTCTTACCTCAGGGATTACAGGTGTGCACCACCATGCCCGGCTAAACAGCATACTTCTAAATAGTATGTGAGCCGGGCGCAGTGGCGCACGCCTATAATCCCAGCACTTGGGAGGCTGAGGCAGGAGGATCGTGAGTTCAAAGCCAGCCTCAGCAAATTAGCGAGGCCCTAAGCAACTCAGTGAGACCCTGTCTCTAAAGAAAATACAAAATAGGGCTGGGGATGTGGCTCAGTGGTGGAGTGTCCCTGGGTTCAATCTCCAGTACCAAAAAAAAAAAAATAAAATAAAATAAATAGTATGTTAGTCAAAGAAGAACTCTGAAGAATTTTTAAATATTTTGAATTAAATGAAGATAATATTTCAAGAATAATTATTGAATAATTATTGAATAATTGAATATTATTGAATAATAATTATTGATTATTTCAAGATCATAATTCAATATTTTGAATTAAATGAAGATAAATACCACCTAGCAAATTTTGTGCAATGAAGTGAAAGCATGCTTAGAAATTTATGTTAGTGAATGCATGTATTTGAAAAGAAGATATATCTAAAGTACTGGGTGCCACTATGGTGGTGCAGGCCTATAATCCCAGCTGCTTAGGAGTCTGAGACAGGAGAATTGTGAGTTCAAAGTCAGCCTCAGCAACTTAGCAAGGCCCTAAGCAACTCAGTGAGACCCTGTCTCTAAATAAAATATAAAAAAGGGCTGAGAATTTGGCTCAGTGGGTAAATGCCCCTGGATTCAATCCCCAGTAACAAAACAAAACAAAACTAAAAGTAAATATTTTAAGCTTCTATCTTAGGAAATTGCAGAAAAGATGAGGAAATTAAATCCAAAGTGAGCAGAAGAAAGGAAATAATAAATGTGAAAATGAAAGCAGGAATTCAGCAGAGAAAAATCAACAAAACCAGGAGTTGGATCTTTGAAAAGATCAATGAAGTTGATAAGCATCTAGCTAGACTAAAAGAGAGGACACAAATCACTGATGTTAGAAATGAATGTTTTTTGTGAAGATGCCTCATGGACTCAGGGCAAAGGGATATTCTAAACAGCTCTTTGCTTACAAATTGAATAACTTAGATGAAATGAACCAATTTCTTGAAAAACAGTCTCTCCAAACTCATTCAATGATGAATAGAGAATCTGAATAGATCTATGTCTATTAAAGAAATTGAGTCAATAATTAACCTTCCAAAACAGTCCCTCCTGGCTCAGATGGGTTCACTTGTGAATTTTGACACATTTAAGGAAGAAATTATACCATTTTTATCATCTTTTACAAAAGATAGAAATGGAGGGAATACTTCCTGACTCAGTGATGCCAGCATATCATACTAGCAAAATCCAAGACACTACAAGAATAGAAAACAATGGACAAATATGAATATGGACATAAAAATTCTCAACAAAATATTAACAGATCAAGTTCAGTAATATATTCAAAGAACTATACCATGACTAAGTGGAGTTTATCCTAGGTATGCACAGCTGGTTCAATATTCAAACATCAATGTAGTTCACCACATCAACCGACTAAAGAAGAAAGATCATGTGGTCATATCAGTAGATACAGAAAAAGTCTTTGACAAAATTCAACATTCATGATAAAAACTCAGGAGGTTAGATATAGAGGGAAAATTCCTCAACTTGATAAAATAAAAAAAAATCTCTACAAAAACCCACAGCTAATGGGGCTGGGGTTGTGGCTCAGTGGTAGAGCACTTGCCTAGCATGTGTGAGGCACTGGGTTCAATTCTCAGAACCACATATAAATAAATGATTGAAAATAAAGGTTCATCAACAACGAAAAAAAATAAAAAATAATTAAAAAAAAAAACAACCTACAGCTAAGATACTTAAATGGGGAAAAACCTGAAGCTTTTCCTCTTAAGATCAGAAACAAGGCCAGAACATCCCCTCTCTGCTTTTCAACACTGTATGGGAAGCTGTAGCTAATGCAATAAGACAAGAAAAGGAAATAAAGGGTATTGCATATTGGGAAGGAAGAAATATAACCCAGTTGTTTAGGTGATAGTCCATGCTATGGATAGGAAGACAATATTGTCAGTTTTTAGTCATTATGGTGACCCACACCTGGAATCCCGGTTACTCAGTAGACTGAGGCAGGAGGATTGCAAGTTCGAAGCCAGTCTGACCAGTGCAAGACCTTTCTCAAAATAAAAAGGGCTTTGGATGTAGTTCAGTAATAGAGCTTTTGTCTAGCATGCCCAAGAATCTGGGTTTAATCCCCAGTACTGCACCAAAAAAAGAAAGAAAGTCCCTTTTCCCAGCTTGATCTATAAATTCAGCACAATTCCAGTCAAACTCTCAGCAGGTTATTTTGTGGATGTCAACAAACTTACTCTGAGGGTTATACATGGCAAGGTAAGAGACCTAGTTATTACTAACTTAATCTTGAAGGAAAGGCACACAATCAGACTTGTACCATCTGATTGCAAGGTTCACTGTAAAGCTACAGTTACCAAGGGGATGTGGTAATGCTGAAGAACTACACAAATAGATTATTAAAGGAAAATAGAGAGCCCAGAAATAAAACCACATAAATAAGTTCAGCTGATCTTTGAAAGGGAGCAAAGGTACTTCAGTGAAGAAAGGATAGTGTTTTCAACAAATGGTGCTGGAGTTTCTAGATATCCACATGTGAAGGAAATGAATGGAGATGCCCTTTACCAGAGTTGTACTGTGAACCCGCTCTGAGGAGGCTGAGGCAGGAGGGTCGCAAGTTCATCTTGAACCTGTCTCAAAAATAAAGGTCTGTGAGAGGGCAAACCCTCTAAAATGGTTGGTTGCAGTTGCGTAGTGATTAAGGACTATGGCAAAGAATCTCAGGCCAAGAATGTCATCAAAGAGTACTTCAGATGCAAGGAATGAGCAAATAAAAATTTTCATTCACAAAAATAAAAAATAAAAAAAATAAAGGTCTGGGGGTGTGACAGTGGTAGAACACTCTTGAGTTAAATCCCCCTCCCCTCTATACCACACACACACAAATGTTAACTAATACGTCAAGTCCCAAGTTTTTAGTTCTGTGACAGTGTCAATGAAATTAAAATAGGTTCATTGAAATAGGTTGGAAATTATAATCTAGAACATACATGCAGTTATATTAACCCTAATACTTTAGATAGTTATATATTACATAATCGTGTATTATATGCTACTTCAAGTTTGTGTAGGTTTCCACATCTGCAACACTTGACAGAAGGGTTCAGCAAGTCTTAATCTATTCATGCTTAGTCTGCTGCCGTAACAAAAATGCCATAAACTGAGTGCTCAAACAGAAATTCATTTTCTCACAGTTCTGGAGGCTGGAAGTCTGAAGTCAGGGAGCCATAGTGTCAGTTTCTGGTGAGGGTTCTCTTGGTGTCTCCCAGATGATTATCTTCTCACTGTGTTCTTGTCTGGTTAAGAGAGACAAGTCCTGTGGTCTCTCTTCTTAAAGGGGTATTAATCCTGTAATGGGTCCTATTCCCAGGTACCTCCCAAAGGCTTCATCTCCAAATGTCATTGAAAGTTAAGACTTTAACCTACAAGCTGAAGGACACAATTCAATCCATAGCAAAATGTTCGTAACCCTAAATGTAAAACTATAAAACTTCTAGATGATAACATAAGAGAAAGTGTAGATTGATGTTGGGTTTTACAGTAAGTTTGGAAATACATCAAAGGCATGATCCATACAATAAGTAATTGATAAGCTAGATTTCATTAAGATTAAAAACTAATGCAGTTGGGTGTGGTGATGCACATCTGTAATCTCAACAGCTCAGGAGGCTGAGGCAGAAAGAGCACAGATTCAAGGTGAATCTGGGCTACTTAGCAAGACTCTGTCTTAAAAACAGCTAAGGATATAGCTCCGTGGTAGAGCACTCCTAGCTTCAATCCGCAGTACCAAAAACACAAGAACTTTTGCAAAAAACAATGATGAGAAGGACGTCCTTAGAGAAGATATTTGCAAAAATCATGTCTAATAAATGACTTATCCAAAGTACACAAAAAGCTTTAAAACTGAACAGAAAGATGAACAGCCTGATTTTTAAAATGGACAAAAGGCCAGGATAGACACCTGACCGAAGAAGACACACAGGTGGGAGGCATTGAAAAGTTGCTTGTGCTGTTGTTAGGTGCACAGTAGATCCTCAGGGAGATGCCACTGCACACTCTTAGAATGGCACATCTAGGACGCTGCCAGCACCCAGTGTCGGCGAGGATGGGGAGCAGCAGAATGTTCCTCCACTGCTGTCAGAATGCAGAGTGGTGTGGCTGCCATGGAAGCTTGTTAGTCAGTGTCTTACAGAACTGTACACTCCTACACAAGATCACATTCACAGTCTTGGTATTTACCCAAGTGAACTGGAAATTTATGTCCCCACAGTTTATAACTGCTTTATTAATGATTGCTAAAACTCAGAAGCAGCCAAGATACTCTTTAATAGATAATTGAATGGAATGTTATGCAGGGCTAAAAAGAAATGAGCTTATCAAGCAATGAAGAGAAGTGAAGAAGTCTTAAATGCATATCACTAGGGGAAAGAGTCTGAAAGGTGGCATGTGGATTATTCCAGAATAACACTCCTGAAAATTCAAAACTGTAGAGACAATAAAAAGACAAGTAGAAACCAGGGAATAAGGGAGGGGAGGGGGTGAAGAGGTGGACACACAGGACTTGGGAGACAGTGAAACTGCTGTATGGTACTACATTGGTGAGACCATAGCATACATTTGTCAACCCATGTACTGCAACACAGGATGGGACCCAAAGGTAACTGGAGTTCAGGTGATGTGTCCCTGTAGGTTCATCCATTCTAACACTTGTATCACCCTGGTACTTTGGCGTCCTGAGCACATGTTAAGATTCAGAGTGAACTTTGTTCCTTCTGAGATGGGTGGGAGAGGGATTTGTGCCTTCATCCAGTTACCATGTGTTCCAGGGTTTTCTTTTTATGGAAAGCACACAATCAGTGGAAGAAGAGATGCAGGTAGGGAGTTACCATTTTTTTACTCATAGGTCCTGGGGATACCCCAAGGCCACCCAGGCTGGTCAGCCAGAAGAGGGAACGGGGTGGAGACCTGGAGTGTCTGGCAGAAGCAGACAGGAGAGGAGTTCCACACTGGGGGCTTAGTCCTTTTATGCATTTAGTCAGGCACTGGGTGGGGCTGGGGCTTGGAGCAGTGGTATTGTGACCCCAGGAAACAGAGGGACTGGTTGGGTAACTCAGGTAAAGCAGGGCTATGCTGGGTCACTGTACCCCAGAAGGCCATGTGTCAAAAGTTTGGTCCCCTGGGTAGCACAGTTGGGAGATGGGGGCTTGTGGGAGGCCCTCAGGTTTTGGGGGAGTACTCTCAATTGTGACCATGGGGCCCTGCCATTTGCTCTCTGCCTCCTGGCTCCTGGTGTAAGAGTTGGCTCTGCCATACACTCCTGCCATTGCCATCCAGTACCCTCACCAGAGTCCCAAAGCAAAAGGTCTGCCTGATCTTGGACTAGAACCTCCAGAACCATGAGCTAAATAAAAATGCTATCTTTGTAAGTTAATTGCCTCAGGTATTTTGTTACAGTAACACAAAGCTCAATAAGATAGGCTGTTAGCCAAAGAGGTCTTAGGCCGGCATCAAAGAACTCATATCAGAAAAAGAATGGAGCCAGGTGCAGTGGCACATACTTGTAATCCCAGTGACTGGGGAGGTTGAGGTAGGAGGATTGCAAGTTTGAGTCCAGCCTGGGCAACTTTGACCCTGTCTCAAAAAAAAAGGGGTAAGGGGGTAGCTCAGTACAGTGCCCTTGGGTTCAATCCCCAGAACAAAAATGAAACAAAACCAAAATGAATGCTGAAGCAGTACAGAAATGTAGGCCTTTCTGCACCCTCTAAACTATTTGGATTTGCAAATGTCCTATAATGTTTTCTTTAAATTATTTTCATGTTTCATTTTTTTCTTTGCAATGCTGGGGATTCAACCCAGGGCTCACAAATGCTAGGCAAGTGCTCTACTGCCAGCCACACCATTAGCCCTCATCTTCTATTTTTATGTACATGTACCCAGTATATTAGGAAAATGAAGCTATGAGCAGTAAAATCTTAGCTCTCCACCATGTGTCTCTTATGATGGAGGTTTAAGTAGCATTCTATGAACATAGTTACATGCAAGCAAGTTGTTATGGCACTAGCGTAAAGTTACCTAGTATTACTTTCTTTGGCGGCCTGACACCTGACATTCAGACTGATACCAGTTTGCCAGCTTTTTCCTCTCACAGTGAAATGTCGATCACAATTTTGGGTTATCTAAAACTTATAGGTAATGCTTTCCTCCAGCATCTTGTTGAGGATTTTATGTAGCAAGCACCATCCCTCCACCACCTGGCTGCTGCTGGCATTCCCTTTGGCCACGCTAATCTTGCAGGCGGTTTTGCATGGTTCGAGCCTCCTGGGCCTACTGAGCGGTCGCCAGCTCTGGTGTCTGTCCAGGGGTCAGACATCGCAGGCCCCTTCGTGCAGAGAAGACCATATTTTGGGAACGTTTTGGCCTGTTTGATGCCCTCATCCTCAGCACTCTGCAGCTCAGGGGTGGGTGACTCTGTCCCCTGGGACCCAGCCTGCATGCGGGGACGGTGTCGTTTGCCAGATTCCATTCTGTGGGGCTGGCAAGGCTGGTGGTTTTTCTGATGGGAATGCCCCAGAGAGGCACTGGTGCCTGAGTCCCTTGGGTGGGTGTGAGCGAGGTCTTGGAAAAGATTGTTTTCATTGGTTTCGGCTTTCCAAGGAGCATGATGAGCCCAGGCTTGGCCTGGGGAGTAATTACCCTACCCTCAGGGCACAGGGGCACATAGTTTCCCCCTGGTTTCTTATTAATATTCATAACAATTTTAGAAATGAGCTGTAGTTTTTAAAACTTTTACATAAATAGGAGCATAAATATTTATTGTTTTGAAATAGCATGCAGACCCCTAAATCATTTAAGAATGACAAAAAAAAAAAAAACCTTCATTGCTAGCAAGATACAGTGAGAAATTGTGTTTGCCTTGTCTCTGTGACAGAGTATCTGAGAAAATCAACTTAAAGGGAGGAAAGATTGACTGACCATTGTTTGCTGCTCTATCCTGTAGCTGCACAGCATATCATGGCAGGAGTGTGGGGCAGAGGAGGCCTGAGCGCCTCATGATAGCTGGGACACAAAGAGACAGGACGGACCAGGTCCCCCAAAACCTCACCTCCTTCCACCAGGCCCCGCCTCCTAAAGGTTCCACCACCTCCCAGTAGCACCACCAACTGAGGACCAACCTTCAACACATGGGCCTTTGGCTGGCATTCCTGAACTTAGCGATAACAGACATTAAAAATCATTAACTTTAAAAAGCATTTGGAAGCCTTGTGCTGTATTGGACACCTCTGATCCCTGCCATTCAGGAGTCAGGAGTGAGAAGATTGGAGTTTGAGGCCAGCTTGGGCAACGAAGCAGGACCCCATCACAATATAAGATAATAAAAAATTTTGAAACTGGGTATGGTGGCACATGCTTGTAATCCCAGCAACTCAGGAGACTGAGGCAGGAGGATTGCAAGTTTGAGGCTAGCCTGGGCAATTTAGCAAGACCCTGTCTCAAAAAGGGCTGGAGATGTAGTCAGTGGTAAAGCACCCATGGGTCTAATCCTCAGTATTGAAAAAAATTTTATTATATATAAACCTTCAGGTTACCCTCAAAGTGATTCTATAAGCAAGTTTATGTCTCCATAATTTTGCAATATTGTTTGGATTTCTTTGTAATAAGAAAAAGTACTTTTTAAAAGAAAGATCTTATCACATTTTAGTAGTAACCCATGTTCACACTTCATGTTGGTGCATTGAACCTAATTTAAGTAGGAGTTGCTTTATTTTTTTGTTTTTTAAATTTTTTTCTTGTGGTGCTGGGGATTGAACCTAGGGCCTTGTGCTTGCAAGGCAAACACTCTATCAACTGAGCTATATCCCCAGCCTGGAGTTGCTTTATTATTAAACCCAGTTTAAGAAATAATACACAATTTTGCTGGGTGCAGTGGTGCATGCCTATAATCCCAGATGCTCTGGAGGCTGAGGCAGGAGGATCACAAGTTCACAGCCAGCCTCAGCAATTTAGTGAGACCCTAAGCAACTTATTTAGACCCTGTCTCAAATTAAAAAAAAATAACAAAAAGGGCTGTAGATATGGCTGGTGGTTAAATGCCCCACGGTTCAATCCCTGGGACCCCCAAGAAATAAAAAAATCCACTCGAGCCCTTCATGTAGATCACAAGGTACCATATCTGGCTCTTTGTGTAGATCACAAGGTACAGTATCTGGTGCTTCATGTAGACCACAATGTTCCGTATCTAGTTTTCATATTCATATTACTTAGTAACAATGCCATTTGCTTGGACTTGAAAAAAGTGATCATTTTTAAGTGTACTTAGATTTCCAAGAGATTTTCTTCATTTTAATGTGGTATTTTTAAGTAATGAGATTTCCAGACAGAGAAGTGCAAATTTTCTTACCTTTTTTTTTTGTCAGTGGATCTTTATTTGTGATGTTGAGACTCGAACCCAGGGCCTCACACATGCCGGGCGAGTGCTCTACCACTGAGCACAACCCCAGCCCCAAGTTTTCTTATCTTATGCTGTATGTATTTCTTAGTTTTTCTATTTTATCAAAAATTCCAATTCTAGCAGGGTGTGATGGTACACACCTATAATCTCAGTAATTAGTCTCAGGAGACTGATACTGAAGGATCATTAATTCAGGTCATCCTGGGAAGCTTAGCAAGATACTGTCTCAAAAATAAAAAAGGGGACTGGGGCTGTATCTCAGTGGTAGCACTTGCCTAGCAGGTGTGAGGCACTGGGTTCAATGCTTAGCACCACATAAAAATAAATAAATAAATGTATTGTGTCCATCTAAAACTAAAACTATGTTTTTAAAAAAATTTAAAAAGGACTGGAGATGTAGC
Organism: Glaucomys volans; assembly: GCA_020662805.1. Lineage (NCBI taxonomy): Eukaryota > Metazoa > Chordata > Mammalia > Rodentia > Sciuridae > Glaucomys > Glaucomys volans. Next base: position 174,221 of record JAJEJO010049348.1, on the reverse strand, counting down.
TTAGCAATAGAGCAATCCTGGCTTCAATCTTTAGTGTATGTGCGTGTCATGCATGTGCATGCGCACTGATACAAATGAAGTCTTTCATAAAAATTTTAAAAAGGGGTGAGGATGTCCCTCAGTGGCAGAGTACTTGCCTAGCATGTGTGAGGCCCTGAATTCCACTGGAAGGAAGGAAGGAAGTTTAAGAAAGAAGCTAGCTAGCTATCAGCTATTTTTGAGAAGAGAGAAGTTTGACTTAAAGTAGATAAATGTGTGGGTTCCAACTCCACGCAGCCACACTTAGTCCTCCTGGGGGACAGAGTGCGCACCCAACATAGCCCAACCGTGAGGGAGGAACCCAAGACCTTGCTCTCCTGCCTGGTGCTGGGAAGGGGAAGGAGACTCCTGCTCTTTGAAGTGAGAAGAGCAGATACCTTCTCAGGCACACACACAGGCCACATGCATGTGTATAAAAACACACATCTAGAATTTTCTCTTCCATTCTCTATTTGTCTTTACTTGCTATCTGCAACGTGATAGATTTTTAAGGCTTGGAAGGGTAAAGTGGTAGAGCACCTGCTTAACACGTAGGAGGCTCTGCCTTTGACCCCAGTGCTGCAAACAACAGTGATAACCTATAACAAAGTTATAGGTCTTGATATCCAAAGGGGCAAGTTTTCCACCTCACTGCCTGCCTTCAGTGACTACCCTTGGCATTTCCATGTTACTTGTAGAATTACTTTGCCAAATGAGGATACATTTGGAATTTTCATTGAGGTTGCATTAAATAATTTGAAGAGAAGTGGATATCTTTGCAAACTGAATATTCCAGTCCATAAGTATACCATATCTGTTCATTTACCCAGGCCTTAATTTCACTCAACAGCAGCGTATTATGATTTTCTAGTTATAACTGATCAAGAACAAAAGAAGGGACTGATGACCAAGATGAAAGGGGCCATCAGTACAGATCCACAGGCTGTAATAAAAAGGTATCTGAACACATTTATGCCAAGAAGTTTTAATGTAGAGATGCAGTAGATCGCCCAGAAAACACCATTTGTCAAGGTTGACACGAGAAAAAGTTAATACATGATCTTTTAAGTATAAAAGAAATTGATTCAGTAAATAGAAACCCTTCTCAGAGAAAATGCATAGCCCAGATGGTTTCACCAGCTTATACCAAACATTGAAAGACGAAATAGCACTTATCTTTCATATGTATTTTCAATTAAAGTTAGTTTAGGCTATATGTATAATTTTAGAAACTGATTTTTCAGTTTATATCAGACTTTAACTGTATTCTTCTATTATATAATTATAATGTCAGAAAGGTCATTATATGAGTTGTCTATCACTGGTTTAAACAGTACAGTTTTTTGTTTTTTGTTTTCCTTTTTGTGGTGCTGGAGATGAACCTAAGGCCTCCTGCATGCTAGGCAAGTGCCGTACCACCAAGGCACACCCAGCCCTGTCCTCTGCGTTTTGAATATTTGTTTTTTTTTTTTTTTTTTTTTTCTTGTGGTGCTGGGGACTGAACCCAGGGCCTTGTGCTTGCAAGGCAAGCACTCTACCAACTGAGCTATATCCCCAGCCCCGTTTTGAATATTTGGATCTTTCTTGTTTTCCCATAATTAAGGAGAACATTTCAGTAATTGTCATAATAACCATTTCTTTGTGCAAATGTTGACTTAGCATAGACTCATGAAGAGCAATTTTGGGAATAAAGGGTGTGTAATGTGAATTCTTTTGGTATGTATTGCCAACTTTCCCTTTAAAAAGCTCTATTTATTTACAGTCCATCCCACAGTACAGGGCAGGAATTGCTCCTTTAATTCTCATCCATGTGGGAATCAATGCAGTGCTGGCAGCTCCGCCCACCTTTTGCTCTGGCTGTGGTGGGCTCCTTGCATTCCTGGGCTTGGTGGTTCTCCATCTCACCCAGGCCTGCCTTCTGACTCGTTGGCTCTTGTTCCAGCTGGAGCCACCCACGCTCCTGAGATTTTCTGACCACACAGGCTGTAAGAGGTGTTTCTGCATTTTCTGATAGTTTCTGAGTCTATGTTATTTCATTCTTTTTAAAAAAAAATGTACTTGCTTACTTTTCTTCCTGAATATAACATGTGCTTCTTGAGACCAGAAGTTGTTTGACTTCCTGTTGTGTTTTTTTTTTAATGTTGATAGACCTTTATTTTTTATTTATTGATTTATATGTGGTGCTGAGACTCGAGCCCAGTGCCTCACACATGCTAGGCATGCATTCTACCACTGAGCCACCACCCCAGCCCCTGTTGTGTTCTTTACTTGGAGCAACCTGCTGAACATTTGCTAGTTTGATAGGTGAAAAATGACAATTTGCTTGAGTTTCCTTCCTTTGATCCCAGTGGACTGAGCTTTCATCTTATGGTTGGCTATCTTTCTCTGGTGCTCCTAAATCCTGCCCAGCACATCTCCCATTGAAGCCTCTACCTCCTGAGTAAGGATTTGTGTGAGAGTGTTGCTGACCAGTAGTGTCCTCGAGTAATTCCTTTGTTTTGTGTAATAGATTCTGAGACTGGGACCGAGAAGGAACTGTCCGTTCTAAACCAGGAATGTTCTGAGGAAGCGAAGAGCCCAGCATTTATATCAAGAAGATTCTCAAGGGCCAATTCACAGGCACCTGTATTCCAGGAACCTTGGGACATGGAGGGTAAAGGAGAAGGAAGCCTGGGAAACACTGCTGGGCAGAGTTTGAAGAAACCCCATCTGCACAAGAGAGTTTTTAGAGAAGAGTCTGTCCTGTGTAGGGAGCACCCTCTAGGAGAGACAACCCAGGAGTGTGCTGCTTTTGATAGACACTTAAATCCAAACCAGAATGTTGTTAGATTTCAAAGGAATAAAACAGGAGAGAGAGTCTTTAAATGTGATATATGCAGCAAAACCTTCAAATATAATTCAGACCTCCGTCGACATCACAGACGCCACACGGGGGAAAAGCCGTATCAGTGTAGTTGGTGTGGGCGAGCCTTCACGCACAGCGCAAGCCTCATCTTGCATCGCCGAGTCCACACTGGGAACAAACCGTTTAAGTGTGAGGAATGTGGGAAAACTTTCGGGCTCAATTCCTACCTCATTCTGCATCGGAGAATTCACACTGGAGAAAGACCCTTTGGGTGCAACGAATGTGGGAAGGCCTTCAGTAGAAGCTCCAGCCTCATTCAGCATCGCGTCATTCACACAGGAGAGAAGCCTCACAAATGTGAGGAATGTGGCAAGGCCTTCAGCCAGAGCCCCCAGTTAACTCAGCACCAGAGGATCCACACAGGGGAGAAGCCGCACAAGTGCAGTCAGTGTGGCAAGGCCTTCAGCCGGAGCTCCAGCCTCATTCAGCACCAGAGGATCCACACCGGGGAGAAGCCCCACAAGTGCAGTCAGTGTGGCAAGGCCTTCAGCCAGAGCTCCAGCCTTTTTCTCCATCACAGGGTCCACACTGGAGAGAAGCCCTACGTGTGCCGAGAGTGTGGCCGGGCCTTTGGTTTCAACTCTCACCTTACTGAACACACACGGATTCACACTGGAGAGAAGCCCTATGTGTGTGGTGAGTGTGGCAGGGCCTTTAGCCGGAGCTCCACTCTCGTGCAGCATCGCAGGGTGCACACGGGGGAGAAGCCCTATCAGTGCTCTGAGTGTGGGAAAGCCTTCAGCCAGAGCTCCCAGCTCACCCTGCACCAGCGTGTCCACACTGGCGAGAAGCCCTATGAGTGCCGTGCCTGTGGGAAGGCCTTCAGCCGGAGGTCAACCCTCACTCAGCATCAGCATATTCACACGGGAGATAACCCTCGCCAGCGCAGAAGGGGTGGCCCAGCCTTTGCCCGTGACTCCAGCCTGATGTCCACTGGAGAGCGACATGGCAGAGCCTTCAGCCACGGTGGGGACCTCATTCTGCACTGGACAATTCACACTGGTGAGAAATCCCTGGGGTGTAGTGAATGTGGGAAGACTTTGAGCCCCACCCCACAACCCATTGAGTACCAGAGAATCCATGCTGGAGAGAAACCACATAAATGTCAAGAATGTGGAAAGGCTGTCAGCGGGGATTCAGCCCTTACTCAACATCAGGTAACTCAGGTTGGAGAGAAGCCCCCACTAAATGATGGCTCTGAAAGATATTTTATTCATATCAAAAAAATTTTCCAAGAAAGACATTTTTAAGTTATAAAATTAGGAAACAATTCAGCAAGTGTTCATTTTTATGTTGGATAGGCTAGCACAATGAAAGTTGAATAAGAGAGTCTACATATTACTAGCAGAGCAAAATAAACAGCTTGAATGACTATCAAAGTCTTTAAATTTAAAAGTAAATGAGAGAATTCAGTCTGGAAAATACAGTTGTATAGATGTTATTGCTGTGCTCAGGGAGACCCCTGAGGCACCACCTTCAGACACTGGGTGGGGGAACAAGAGTGAGCCACTGGCTCCGGGCTGCCCGACCCTGAGGTGTCAGCACCTTGCTTCCCCTTCCTGCCTGAGCCCAGCATGTTGCTGTGAACACCAGTTCCAGTGCCACTGGGCAGAGTGAGCCTTCCCTCACCTGCCTGCAAGCAGGGGCACTTCCTCCCTTGGAGCCCAGTTTTGGCATTTGTAGAGTGAAGGTGCTCTAGTTTCCGTTCTGCAATTGAGCAGAGGCCTTGGGGCCAGTGAGGCTGGGCTGCCATGAGGCCCCATTTTTAAAAGCTGAACAGCTAGGCTTGTTGTTATTTTTGGTTTTGTTTGTTTGTTTGCAGTGCTAGGGATGGACCCCAGGGCCTTATGCATTAGACAAGTGACCTACCACTGAGCTACACCCAGCCTCAGTGGCCAGCTTTCTTGAGTTACATTTTACATACAGTAAGATTCACTCTGTAGCATAGAGCTCTGTGGGTTTCACAGAGGCACACGGTGTGCAGACCACAGTCAAAAATAGAGCCTCCCCATGCCCGCGTGGGAAGCCCCAGCCCCTACACACCATGCTGTTTTCTGTCACTATGGCCTCCCCATTCCAGAATCCCATTGTGTGAAGCCATTTGAATCTGGGGTCTTTTACTGAATGCATCGGAGATTGGCCCACGTTGTTGCATGTATCAATTGTTCATACTTTCTACTGCGAGCAGCGTTCCATGGTGTGGATGTATGGATGGAGCTGTTTATTTATTCCCCCACTGAAGGATCCTTGAGTGTTCCCCATTTAGAGCACAAAAGAATAAAGCGCCTATAAACATGTAACTACAGGCTGTTTTGTGAACCGAACCTTTCAGTTCTTTTAAACAGCTCAGTGGCATTGCGGGGTTACTAGTAGTCTTAATTTTTTAAGACACTGCCAAAATGTTTTCCATAGTAGTTGAACTGTATTTCATTCCCACTGGCAACATGTGAATTTGGTTGCTGTAGATCTCTCCAGTCTTCATATTATCTGGTATTTTTAATCCAGCCATTTTAGTAGAGATGCAAGTTTTCATGTTTTCAAGTTGTATTTCATATTGGTCATGACTTGATCATTTCTATTTAAAGAGTTTCCTTGAGAGTCTAAGGGCGTGACTGCCCCTGAAATCATCATTTCCGTTCGGAGTCTCTAGGAAGAATCTTTTCTTTCCGCTACTTAGCTCCCTCCAAGCACAGTGGGACATTGCCCTTTCCGACCAGGATGCAGCTATGTGGTAGAGGATCTTCCTGTCATATACAAGGCCCTGGGTTCCATCCCCAGCACCACCAGGAAAAAAAAAATCAAAGACCCTTCCTTAATCCCTCTGTTCTTACCGTATTTTTGTTTGTGTGTTTATGTTTAAGTGCTGGGGATGAACCCAGGTCCTGCACATTAGGATGTGCTACTGATGTACATCCTCAGCCCCTTAGTGTTTTCTTAGGGACTGGGGTCACATTTGTGTTTAGTTTGCCATTGGTTCTGTGGTTTACTCCACTTATTCCCCAACTTGTTTTGTCTCTCAGGTATAAATTTCTTAAAACCAGAACCTCTTCTGGATGTGACCCCAGTGGAAGGGTCTGCAAATCACTGAGGTGGCAATGGCTCATCTGAAAGGCCATGGGCTCTCTCTGATCTCAGGCACAGCATCTGATCTTTCTGGGTCTCTTTAGAGACAAGTGCCCCTCTAGAAGGAATAGCTTCCACTCTTGTGTCCTGCCCTACCACACCAACCACCTTGTTCCACTTTTCCTACCTACTTCTACATTATGTTGGGAGCTCTTTGTAGCCAGAGTCTGTTGTATGCCCTTTTGTATTGTGGGGTTTTGTTTGTTTGGTACTGGGAGTTGAACCCAGGGCCTCACCCATGCTCAGCAAGCACTCTACCATGGAACTGCATCTCCAACCCTTTTTATTTTTTTGAGATAGGGTCTTGCTAAGTTGCCCAGCCTGGCCTTGAATTTATATCCTCCTGCCTCAGCCTCCTGAGTAGTTGGGGTCACAGGCATGTGCCACTCTTACACACCTTTTTTCTCTAGCACATGATGCAGGATAGATGTCTAAGATGTATTTGGGAAGGAAGAAAGGATAGAGGGAGGAAGGGAGAAAAGGAGGGAAGGGAAACATCACACAAACACTTGGCCTTGTTCTGTTCAGAAATGTGCTGGGTAAAATAAAATCATTTCTTGCTGGGCATGGTGGTGCACACCTGTAATTTCAGCCACTTGGGAGGCTGAGGCAAGAGGCCAACCTGGATAACTTAGGAAGACCCTGTCTCAAAAACAATAATAAAGGGCTTGAGAAATAGTTCAGTGGTAGAGAGTTTTCTGGGTCCAGTCTCCAATACTGTAAAAAACAACCCCCAAAGCCCTCCTTCCTCACCTAATGGAGGTCCCTCTCAAAAAGCCCACACATACCATGTTTGTACAGGAGGGAAGCATTAGGCAGGGGTGGGCTAACTTGGCCTTTATTTGCTGTAGACCCTGGGATTAGGATGTTAACAGGGTTCACAACAGGTTGGCTGAGCACCAAGACACCCCACAGTAAGGGGATACCCCACAGATAAAAATGAGGATAAAAGAAATTCCGTGTGTACAACCACAGAAATGGAAAGTTAAACTCCATGTATATATGTCAAAATACGTTCTACTGTCATGTATAATCAAAAAGAATAAAAAAAGAAAGAAACTCAAGAGTGTCAAGCCTGGAAACTGGTACTACGGCTGCTCTGGGGTTTGCTTACAGCCACTGCAGAAATGATGAAGTTGGGGTGATTCAAGGGTGGCAGTGGAAGCTGCAGCCCCAAAGCGCTGTCCCCACTGTGTCAAGGTGAGCTAAAAAAAAAAAAAAAAAAACTCCACCCACTGGCACCAGGAGGTACTTGACAGACTGACCAAGATGGAGCTGGGAGGCCAACCTGACCACAGTTCAAAGGGAACATCAAACAAGCATGTGAGTGATTAAAACATCTAGAATCAGGCCTTTTAAAACAAAGAACAGGCTGGGCGCCGGGCATGGTGGCGCACGCCTGTAATCCCAGCACTTGGGAGGCTGAGGCAGGAGGATCACGAGTTCAAAGCCAGCCTCAGCAACTTAGTGAAGCCCTAAGCAACTCAGTGAGACCCTGTCTCTAAATAAAATACAAAATAGGGCTGGGGATGTGGCTCAGTGGCCGAGTGTCCCTGAGTTCAATCCCTGGTTCCAAAAAAATAAAACACACAAAAAAACAAAGAACAGGGCTGGGGTTGTGGCTCAGTGGTAGAGCCCTTGCCTAGCATGTGTGAGGCACTGGGTTCGATTCTCAGCACTGCATATAAATAAATAAAATCAAGGTCCATCAACAACTAAAAAATATTTTAAAAATAAATAAGTAAATAGAAAAAACAACAAATGCTCCCCTGACCACCACCACCAAAATGAAGAAATGTGGGTAAGGGAAGGAAATTATGGACAAAAGCCACTCTTTCAAGCCATTTGTTCAATCTACTGCTAAGTGGTAAGTGGTTTAGGAAAAAATTAAAAATGACAAATGTTGCAAAAATGAAGAACTAGTGAGTCCGGCTGGGTGACGTGGCACACGTCCGTAGTCCCAGCAGTTCAGGAGGCTAAGGCAGGAGGATCGGAAGCTCAAAGTCAGCTTCAGCAACTTAGACTACGTAAAAAGGACTGGGATGTCGCTCAGTGGTTAAGCACCCCTTGGTTCAATCCCTCATAACCCCCCCCCACACACACTACAAAACAAAACCTGGTGTCATTTGAGAATTTCCTGCTTTACTGCACATATTCCATAGGTTTGAAATTATTTCAAAATAAAAGGTTTAGGAAGAAGTCGGTGGAGAGATCCAAAGTTCCAGTTAGGAGGAAAAACCGGAGAGGTGAGAGGTCTGTGGCACAACATGGTGACTACTGTTGACAACGTGCTGTTTCCGAAAACTGTCAGATTTTACATGTTCTCACAGGGAGTACGGGAGGTAATGCACATGATAATGGGCTAGATTTCTCCATCCCAGCCCATTCATAACAAACAGATACTTTTAGAAAGTAAAAACAGCTGGGAATGCAGCTCGGCGGCAGAGGCGGAGACCCTGAGTTCTACTAACCCACTACAAGGAGGGGGAAAAAAAAGACAACCCAAAAGGGGGTGAAAATGTTTGCTAAACTATCTGCTAAGGAACCTCCGACTTCAAGAGAAGACTAAAGCTCTCTTCCGGGCTTCCTGAGGCCGCGCAGCCGCCCCGGCCCTTCCCCGGGGCTCGTCTTCGCAGGGCCTGGCTGCCGACGCATCATGCAGAGCACCTCGCCTCCTTCCCGGCCACGGGAGCCCAAGGGAGACAGTCTCCGGGACCACCAGCGGGCCCGCGCCCGCGCCCGCGTCCTGATTCACCAGAAGTGGCCGCGCGCCCGAACAGCGACCCCCTACCTCAGCGCCCGCCGCTCTAGGACCTCGGGAGGGCTTCAACTCGGTGGTCCCGAAGCCGGGCCGGGGAACCCTTAGGCGCTCTGGCGTCGGGCCCGGGGTCGGGCTCTCAGAGGCTGCTCTTCACTAGGCGGAGCCCAGCCCTGAACACGCCTGGTGGAATTGGGAAGACTGCGTTGCGGAGGGTCCGCCTGCCAAGGATCCCACCTCAATCCCGAGGGAGGAAAGCGGCTTCAGGCCGGCCGGCCGGGCGCGGGAGCCTGTCTTCGGCTAGCCATGCAGTCAACACAGGCCAGACGCCCTTTGTATCTTTCCACGATGTCAGAATTTGCCGAATAACAATAAACCCACAAGCTACATCACTTCCGTCGGTTTCAATTCACTGAATACTTGTGGGTCACTCAATTGGTAGTCATGAGGTGATCGCAGGTTCTTTTATTCCAGTCTTAATTATTAATGTCTATAAGGCGCAAGTCCCACATCACACTTCAAACCAATACGGAAAGACTAAGATTAAGGCAGCCAGGGGATTCAGGAGTCTTCACCGAGCAAACGGGCAGAGAGCAGATGCATATACAAAAGCATCACGGCAGGGGTCAGCTCTGTCCTGGGCCACAGCTTACTCTAGGCATAGGTATGGAGGGCAGGCAGTTTCCATCTGTCAGCTTGAAGTCCTCACCTGCAGGAAAAACCAGATGAGTTGAAGTTCCTGGGAAGAAAAGCAGGAGAATCATCGCTGTGGCAGTTTTCCTGGGCAGTGACCAGGTAATGGGGTCAGTGTGCGGCTATTTCCGGCATCCCCTTGTGTGGGTCTTAGGTGAGAGGGTTACATGAAAAAAGCATGTGTGAATTTGCGCCTCTGGTAGTGCTCGGCAGAGGGTGGTTATTTGTACAAACAAGGTGCACAGCCATTCTAACTTAGCACTTAAACTGGGTATCTCCATGCAAACTGCTGCTTTTCAAAATGGAGTAACTGAGAGCTAGGGAATGCTTGAAGTCACCCGTCCGTACCTCCTGGGGTAACTCAGAGCAGGGCGCAGCCTGATTTCCAGGGGTGCCCACCAGCGGGTTCGGGTTCCCAAGCCCGCTGGAGCCTCACAAGGCGAGCGCTGGCGGCAGGGGGGTGCACCTGCAGGGCTGAGCGGCCCTGGGCGGAGGCAGACAGCCAGCTTCGGCAGGCGAGACCAGGCCTGGGCAGTGCAGGCGGCAGAGCCAGACCAGGTCCTCGGTTTCCCGCTCACCTCCGTGGTCCGCAAGGGCTCGCAGGAAGAGAGCACAGTCCAGTAGGAGTAGGAGGAGTAGGGACACCCTGGTGGAGCCAGGACCTCGCCCAGCCTGCTACACCCCAGGTAGGGCCAGACGCGCCCACTACACACAGACCCCCAGGGGGGTCCATGGGGGCCAGACCGGCAGAACCCCTGGACCCACTCGGCCCGGCCCGCAGCTCCTCTTCTCCGGGGCGCAACCGGGACCTCCAGAACTTTGGCTTGAGGGGGCTCCACCTGCAGGCCACGCCTCCAACCCTGGCCACATCCACCAGCTCAGGGTCACCTCCCTCCACTGCTTCCAGGTCTCACGTTACTCCACCACGTTCCTCCACCAGTTAGTGGCTTCACGCTCCCTTCATGCTCCTAGCTTGGGAAACATATCAAAACTCGTCTCTTTAGCATGCTAAGTGAAATAATCCCCCCAAACTGAAGGCTGAATGTTCTCTTTGATACGCGGATGCTAACTCACAATAAGGGGCAGGGATGGGGTAGGGAAGAATAGACGTACTTTGGAGAAGACAAAGGGGAATGAAGGAAGGGAGGGGGAACGGAATAGCAAAGATAGAATGACTTGGACATTATTTTCCTACATGCAGATGTGAATACACGACCAATGTAATTCCACATCATGTGCAACCAGACGAACGTAAAGTTATACTCTATATATGTATAATATGTCAAAATACATTCTTCTGTCACATATAAGAACAATTTTTTTTCTTTTTTTTTGGAACCAGGGATTGAACTCAGGGACACTCGGTCACTGAGCCACACCCCCAGCCCTATTTTGTATTTTATTTAGAGACAGGGTCTCACTGAGTTGCTTAGGGCCTCGCTAAATTGCTGAGGCTGGCTTTGAACTCGTGATCCTCCTGCCTCAGCCTCCCAAGTGCTGGGATTACAGTCGTGTGCCACCGCGCCCGGCTATAAGAACAAATTTAAAAACTGTCTGCCAAAAAAATTAATAAAAATCCTGTCTCCTAAAACAAACAAAACAGATGTCACTTACATGACTGTTTTCTATGCAACAGAAAGTAAAGACAAACTACACAAGTGGCTTAGTCTGGAAAGACCCCCATTGTGCTACTCAAGCATTTGCTACCTTGTAGACAAGACCCTCCTGTGTGTGGAGGGGAGCAACTTGCAGAGGGCCTCCACTCACTTCCCCTTACTAGTAATGGGATGCAGCTTCCTGCTCCCCAGAAGTTCTCACGAACAATCGTGGATTCTACTCAGCAGTGAAGGTGTGTGCTCCCAAGTTGATTGCTTAGTGTAATAAAACTGTGAAAAGCAGCAACATTAATAATATAAACTACAGGTTAAACGTTCTCATAATATCAAATTCTGAATGTCTCTCAGGCAAAGTTCAGATAATGATGTGACATGTCAGTATGACAGTGGTGCTATGGTGACTTTAACACTGCATCTGTCCCCATGGGAATGGAATGGATTTAGCAGCAGTTTACCAAGCTTTGATAAAGGTACACTGTTTCAAAAGCAATAAAAGTTGAGGATTCTCAGTGGTGTTGAGCAGTCCCTCTGGCCTCCCTTTGCAGTAGAACAGGAATCACCACTGGCAGTTTATCTAGTCTCAAACTCATTCCAAATGTTTCTTTGCTAGTTGAATGTGACATGAGTGGATTTGGTGAATTGTTCTTTCAAGTGTTAAAAAAGAACATGGTCCTATTTTTTAGAAGAATCGTCACTGAATACATTCAGGAGATCTAGTTACAGGAATAATGTAGTTAAATTTGGAGAATGCAGTTAGGAAGACTGTCCAAAAACAATGGTTTGTTAAATTCTCAAATCAGGTCAAGGCAAACTGGTCCTTCAGTGACCTGCCATTCAGCAAACCACTGCTGATGGTTTGAGCAGGGAAGAAGTGTACCTTTCTCCCAGAGCAGAGTGGTGACCACGGCTGGTGTCTAGGAGGAGAAGGAGGCGGCCAGCCTGAAGTGACCTGTATGCAAATGTCAGGGTTTCAACTTGACCCTGAGTGTAGGTAGGATTGACTTGATCTGGGCAGGTCCAGGAAGACAAAATATACAGCCCTCTTCAGAGGTGCTGCCTGCAGAGGGGAAGAGTCACTCCTCCTGGAGCTGACCTCCCACTGTCAACTCCCGCCCTGTGTGAACGAGATCTAAGTTCTCCCCATCAGAGCCTCAGGTGTCCACTGAGGCTGTAGCAGGACCTCCTCCCTACACCATCACAGCACAGTGGGCACAAGCTGTGGTTTCTGACCAGAGGCGGCTCCACCCTAGGGACACTTGGCAGTGTCTAGTGACACTTTTTGACGGTCATGACTCAGGGTGTGGATGAACTGGCATCTCATGGGTGGAGCCCAGTGCTACTGCTGAGCTCCTGCTCCCTTCCCCTCACTGTCAGGAACCCCTCATCCCTAAGGCTTAACAATGTTGTGCTGAGAAACGGGCTGGGTGCACCCTGCCCTCCAATACCCAGTGCCTGGTCTCATGTGCCTATTTACACTCAAGTGAAATAAATTTAAAGATTAAAATTCAGTTTTTGTCACAACAGCTCCATCTCCTGTACTCAGCAGCTGCCTGTAGCTGGTGGGTGTAAGTACAGCACAGATGGGACATTCCTACCCTGCAGAAAGCTCCACCAGATAACCCTGGGCTGAAATACTCATGGACAGCAAGTTGATAAAACAGAGTCCAACACTAGTGAGTCAAGCACATCTTTTTGGATTCTATATTAGGGTTCTCTGGAGAAGCAAAACTGAGAGTGTCTGTGTAGGGAGAGAGTGGCTGGAGACCTGGGGAAGTGTTAATGTCACTTGGGTCTTTCTAATCAGATTTAGCTTTTAGTTTTGGGTCTATATGGTTGCTTGCGGTGCTAGGAATTGAACCCAGGGCCTTGTGCATGCCAAGCAAGTGGTCTACTATTGAGCTACCTCCCCAGCCCTAGTGTGGGTATTTTGATATTCAGTCTTTCTATGGAAATTTCTTTGTGGGGCAATTTTGCTAAAGCCATTATCTAATTTGATCCCTTTTTAAAAGGTTTGGCCTTTTCATGGAAATTATTTTTTTCTTAAATCTATCATATGAACTGTTTTAAAAAAATTCTGTGTCTCAAATTGACCCATTCCCCAGGATCAGTTGCTCTGGTTATTCATCTCTAAGTTTCACTTTCTCTTATCAGTTTTCTCAAGTGGCTGATGATTCTGTTATCTGTTCCTGTTTCAAGTGAAACAGGAAATCAGTGCTTCTCATCCTTGCTTCCACTACAGCTGCTAAGGTGCCCTTTTAGGCATCTTCCCCCAGGTACACGCCATTAATGCCAATGCCATGTGTGCATGGTGGCTGACACTTTCAGTCATAGGTCTCGGGAGGATGAAGGGAAACATTTCAGCGGGAGTTCCAGATCATCTCAAAAAAAGAAGTCAGTGGCACAGACGTACTGTCTATCTGCCCGTGTACTGTGGCTCTTTGGAGGGACACAGACCTTTGAAATTACTTTTTTCATACCCCAAGTCCCAAATTTCACCCTGGAGGTGCTATAGCCCTGTTGGGAATGCTTATCCTGGGCTGTAGCTTACGTGGTCTCCTGAGCCATTCTCAAGTTCACAGCATTGCTGTATTCCACACTGGAGTGAGGCTCTTCATCTAGGGCTGCTCTGAATTACCACCAGGAAGCCCCAAATGAAGCCACTGAGTGCAGTTACTACTGCCTCAACTTCAGGCTCCCCCAGACCTTCTCCAGGCTGAGGGGAAACCCTGCATCTCTAATCCTTGGTACGGGGTTCTTGAAGCCCTTTGCTCCAGGTTTCTTTAGGGCTGTGAAGGAAGTTCTCTTCCTGCACTTCCCTCCCTGGAGGTATTTTACTAGAGGTCTAAACTGAAGCTGGTGAAATGGAAGGTTTAACAACCTGTTCTGTTTATTTACTATAGTGCAGGAACAGAACCCTCTACTCTCAGTGTACAGTTGATGCTAAGGACATGCACAGTGTTATGCAATCATCTCCACCACCCATTTCCAGATTTTTTTTTTTTAATTGAACCCAGAAGCACTTAACTACTGGGCAGATCCCATCCCTTTTTTATTTTCTATTTTCAGACAAGGTCTTGGTAAATTGCTTAGGGCCTCACTAAGCTGATGAGGCTGGCTCTGAACTTGCAATCCTCCTACCTGACGCCCAAGTCGCTGGGGTTACATGTGTGCACCACTGTGCCCAGGGAGATCTTTCATCGTCTAAAACTGAAGCTCTGCTTCATTAAACACCAACTGCTACCCGCCACAAACACCATTCCACTGTCTCTATAGAGTTGACTACTCTGAGCATCTAGGTAGGGGAATCATACAGTGTTGGCCCTTCTGCAACTGGTTTATTTCACTCAGTTTGTTTTCAAGGTTCATCCATGCTTAACATGTATAAGCATTTTGATCCTTTTTATGATAAATAGTATTCTTCCATGTGAATAGATCACTTTGTATTTATCCACTCATTTATCAATGGACATCTGGTGGTTTCCACCTTTTGGTTGTGAATAATACTGCTATGCACATGGATGGACCAATACGTTTGAGTCCTGCTTTCAGTTCTTATGGGTATACACTCTGAAGAGCAATTTCTGAACCACCTGATAAGTCTGTTCTCAGTGATTTCAAGAATGTTTTGCACAGTGGCTGAACTATTTTACATTCCCACCATCAGTGTACACAGGTTCAATTTCTCTGCACCTAACATCAATTGTTTGTTTGTTTGTTTTAATTTGTCATTGTAATAGGTGGGAAGTGGTATCTCATGATTTTGACTCAAATATGATTTCAGAAATAAAACAAGTTGGGCACAGTGGTGCATGCATGTAATCTCAGCCACTTGCGAGGCTGAGGCAGGATGCTCTCAAGTTTAAGGCCAGCATGGACAATCTAACAAGACCCTGTCTCAAAAACAAAAACAAAACAAAGCAAAACAGAGTGGTTGTATAGCTTAGAGGTGCTTGCCTATTTTACATAAGGCTCTGGGTTCAATACCTAGTAACCCCGCTCCCACTCTCTCTATAGATTTAAGAAACTCGATCCTGAAAGGAAAACCACAACGTTTCCACCCTGAACACATCAGAGCTAACTCGGTGAAGGGAGAAGAAAGTTACACATCACAAACAGTGGGATGACACAGGATTAACGACTGATTTCTATCTAAAACTATAGTGGAGGTAAGACAGTAGAATGACATGATGAAAGAGGAAAAACTGCCAAGAATTCTATATTCAAACTATTTTTCAAAATTGAAGGGAAAATAAATACATTCCTACATGAACAAAAATGAAGAGAATTTGTTGCCTGCAGATCTAGTCCAAAATAAATACTAAATGAAGCCCTTCAGGTTGAATGTATATTTGCAGTGCAGTACATCTGTACTGCATGATTCTAGTTCTATGAAGTTTCTATTGAAAGCAAATCTAAAGACAGGAAGTGGCAGAATGGAAGTAGACTCAAGATTGCTGCAGGCAGGTACACAGAGCATGGGGTTGACAGAAGTGTTCTCAAGATAGAATCTGGTTGTTTTCTTTTTTTCTTTCTTTCTTATTTATTTATTTATTGGTACTGGGGATTGAACTCAGGAGGGAGTTTAACCACTGAGCTGCATCTCCAGTCCTTTTTATACTTAGAAACAGGGTCTTGCTGAGTTGCTTAAGGTCTCAGTAAATTGCTGAGGCTGGCTTTGAACTCAGATCCTCCTACCTCAGCCTCTGGAGCTGCAGGGATTACAGCGTACACCTAGGATTATTTCAATGTAACTAACAGTCATTGAGTTGAGCTGCATCCTCACCATGGGTGAGTTTTCTTTTTTTTTTTTTTTTTCTTTTATATTTTTTTTTGCGGATATGGGGATTGCACCCAGGGTCTTGTGCTTGCAAGGCAAGCACTCTACTAACTAAGCTATATCCCCAGCCCAAGGGTGTGTTTTATTATGTCAGAATTATCCCTAATTAGGCCTGTCTTAAAAGTAGAGACAAAAGTTAAAAGAATTCACAACTAGAAAGCCTGTACTACAGAACATTCTCAACAAAATATTCTATGAGGATGAATTGAGGAAAAAAAGTGAAAACCAGCAAAGAGAGGAACTACAATAAAGGAAGAGTCAATCAAATGAAAAACTAAGTCAAGTTAAAAACCAGAAATAACCAAAATGATCAGGAACACAAATCATATCTCAATAACAACCTTGAATGTTAATAGCCTAAACTCATCAATCAAAAGACATAGACCGGCAGATTGCATTAAAAAACAAGACCCAGCAATATGCTGTCTCCAAGAGACTCACCTCCTAGGAAAAGACATTCACAGACTGAAGGTGAAAGAATGGGAAAAAACAGATCACTCCCATGGACACATAAACAAGCAGGGGTTTCCATTCTCATATCAGATAAAGTAGACTTCAAGCCAAAGTTAATCAGAAGGGACAAAGAAGGTCATTTCATACTGCTTAAGGGAATCATACATCAACAAGATATAACAATCAAAAATATTTCTGCCCAAACAATGGAGCATCTATGTACATCAAAGAAACCCTTCGCAAGATCAAGAATCAAATAGACCACAACATAATAATACAGGGTGATTTTAACACACTTCTCTCACTACCAGATAGATCTTCCAAAAACAAAACAAAACAAAACAAAACAAAACAAAACAAAACAAAACAAAGAAACTCTAGATCTAAATAATACAATCAATAACTTAGATTTGGGGTTAGGGTTGTGGATCAGTGGTAGAGTGCTTGCTTAGCATATATGAGGCATTGGGTTCAATCCTCAGCACCACATAAATAAATAAATAGAAGTTATTAAAAAATAAAAAATATTTTAGACTTAATAGATGTATATAGAATATTTCATCCATCAATGAGTGAATACATTTTCTTCTCAGCAGCACACTGATTCTTCTCTACAATAGACCACATCCTATGCCATAAAGCAACTTTTAGCAAATACAAAAAAAGAGATAATACCCTGCATCCTATCAGATAATAATGGAATAAAATTAGAAATCAATGATAGAATAAAAAAAATGAGCTACTATAACACCTGGAGACTAAATAATATGCTATTAAATGATGAATGGATACCACAAGAAATCAGGGATGAAATAAACAAAAACTTAGAGGTAAATGACAATAGTGATAAAACATGAAAATCTCTGAGACACACTGAAGGCAGTGCTAAAAGGAAAGTCCATTGCATTGAGCTCATTCATTAAAAGAATAAAAAGTTAACAAATGAATGATCTAACATTACAACTCAAAGCCCTAGAAAAAGAAGAACAAATCAACACCAAAAACAGAAGATAGGAAATAATTAAAATCAGAGCTAAAAATCAATAAATTTAAACAGGAGAAACAATTGAAAATACTGACAAAACAAAAAGTTGGTTCTTAGAAAAAATAAATGAAATTGATAAACCCCTAGCCACACTAACAAAGAGAGAAAAAGAGAGAAAATTCAAATCACTAAAATACACAATGAAAAAAGGAAACACCACAACAGACACTACTGAAATACAGACGATGATTAGAAACTACTTTGAAAATTTATACTCAATAAATTAGAAAACTTTGAAGACATAGACAAATTCCTAGAGACGTATGATCTACACAAACTGAAACAGAAGAACAAAAACAATTTAAATGGATCAATTACAAGTAACAAAATAGAAAACACCATCAAAAATCTGCCAATCAAGAAAAACCCGGGACCAGATAGATTCTCAGTAATTTTTTACAAGACTTTCAAAGAAGAATTAACACCAATAGTCCTCAAAGTATTCTATGAAATAGGAAAGGAGGGAATCCTTCCAAACTCATTCATGAGATTAATATCACCCTGACACCAAAACCAGACAAAGACACATCAAAGAAAGAAAACTTCAGACCAATACCCCTGATGAACATAGATGCAAAAATTCTCAATAAAATTTGGGCAAATAGCATAGAAAAACACATATTAAAAAGACAGAGGGGCTGGGGATATAGCTCAGTTGGTAAAGTGCTTGCCTCGCAAGCACAAGGCCCTGGGTTCAATCCCCAGCACTGCAAAAAAGAAAAAGAAAAAAGAAAAAAAAAAAGACAGTTTACCAAGATCAAGCAGGGTTCATCCCAGGGATGCAAGGTTGATTCAACATATAGAAATCAATAAACACATTCATCACATCAATAGACTTAAAAATAAGAATCATATGATCACCTCAATAGATGCAGGAAAAGCATTTGATAAAATATAGCACCCCTTCATGTTCAAAACACTATAGTAGGAACATACTTCAACATTGTAAAAGCCATATATGCTAAGCCCAAGGTTAACATCATTCTAGAAAATTGAAGAAAATTGGAGAAAATTGAAAGCATTCCTTCTAAAAACTGGAACAAGATAGGGATGCCCTCTTTCACCACTTCTATTCAACATCATCCTTGAAACTCTAGCCAGAGCAATCAGACAAAAGAAATTAAAGGGACACGAATAGGAAAAGAAGAACTCAAACTATCACTATTTGCCAATGACATGATTCTATATTCACAAGAGCCAGAAAACTTCTAGAACTCATAAATGAATTCAGCAAAGTAGCAGAATATAAAATCAACACCCGTGCTGGGCGCAGTGGCACATGCCTGTAATCCCAGCAGTTCAGGAGGCTGAGACAGGAGGATCACAAGTTCAAAGCCAGCCTCAGCAATTTAGCAAGGCCTTAAGCAACTCAGTGAGACCCTGTCTCTAAATAAAATACAAAATAGGACTGGGGATGTGGCTCAGTGACCAAGTGTCCCTGAGTTCAATCCCTGGTTCAAAAAAAACAAAACAAACAAACAAACAAAAAAAACCCAGAATAGCCAAAGCAATCCTTAGCAAGAAGAGTGAAGCAGGAGGCATCACGATACTAGACCTTCAACTCTACTACAGAGCCACAGTAACAAAAACAGCATGGTATTGGCACCAAAACAGACATGTAGACCAATGGTACAGAATAGAGGACACAGAGACAAACACACATAAATACAGTTGTCTTGTACTAAACAAAGTTGCCAAAAACATACATTGGAGAAAAGATAGCTTATTCAATAAATAGTGCTGGGAAAACTGGAAAGCCACAAGTAACAAAACGAAATTAAACCTCTAGCTCTCACCTTCCACAAAAATCAACTCAAAATAGAACAAAGACTTAGGCACTAGAACAGAGACATTTAATATAAGAAAATGTAAGCCCAAATCTTCATCATGTAGGCTTAGGACCTAACTTCCTTAACAAGACACCTAAAGTGCAAGAAGTAGAATTAAGAATCAATAAATGGGGTGAACTCAAACTAAAAAGTTTCTTCTTAGCAAAGGAAACAATAACGTGAAGAGAGAGCCTACAGAATGGGAGAAAATCTTTACCACGTGCACCTCAGATACAGCACTAATCTCCAGGATATATTTAGAACTCAAAAACACCAAAAAGTCAAATAACCCAATCGATAAATGGGCTAAGGACCTGAGCAGACACTTCAGAGAAGATATACAATCCATCAATATATATATAAAAATGTTCAACATCTCTAGCAATAAAAGAAACATAAATCAAAACTAAGATTTCATCTCACTCCAATCAGAATGGCAATTACCAAGAATACAAACAACAATAAATGTTGGTGAGGATGTAGGGTAAAGGTACACTCACACACTGCCAGTGGGAATGCAAACTGGTGCAACCATTATGGAAAGCAGTATGGAGATTCCTCAGAAAACTTGGAACGGTATCACCATTTGACCTAGCTATCTCACTCCTTGGTTTATAGCCAAAGAACCTAAAATCAGCATATTATAGTGATGCAGCCACATCAATGTTTATAGTAGCTCAATTCACAATAGCTAACCTACGGAACCAACCTAGATGCCCTTCAGCAAATGAATGAATAAAGAAAATATGGTATATATTTTCAATGGAATATTACTCAGCTTTAAAGAAGAATGAAATTATGGCATTTGCCAGTAAATGGATGGAGCTGGAGAAGATCGTGCTAAGCAAAATAAGACAATCCCCCAAAACCAAAAGCTGAATGCTTTCTCTGATATATGGATGCTAATTCACAATGAGGGGGGTGCTAAGGAAGAATAGTTACTTGATAGGCAAAGGGGAGTGAAGGGAGGTGGGTATGGGAGTAGGAAGGATAGTATAGTGAAACATATTATTATCTCATGTACATATGTAACTATATAACCTGTGGGATTCTACATCATGTATAACCAGAAGAATGAGAAATTATATTCCGTTATATATCATGTATCAAAATGCATTCTACTGTCATGTTAACTAATTAAAACAAATTGCAAATTTTTTTTATAATTAGATAATTTAATTAAAGGATTTGTAGGCGGTAGTGTTTCCAGGTAGTATGCAGAAGTAAAATGTTTCAAGAACTTGACTTTATTCTTGGCTGATAGTACTGACAAGAAGTCACTGATGGTAACATGTCACAATTTCAGATATTAAGAAATAAAAACATGTACATTAGAATTAATGAAATATAATTTAATCAGGCTAGATTGGGCTGCAGTAATAGACAAAAACCCATAAGTGCTTTATTTTTCCTGGAAAATCCAGCATAGGCTCGGTAGTGCTGGTGGTGGCTCTGTGCCAGCAATGACAGGGGCTTGGGTACTTCCCTCTGACAGCCTGGCCACTGTGGAGCAGAGGCTTCTCCAGAGACTGCTGTAGCAGGGCCTGGGAGGGCTGGAGAACTGAAGGAAGGGGTGCACACAGCAGTGTCTCACATATGAATGGCCAGTCCTGTGGTCCCAGTCGAATGAAGATAGGAGAGTTGGAATAATCAATGAATACAAAATATCTCTACCTCACAAACATTAGTGGTATTAACATATTAATATCCTTACTTTGCAGATGAGAAAAGTGGGACACATAGAGGTTAAACACTTTGCCCAAACTAGAACTCAGGTAGTCAGGCTTAAAGCCCACATGCTTCAGGACTATCCTTTACTGCTCTTCCAACTTTCTGGAAGACTGGTATCTTTTCCATGAGATCATTCACCAAACTCTGACTTTAACTGTTTTCTACTCCTTCCAAATATGCCTAGCAGTTTTTAAGTTTGTCTTGCTTAAGTTTTACCAATTCCTTCTTCATGAGGTGAAGGGCTGACCATGTGCATTCAACCAGATTATTTTCTCCTATCTATTCTCCTTGTTTCACAAAGTTTTATTTTGATTGAAAGACCAAAACCTCCTTTTTAGACTGATCTTTCTTCACAAGTTTCTGGGTTTTTTTTTCCCCCAAGCCCAACCAATCCTTTCTGCCCTCTCTAAGGTTACTCTCTCTTTGACTGAAAGATCCTGAACTCTAGGTCACAAATATTCAAGACTCTGATTGCTGCATTTTCTTGTCAAGTCCCTGAGCCTAGAAAAATCCACCAACTCTTCAGCAGACAGGACAAGCTCCAGACGTGTCCGCTGTATACCCTTATTCCCCTATTTGCTTGCCTATTAAAAACCCACCTGTGGGCTGGGGCTGGGGCTCAGTGGCAGAGCGCTTGCCTATCATGTGTGAGGCACTGGGTTCCATCCTTGGCACCACATAAAAACAAATGATCAAATAAAGGCATTTGGTTCAACTACAGAAAAAAAAAATTTTAAACCCACCTGTAATCGCAGGATCGCAAGTTCAAGGCCAGCCTCGGAAATTTAGCAAGATCCTGTCTCAAAATAAAAAGGGCTGGGATGAAGCTGAGTGGTGAAGCGCCTCTAGGCTCAATCCCCAGTACCAAAACCCACACCCAAACCCCGGCCCGTCCCGCCGCCGGCTCCCGACGCCTGCACCTGGGCTTCAGGGCCGGGAACGCGGCCCCGCGAGGGCGCCGGCTGCCGGCTCTCGCCACGCGTTCGCGGAGGTCCAGCGCCTGGCGCTCCTTCAGGGTGGGTGATCATCCTTCTCCCCTCGGCACACCTCCCGGCTGTCCGCGGCCAGGCCCACCCAGGGAGGCGCCTTCGCTCTGAGGAAAAGGGCTCAGGCTTCTTCCCGGAACCTCAACCTCTCCGACAGGACGACTGACACGCGAACACGCCGCGCCCACCTCGGCCGGGGAAGACGCCGACGCCGCCGAGGCCGCCTCCAGGGGGTGCCCCACAGCACGCGGCTCCAAGTCCCACCCCTAAAGAGCGTCCGGGTCATCACCAAACCTGCTCAAGACGGCACAGCCAGGAGAGGAGCAGGGGAAGAGCCTGCGGGCACCGTCCCCCTTCGGCCCCCCAGTCCCAAGGGAGCCAGCCAGGGCCGGAACCACCGAGACCTCGGTCTTCCCCGCCCTAGAGCGGCCGGGCGGCCCTCACTTCCGGCCTGAGTCCAGCTGATCAGTCCGGACCCGGCCCGTGCCGCGGTAAGTTGGACCGATTCGAGGCCCTGGGCGCCCCACAGACGCTTGCGCCGGCGGACCCGGGTCAAGGTCCGCAGGAGGGCGGGGTCGCCGGGCGGGCCCTGTGGGAGCCGCGGATCATGGCGTGGCCCAGCAGAGAGTCGGCCGCGCGGAGTCACGCGGTCAGCAGCCTATGATGAATGCAGGACGTGACCAGGCTGTGCGGTCTGTGGAGGGCGTGGGGCGTAATCACGGGTGGGGTCTGGAGGGCGTGGGGCGTGGGGCGTGGTCTGCTGCGGGTGTCGGTGTGGTCACCGGCGTATCTTCCGTGGACTGTGGGTAGTGAGCGTCTAGGGAGAGCGAGACCCCGCAACACTGGCCTCATCCTGGGCCCTGACTCCCCGATTTTTGCTTCCAGAAAGCTCAGCGGTACTGGTTACTTTGGAGTCTTCTTGGGACTTTTCCCAATACTAAGAAGAGGAGGTGAAAGAAAATCATTTATTCACTCCTTCCATCTGAGGGTACCAGAGGGCTACCCCCTCTATCTTTGCCTCACATCCAGTGTCCTATGATTAGGACCTTCTCCCCAGATCTCTGCCCAACTCCCCACCTAGATTGACTCACTGGGGCCTTAACAGTGACGCACGTAGAGCTCCTTTGACCCAGGCAAGACCCTCCTCTTAGTATCAGTGGCCTCACATGTGCCATGGGTGGTGATGAAAGGAGGCACTCCAGCTAGAGATGCGGAGTGTGGGCAGCAACACCTTGGCCCACTTATCCAGCCGTCCCCACTTATCCTGCCTTGAGCTAGCTCCTCTGCAGGTAGCCAGAGCAATTTTTTCTGTTTTTCCCACTTTTCATTTTTTTGTTTGTTTTGTTTTGGTACCAGGGATTGAACCCAGAGGTGCTTAACCACTGGGCCACATCCCCAGCACTTTTTATGTTTTATTTTGAGACAGGGTTTCGGTCAAGTTGCTGAGGCTGACTTTGAACTTGCAATCCTCCTGCCTCAGCCTCCCCAGCCTCTGGGATTACTGGCGTGGGTTACCCACTTTTAATTTTGAGAATGTTCAAACCCATAGAAAACTTGAAAAAATAGTACTACAATGAATACCATACACCTTTCACCTAG
The DNA here is from genome assembly GCA_020662805.1 of Glaucomys volans. Taxonomy (NCBI): domain Eukaryota; kingdom Metazoa; phylum Chordata; class Mammalia; order Rodentia; family Sciuridae; genus Glaucomys; species Glaucomys volans. The sequence continues at coordinate 150,628 of JAJEJO010049348.1, read as the reverse complement.
ATTGTACAATGGTTGACATTTTGCTACACTGACTATATCTTTGTATGTATGTGTCTACTTTCTTTTGCTGAAACAGTAATTTGTGGACATCATGAATGTTACAATTTAGATATGAGATGTCCCCCAAAAGTTCACGGTGGAGCCAATGCAAAAGGGTTTAGAGGTGAAATGATTAGGTCATGAGAGCATTAACCTAGTCAGTGTTTTTCCTTTTGTTTTTAAAAAATTTTTTTAGTTATAGATGGACACAATACCTTTATTTATTTTAGTTATTTATATGTGGTGCTGAGGATTGAACCCAGTGCCTCACGCATGCTAGGCAAGCACCCTACCACTGAGCTACAACCCCAGCCTAACGTATTCAGTGTTAATCCTCTGATAGGGATTAACTGGGTGGTAACTGTAGACCACAGCATGTGGCTAGAGGAGGTGAGCCACTAGAGGCATGTCTTTAGGGGCCTATATTTTGTCCTTGTAGAGCAGAGTTCCCTCTTTCTGCTTCTTGCTGGCCATGTCCTGATCTGCTTTTCTGCACCACAACCTTCCATCATGATATTCTGCCTCACTTTGAGCCTTGAGGAATGGAGCTGACTGTCTATGGGCTGAGACCTCTGAAAGCATGAGCCCCCAAATAAACTTTCTCCTCTAATTGTTCTTTTTGAGTTTTTTGGTCACAGCAGGGAAAAAACGGACTAAAACAATGATCTTAAGTCCAGGAACTGATCAAAAGTTGTGCCTTACATTTGATTGTGTTTCTTCAGGTTCTTTTAATCTGGAATATGCTGCCTTGCTTTTTGTGGGTGTTGGGACACTGACTTGTCACAGATGCAGTCTGGAGCCCACCCATATTGACACTCATTGCCCTTCATCCCAAGTGGTGTGGAGTCATGGTCTTGGCAGAGGTGCTCATTGGCAGGTGATGCCCAGTACATTTTCTTTCTCTTCTGAAAATAGGAGGCAGGTCTTACTTTGAGACCAGGGTGATATTTTTAAAGCATAAATGTAACTGCCACCTTCTACTGCTATCAGAATGAGGAGCCAGATCCTTCAAACAGCTCAGGGCTGACCTCTCACCAGGCCTTTACTCTTGGTTCCACATACCTGCACCTACCTGAGGGCTTTTCTTCCTACAGACTTTCCAGCTGGTTATTTCCCACTCGCCTTCACCCTCCACACCTCCCACACCCAGTTTCCCCACCTTCCCCTCAGAATTGCACTTTTATGCTTATTTGTGTTGAATTCATTTGGGCAAGGGTGTGACCAAAGAGAGAAGATGCCTTGGCCACACTGGTGGCTTGCATGGTTAAGGCCTGGGGTGGTGTGGGGACTCTGGCCTAGGCCGGAGGGGCGATAAGCTAGCATCAGGCCATTGGGATAATGCAGGAGGTGCTGGATGTGGAGACTGAGGTCAGGGAACCCAGTGCTCAGACAGACATACAGGGGCTAGGGAAGGCTCACAGGACCAGAGACCACAGACACACCTCTATAACATGCCCCACCTCCATTTCCTCAGCCACCAGGGGTAGGACTGCAGGCCACTCCCCTAACCATCTCCTGCACCATGGGACCATCCCCTCCTGGCTGGCCCAGCTTCCAGGCTCCTGGCTGAAGCACCTCCCTTACAAGTGCCCTGCAGCCCCTCACCCTCGTGTGGAGCTCCTTGCACAGAGGCATACACCACCTGTTAGCAGTAGTGCCTTCCCTGCATTTCTTGGCTGTGTCTCTGCCTGATACTCCCTTCCCGCCTTCCATGCTGCCCTGTGCTCTGAGCTGATTGCTTGGTCTTGACCCCACTGCTCGAGATGACACGACCAGTGCCTGTGGCCATATGACACTCCTGCACTGAGCCAGGGGTAATCTTGGAGATGGGACCTGAAGGATGGATGAGAGTTAGGAGGTACAGAGAGGAGTCACAAAAGCAGGACCTCAGTCAAAGAAGGGACTAGCCCCAGTGCTGTGGCAGAGAAGGGTAAAGACTCAGGGCCCACCTGGGATGCAGCAGGGACCTGAGCTGTCAGCAGGACCTCGGAGGAAGATGGGCTCAGAGCTTACCCAGTGGTTGACTGGCTGGGGTATGGGCAGCAGGCACAGCAGATGGCTGGGGAGATGCAAGGAGGTGGAGCTACAAGGTGGGGCGATAGAGTATGGGAGAAGAATGGGCTCTCCCCATCAGTAGCATGCTTCTCTTGAGGACCTGTCCAGCACTGGCCTATAGCAAATGCTTTAACCAAATGTGTTTTCTTCACGCCCTAACTTAAAACTGCAGTTGTCATGTGCCAAGGGGGGAAACTCAGGGTTGGGAAGGTAAAGTGATTTACTAAGGACACACTTATTTGAAAATGCCCCCATGTGACTCAGCAGCCCATTCTTTTTTTTTTTTTTTAACATTGAGAGTAGGCACTGTTTTATTAACTGAACAGATTACAAAAATACCATGGTAGATACCTTAGTTCATCCTTGTAATAAGCCTATTGATCTGGTCTTCCTTGTTGCCAGCATCTCCACCTTCTACAAAATGGGTCTTCATTCCACCTCTTGCAGAAGATAATTTGAAGGGCCACAGGAAGTTATTTGCTTCTTTGAAGCATTTTCCAACACTAGATCTCATGAATCAGATCCTCCATGCAGATGATGCCACATTTACCAAGAGATTGTGCAATCAAAACGTTATTTGTTAAGGCAATTCGTTTCTTATTGATTTTGCCACATCCACACTTGTAGATTAGTTCATTCACTGACTTCAGGTTTGGGTATCCCCATGCATTATCTGGTTCCACGATCCTCAGCATGTTAATTGAAGCCTTGTTGAGCTTAATGAAGGTGCCAGTGAAGATCTGGCAAAGGCGAAGAAGTTGTAACACCTTATGAACCTTTGTGTTCACACCATTGATACCTCTGATCCTGATGATAAATGCCAGTTTGGGTTCTGCAGGGACATAGAAGGTGCCAGCTTTTTTTTTTTTTTTTTTTTTTTTTTGCCATTCTAGCCATTTGAATCTCCTCCGTTCTGTACATCTGCCTATGTTCCTGTGGTGATGCTTGACTTTTTCATAGATAAGCTTTCTCCTTACTTTTCAAAGCATCTTTTGGGCAAACTTCTTTTTCAGGCACTTTACCTTCAGTTCTGCATAATTCCTTCGCTTTTTCTTAAGGGTTTCTGACACAGCAAGAACCCTTGTTTTCTTCTTTTCGGCACCTTCCATGGTTCCAGCTAGAAAAAAACAGCAGCCCATTCTTGAGTGTGTGGCACTGACTTGAGGTGGCTTAATGAGAGTAAGCTAGGGGCAGGACAGGGAGGCCTGAGTCAGGTTCCAGCCCATTTGGAGCCACACAGTGGACAAGACCTGTAGGAGGGTGTAGAGAGAGGAGAGAGGGCCAGATAGTGGCAGCAGGGAATGGGGGATGGCTAAGGGTGTTGTTAAAAAGAGGTGGCAGTGACATCACAGCCTCAAGAATCCAAGCAAGGGGACTGGGGCTGTAGCTCACTAGCAGAGCGCTTGCCTAGCATGTGTGAGGCACTGAGTTTGATCCTTAGCACCACATAAAAATAAATGAATAAATAAAAATTTTTTTTTTTTTTTTTTGCGGTGCTGGGGATTAGAACCCAGGGCCTTTTGCATGTGAGACAGGCACTCTACCAACTGAGCTATATCCCCAGCCCCAATAATTTTTTAAAAAGAATCCAAGCAAGGAGTATACTGTGCCATACTTGAACTTGAATTCAGGGGGTTCCCTGGCAACCTGTGGCAGCACCAAGTTCTAGTGAGGTCTCTGGTGCAGCTATGCTTCATGCGGAAGGAAATATGGGCAGTCTGGGAGTCCTCCTCGCTTAACACCTGGCTCCTCCAACAGCGTGGGGCCCCAGGGCCACTGCAAACAGGGCTGAGCTGAGCCTGGTGGGCAGGCAGCCTTCATGTTCTTTCCTTCTGACCATTCCCCCCACTGTCAGTTCTTTCCAGGAAGAGCCCAACCATGGTGGCCAAGTCCTAGGTGAGCTGGTCTTTGGGTCTCAGCTTTAGCCTGGAGTTCCTCACCTGGCACACTCTTGGGGCTTAGAACAGAATCTTCACTGGATTCTGAGCAGGCCCACTTTGCTCTCGACTCTTTCTCACTAAGCTGAGCTGGTCACAGGGCCAAGAGAGAGACCCCAGTTTTGAGGGTGCAGTATTTCCACAGTTACCCTTTCCCCTGCCCTCTTCTCTCCCGACCCAACCCTTTTCCCCAGCATCTACCTGGAAGACTGGGAGATGTACAAACAGCCTCTTCCTGGACCCTCAGGTGGGGTGAGGCTTTCAGAGCAGCAACATGATGACCTTCAAGGATGTTGCTGTGTTCTTTACTCCAGAGGAAGAGGAGGCACAGGACCTGGGACCCTGGCAGAGAGAGCTCTACTGGAATGCGATGCTGGAAAACTCGCATACCTGAGAGCTCTGGGTGAGCACCACATGGTGGTGCCTCAGGTTCCTGCACCCTGGTGCCTGGTCTCTGGGCTCTCTTGGTGCTTGGTAGACCAAACACCTCCAGTCCAGGTCAGTGGCCTTGTTCTACAAGGAGTGCCCAGGGACTCATCCTCTAATCCCTTTCCCTCTGGACCTCCACTGGGGCCCTCCTCCTTTATCATCCTCAGAGCTGGGCAGCTTTGATTGTCCAGCACTGACGATTATCTTCTTGATGAACAAGATTTCCAGAATCCAGATCCAGAATCATCTCTCAGCTGGAGGAGGGGGAAATGCCATGGATTGTGGCCCTCCGGGCCTCCCTGTACAGGTGAGTGACAGCAGGTTTCCTGGGGGAGGCACTGTGTATGAGCTACGAGTGATGGAACATAGAGGGCCGTTGACCCTGATTGTCCTCTACTGACTCCCCTCCTGCCTCCATCTCTCCAAGTACAAGTCCACAGTGACTCAATATGCTGCTGCTCAGGTGAGATGGTCATCTTCTCAGTGACCAAGAAAGTGTCCACATGATAGGCCATTTAGGACTTGGGTTTCAGTATAAATAGAACATTGCATTATGTCCACATTTGGAACATGCAGGAGGACCCTCCATTCCTGTCACTCATTCCATCAACAAGCACAAATTGAGTGTACCCCATGTGGTCATTCTTCTGAGTGCTGGGATTAAGATTAAGCAAAACCAAGTCTTCACATGGAGTTTGACTTTTGGTCTGGGAAGAGCATTCCAGCTGGAGAGGTATTCTCTGTCCTGACCCTGATGCCCTCTGATTTTGTTGACTCTCCATTAGGCTGTCAACCTCAGAGGGCAGGGTCTCCATTCCTGACAGAACTCCATTCCTCACCAGGACCTGTGCCTGGCTATCAGGAAGCACACAGCAGGCACTGTTGGAATGAGCTGCTATGCTCCTTTGGTTGTCAGCCCTAAAGGGGCTGAAAGGAAGTAAAAAGCTGAAAGGAAGAAAAACAGTTTGTATGGGGTTCAGTGCTAACCTGTTTCTGACATCCACTTAGAACATCTCTCTTGTGGGTAGGTGGGAACAACTCTACCTCCCTTCTCCTTTCACAGGTGAACTTTTAATTTCCCTTGTTTGTTTCAGATTCTCAAGTTAAGACAAGGTGTCATCAGTTAACTCCAAAGGAAAAATCTTTTGGAAAAGAATTACAAGCAGTGACTCAGAAAGTTGCCCTAAAAGGCAATCCAGAGGCATCTGAATCTCAACAAGCTTATAGGACTGAGGCAGGAGCAGAGCATTCATGGAAAAAAATCACACTAATGGGCAGGAGGAAGTTCTTTTCCCAAAAGAAAGGTTCCAGGCAAATGTCCAGCACCCCTCAAAACCAACACAGCAGAGAAAGAGCAGGAATATAACAAATCGGAACGTGTGTTTCTGTGTACAAACAACACGGAGATGGGCTAGGACAAAGCACCAGTGGATGGAGGTGGGTAGCCACGGTGTTCCAGGGGAGCTGTGCCTGAGTGGTCAGGTGGCAGGTCCCAGGGTATCAAAGCCTGTGGATATCATGTGTGAGAGCAAAGCAAGAACTCATACCTTATTTGGCATCAAGAAAGTTCATGCTAGAGAGAAGCCCTGTGGATGTGTTCAGTGTGGGAAAAAATTCCATCATGACTCAATCCTTAATGGACGTTAGGAAGTTCACTGTAGAGAGGAACCCTACCTGTATAATGATTGCAGCAAGGGCTTTAGTAGGAATTCAAACCTTTTTTTTTTTTATTTTTTTTTTAGTTGTAGATGGACACAATATCTTTTTAAAAATTTTTTTATCTTTTTTTAAAGCCAAAAGAAGCCTTTATTTATAGCTGGCCAGCCACGACCACCCTTACACCTAAAAGCAGTGTGCCGGGAAATCGCCACAATATCTTTATTTTGTTTATTTTTATGTGGTGCTGAGGATCGAACCCAGTGCCTCACACAATGCTAGGTAAGCACTCTACCACTGAGCCACCTCAGCCCTCAAACCTTACTAAAAACCAGTTGTGGGGCTGGGGATGTAGCTCAGTTGGTAGAGTGCTTGCCTCACAAGCACAAGGCCCTGGGTTCAATCCCCAGCACTGCAAAAAAAAAAAAAAAAAAAAAGTTGATACATACTGGAGAAAAGCCCTACACATGTAATGAGTGTGGAACAGCCTTTAATCAGAAAGCAGATCTCATTAAACCTCAGAGTTCATATAGGAGAAAAGCCCTTTGCATGTAGAGTGTGGGGGAAACTTCAGCTAGCTGTCACACTTGACAGGATAAATTCTGTGGAGGGGCCCTATAAGATGTGAGGAGTGTGGCAAAGGCTTTGGTTAAACCGATGACCAAAGAATACGACTGGGGAGAAGCTCTGTGTGTGCGTCAAGTGTGGGTGAGGCTTTATTCAGAGTCACACTTGATTTATCACTACAGAACACACTTGAGAGAGAAGCCCCGTGAGTGCCGCCGGCGTGGTAAAGCTTCAGTCAGAACTCCACCCTCGTCAGATACCAGCTCACCCACAGCGTGCAGAGTACATACCAGCCAAGTGGATGCAGTAGGTCTGCAGCGTGAGCTGCCACAGGAGTTCAGGAGGAGCCTTCCCTTTGTGCCAGGGGAAATGTCTAAGAATACAGCACGAAGGCAGAAATGCCTTCTGCTAGCTCCTCAGGCAGTGTCTGCAGTTTCCTAGTGCAGGCCCTTGTGGGTGCAGTGGGTGTGGAAGAAGCATCTAGTTGGAGCTCACCCCTTACTGTGAGATAATCCATGTGGGTATAATAGACAAGAAAGGCTTTGGTGCACTGTGGCAGAAAGCAGGCCTCCAGGCATCACCATTGCCAGCTGCTCCTTTGAACCCCTGGCAGGTTCTTGCCCATAGGTGTCTGTTCCCTGTGGTGTGCTGGAATGAGAACAAAGATGACCTTAGGAGAAGCCAATGACCTATGATGTGGCCTAATCCCAAAATGCAGATCAGGAGAGAAGCAGATTAAGAAGTGAGTACCAGGATGGGTCACAAGAAAAGGTGAAGCTATTTGGTGTTGGCCTAACCTTTATCCTGAACAGTGTGATAAGCAGGGACTGCCTGAAACCTATAGAGAGGAGGAGCAGTTTCCTGCTCCTCTGTACTAAGTCCCTTAACTCTGGATATGTAGAATGTGCACCAGCTCTGGCCCCAGCTCTGGGGTACAGGCTGCAGAAAGAGCTTTGTGCCAAAGTTGAGGATCTGTTCATGCGATCTAGAAATAATTTAATCAAAACAATGATACACATAATATCATTAAAGTAGAAATAAAGGTGAGAAAGCTGTTGAGGATAAGACCAACTAATTTTGTGAGCTTCAAACCATATATAAAACTCATGGTTATTTATGCAAAATGGCCATGAAAAGTTTCTTATTGGCTTTCCCTGTGGCACATTTGGGACCTGGGAGGAGCTGTGAAATGTGTCAACCTCCAGCTTCCTTTGCCAGCCAAGAGTGGCATAGGCAGCTTAGCATGCCCACCTTCAGAGCCTGTGGGCAGAGGTGCAGATGAGTAGCCACATCACCATGCCAGTCCTGGCCTGAGGGAGCAACTGTGGAAAAGAAGGCAGGGAGGGTAGATCTCTGAAAGTCTTGCTCGCAGTTCCATGCTCCTCATGTGGAGAACGTCTTCACAAGAGGAGGCAGTAGCAATGATCACACACAGGTGCCCCATGCATCACTGATGGATGCCTGTCACAATCCTAGGTGTCTTTTCGCACACAGTCCAGGACTCCAGAGGACACCTCCCTAGTGCTGCCTGTGCTGCGGGCCTTGCAGCAGGAGGGGCAGGGTCAACTGGGGAATCAGGGTCAGGTGGACTCCATGAGGAAGGATTGGAACTAGAACTTGAAAACTGGTAGGGTGATGGCAAAAAGGGCCAGAAGAAACAGAGATGGAGATAGGAAAAGGCACACTCTTGATGCCAAAGATTAGGAGTGGCAGACCTGGATGGCAGAGCTTGGCCTATGGGCTCAGTCCTGATGACTGTGGGCACCATGTGGGGTGTGTGTGTGTGTGTGTGTAATATTTTATATATATATATGTTTTTGATGGACCTTTATTTTATGTATTCATATGTGATGCTGAGAATTGAACCCAGTGCCTCCCACATGCTAGGCAAACACTCTACCACTGAGCTATAGCCCCAGCCCTACCACATGGTGTTTTTGAGCAGGTGGTTTTGGAGTTCAGCACTGTGGCCATCTCTGCCCATGGAGTGCAGAGATGCACTTGAAGCTCACTGCCTGTGCCTGCTGAGGCCTCATGCCAAGTGCTGTGCACAGCCATCTCTCTGGCATCCGGATGTGATGCAGAGGCTTTTCTTGAGATTGCAAGTCTTCTCTCCTTCTCTCCTTTCTTTGTTCCTTCCTTCCTAGTCTTTTTTTTTTTTTTTTTTTTTTAACAGGGTCAGCCAGATCCCAGGCTGGCCTTGAACTCCTGGGTTCAATCAATCCTCCTACCCCAGCCTCCCAAGCATGTGCCACTGTACCTGGCTAAAATGTATTCTACCCTTTGGTGAATGTGATTTTAATTGACATAACATGTTGGTAAGCTTTCCATTACTATAATAAATACTGTGATAACCAACTTATGAAAAGGAAAGGTTTGTTTTGGATCATAGTCTTAGAGGTTTCAGTTCATAGCTGATCCCATTGCTTTTGAGCCTTTGGCAAGGCAGCACATCAGAGTGGGAGAGAGTGGTGGAGCAAACCACTCACCTGGTGGCCAGGAAGCAAGAGAGAGGGCAGGGCCCGAGTCTCACAGTCCCCTTCAAGGGTATGGCCCCAATGATACGAAGACCTCTCATTAGACCCCATCCTCAATAGACTCCACCACCTCCAACAGTGTGCCATGCTGGAGAGCTTTTAGGGAACACTTGTTTATTTGTGTTTATTTCAATTACTGGGCATTGAACCCATGGGTGCTTAACCACTTAGCTACATCCCCAGCCCTTTTTATTTTTTATTTTGAGACAAGCTCTAAGGTGCTTAGGGCCTCACTAAATTGCTGAATCTGGCCTTGAACTTGAAATCCTCCTGCCTCAGCCTCCCAAGTTGCTGGAATCACAGGTGTGTGCCACCACAGCCAGCCCTTTAGGGGATACCAAACATGCAAACTGTAGCATGTAGTGTGGTGTAAGTCCCATTCAATTTTTGTATACAACTCTTCCTTTCAGGATCTCCTCTTGCTATGTATATATAGCTGGTTCTTGTTCCCATCTGCTGTAGAATATATACTTCAGTTTGCACTCCCTGCATTTTATTTATGAATCATCTAATGATGAACTTCCACATTGCCTCCTAGTCTCCACTGCTGCAAACAGGGCTGTGCTGAGTATCTGCTTCCATAGTCTCTATGGACCTATGTAAAAATTCCTCTGGGTTACCAACCCACAAAGGATTTGTAGGTTCATAGAATATCCCTTTGCTTAATTCCACCATCCACCACCAGGCTGCCTTTTGGGGCTCCTTAAGCCACTCACATTCCCATCAGCAGTGCTTGGGAATTTCTGGTTTGCCATGTCCTTACCCACACTGAATGACACGGTCCTCTTGTTTTTTGCCAACCAAATGTGTAAAAAAAGACACATCACAATTGTTTCAATTTCCCTTTATCCAAGTGAGTTTGATGATACCAATATTATCTATCCTGCCATTCCCATTTTGTGAATTCCTTATTATTATTATTATTATTATTATTTACTCTTCTACTGGAATTCCTTTGTTTTTATCTTCTTGTAAATTCGCAAGAGTTCTTGTACATTCTGGATGTGAATCATTTTTCAGGTTTAAATTGCAAATTTCTTGTTACCATCTATTAATTTTGCAACACATGTGTTTAATAGAAACAAATTTAAAGTAATAATATTAGCTTTTTTTTTTTTTTGCCTTGTGCTTTGTGGTTTTAGGAAGTTTTTGCTCTCCAATGTCATCAGGATACTCTTGTGTTTTCTTCCGTTCGTGTTTTTTTTTTAATTTTTAGTTGTCAATGGACCTTTATTTTATCTATTTATTTACATGTGGTGCTGAGAATTGAACATAGTGCCTCACACATGCTAGGCAAGTGCTCTACCACTGAGCCACAATTCCAGCTGCTTCCATTCATGTTTTAATTTTACTTTTCACATTTATGTTTTTAATCCATTGGGAAATCAATTTAGTACATCTAAGGTGTGAATCCTGCTTAACTGTTCTCCATGTCTCTCCCCCAAAGAGAGTACATTAAACAATCTTTCTTCTTCATCATCATCATCATTATTGTTGTTGTTGTTGTTGTTGTTGTTGTTATTATTATTATTTTCTTTTTATTTTTGAGTACTGGGGATTGAGGCCAGGGTGCTCTACCACAGAGCTACACCTCCAGACCTTTTTTACATTTTATTTTGAGACAGGGTCTCATTAAGTTGCCCAGCCTTGCCTTGAACTTTGAATCCTTCTGCCTCAGCCTCCCAGGTAACTGGAATTATACGCGTGCACCACCAAACCTGGTTTGTATTGATCTTAAAGGATTTCCATCTAAAGATTCTTAGAATTATTCTGAGAATAATGTATATAGGATTTTTTTGGTATATATCCTATATAGTTAATAAATAAATTTTATATTCTCATGGTTTTTTGTTTGTTTGCTTTTTGTTTTTGATACTGGGGTACTTTGGTGCCCAGAAACACTTTACCACTAAGCTACATCTGCAGCCCTCTTGTTTTTTATTTTGAGAGAGGGTCTTGCTAAATTGCTTAGGGCCTCAATAATTGCTAAGACTGACCTCAAACTTGTCATCCTTCTGCCTCAGCCTCCCAAGCCCCTGGGATTACAGGCCTGAGCTACCACAATGGCTATATTCTGAGTTTTATTTTTTGGTACTGAGGGATTGAAACCAGGGGTGCTTTACCACTGAGCCAGATCCCCAGCCATTTTTATTTTTTATTTTCAGGCAGGGTTTTGCTAAATTGCTTAGGGCCTTGCTAAGTTGCTGAGGCTGGCTTGGAATTTGTGATCTTCCTGCTTCTGCCTTCTGAGCGTAAAGGCATGAGCCACTGTGCCTGGCTATATGCTTAGTTTTTAAAGTTTTGATAATAAAGGAATGTTATCTTTTATTGACAATTGAGATAAATCTGTGATTTTATCTTTAGTACAATGATGTGGTAAATTACATTGATTTTTCTGATGTTATCCTTATATTTTTACATATTCTTGAATCTTCCACTTTTTTTTTTTTTTTTGGTACTGGGGATTGAACCCAGGCGCACTCAACCACTGAGCCACATCCCCAGCCCTTCCACATTTTTGTATGTGGGTATTCAGCTAACAATATTTTATGTAGGAATTTCACATTTATGTTTTTCACTGAGATGAGCCTTTGATATTTTTTCTTACACCATCCTTACCTATATTAAGAATCAAGATTAGCCAGATATGGTGGTGCAGGCCTATAATCCCAGTGATTGGGAGACTGAGGCAGGAGGATAGCAAGTTTGAAGCCAGCCTCAGCAACTTAGTGAGAACTTGTCTCAAAATAAAAAAGGATTGGGGTAAAGTGCCCCTGGGGGTTCAACACCTAGTTCATACATACACACAAAATCAAGATGAGAGTGGCCTAAGAAGCGAGGTAGGTTTCCTCCTTTCTGAAGTAGCTTGTTTAGGGTAGGTAGTATTTCTTTAAAGATCCATCAAACTCACCTATTAAACTGTTCCTAAATAGTTGGTGTGTGAAAGAGGTATCTGGTCGTGTTTACTGGTTGTCCTCAGGTTTTCTTTTCTTTCTTTCTTTCTTTTTGACAGTTTTTCTTTTCCTAGAAATTTGAAAAGATTGGCATTTAAAATGTGTTTGTATACTATTATTTATACCATTCTTATTTTAATTTTTTAGCCTCCTTTCCATTCTGCACTTAGTGTATTTGCGAATTCTCTTTTTGAACAGTTCATTGGATTAGACATAGGGGAATGAAGGGAAGGGAAATGGGCTGGGATTAGGAAGGACCATAGAATGAATCAGACATAGCTTTCTTGTGCTCATATGTGAATTCACGACCAGTGAAACTCACATCATGTACAACTGCAAGAATGGGATCAAAATAGTAAGGGGTTATACTGCATGTATGTATGTCAAGATACACCCTACTGTCATGTATATCTCAACAGAACAAACAAAAAGAACACATGTGCCCAATTCCTTTAGCTTCTAAACCAACAGATGCCACACTGGTGGGATTGTCATCAAGGTAGATCCTAAGGCACCTGTCACTCTCAGCCACTGTCACCATTTAATATGACCAAAAATCATGTTCAAGGGTTGCCATCAGGAGGCAGGTTGGTAATGAACATGTTCATTGCATTCTCAGACTTTGAGCCTGTCCAATTCTAAAAATAACTACTAAACATTATAAAATCAAAAAGCACTGTGTTGGAAATGTCAAAAGAGTCCCAAACTTTGGTACCATGAAGGCCTGGACCCAAGTCTGTGCCACACTAACTGGGGGACTGCTGGCCTGTTGCTGTATCTGAGTTTGTTTTCCCTCCATGAAATGGAGATGAAATACTTTGTGATGTCAAGGTCAATTTGATGTTATTCCATGGTCAGGACAAGTGAGAGAGGGTCCCAAAATCCCCTGAGCCCTTGAGGGAAAATGCTGGTTGGTTGGAGATATCTCTGACTGACAGGTTTGCATTTTGTCCCTATTCATGCACATCCCTCCAATGGGCCAGGCTCACAGGGGAACCAGAGTGGTGAAAGAAAATAAGCTACATCACCCGTAGTCCCTGTAGCATTATTCACAGTAGCCAAGAGACAGAAGCAACCAAGAGTTCATCCATGGACAAATGGATAAAGGACGTGTATCTATACCATGAATTTTACACAGCCTTAAAAAAGAAAGGAAATTTGGACACATGCTGAAGCAAAGATGAATGTGGAGGACATGATGCTAAGTGAAGTAAACCAGACACAGAAGGACAGATATCGTGTGATTCACTTACAAAGTAGTCAAATTCACACAGTCACAAAGTAGGAGGGTGGCTGCCAGGAGCTGCAGAGGGAGCAACGAGGTTTGTATGTACTATGCTGTTTCCATGTGGGAAGATGAAGAAGCTCTGTACGTGGATGGTTGCAAAATTATGTGAATGTACTTAATGCCACTGAACTCCACACCTAAAATAAAAGGTTACAGTGGTAAAGTTTATGTTTATTTTACCACTATCAAAAAATTTTTAAATAAAATATTTTAAAAAGGAACAAAATTCTACTTATTGCACATTAGTCAGTCTTGCAAAAGGTCCATCTCTTCATTCTTTTTGTTTGTTCATTTGTTAACAAATATTTATTGACTTAGGCATTGGGAATATAGCAATGAGCAAAGCACTGGTAAATTGATATTCCAAGTGCACATGTATCTGCATAATTTGAGTTCACCAAGGCAGCAGCCTCGCTATGAAGAAATGAGGTCCAAGGACTGAGCCTAGGGCCATCTCACCTTGAGAAATTAGGACGGTGAGGAGCCAGGGAAGAGGAGTCAGGCAGTGAGAACTGAGAGGTGCCTATGGATCCCACCAGAGGATGCGCTCCTCAATCTGCTGTATTAACCTTTCAAACCATCAGTTTTTAGTTGCTGATATTCTGTATTTTGTTGTTCCTTATTTTGTTGATTTCTGCCCATTTTAAAAATTATTTCCTTATTTACAATATCCCTGTTTCTCCTTTCCCAACATCTAGAGCTGAACACTTACGTGAATATTTTCTAATTATTCCTATTTTCTGAAAACCCTATTTTAAATTTTCTCTATTGCTTTAACTTTGTCCCAGAAATTTTTATTGTTTATTGTTTTTCAGTTCATTACTATTATTATTGGTTCTGGGGATTGAACCCAGGGTCTCACACATGCTAAGCACAGTACTTTGCCCCGAGCTACACCCCAGTCCTAATTATTAAATTTTTATTTCACTTTGACTGAAGAACTTAGTGTTCATGTGTTATGTGGGGGCTGTTTCATTGTATCTGGGATGTATCTCACTTATTTATTTGTAATTGTTTTCAAATTTTATTCCTTTTTGTCAGAAGATTATACTCTGAATGCCACTGATCCTCTGAAATTTATTGTCAGTGCCGTGGTCAGTTTTTGTGACTTTTCCTGTATGCATTATCTGTCTTTTAGGTATGTTATTTCTGTATCCCTTAGTTCAAGTTTGTTAACCATGTTATTCAAGTGTTCTGTATTTTGGCTCTGTTTCTGCCTGATTTATCAAAGAGATATGTAAAATAGTCTGTTCACAGTGGTTGATTTGTCTCACTACAGATTAGTATATGTGTGTATATACAGATTACGTATATGTGTGTATAGCTAATGCACACATTAACATATAATTATTTGTAATTTGCTGAACAGAATATAATTTCCCTTTGATCCTTTATAACATTTTGTACTTAAGTTCTACTTTTTCTGTTATTTAAATTGCTACCTTGCATTTACTTTGTGTCATATCCCCTTAACATACTTTCTTCTGTACTTTAAATTTCAGTTACATAAATGCTCACACCTGTTTGGGAGGGGCTAGGAAAGGAGAGCAGAAATGGAAAGCAATTCCCACTACTAGGTCTACCCCTTTTTCTAAGGAAATCCTCACTCTCTACCAAGAGTCCTTTGCTTACACTCACACAGGTGAAGACAGGATGGTCTTGTTCCTCCCCCAAGAAGTCCTCAACAGATGCATGTGACACCTTTCTAGGATGTGTGGATGTGGTGTCCGTAGTCCTCACCCAAAACTCTGACCTCCTGTTGGGCTACAAGTGCTGACACACAGGGCTATCCCCTCAGAATCCCAGACCTAAACACCCAGTGGCTCCCATCCACAAAGGCAACCGGAAGGCCAAGTGCTTGATGTTCAGACAGGGCAACAAGGTACCAATGCTCTGTACCCCAAAAGTGACCTAAACAAGAACATTTTTATGGAATCAGTGGATGAAGGGAGAAAAAGAAAAACAAGATGATATTGAGGTGCAGGCAGTCACCAAGGGAATAGAGGTGGTGGAGTCCTCAGAGAGGCGGGGTAGCGTTAAAAGAGGTCTTCAGCTTTTATAATGAAAACAGAGAATGTGTTTAATTATTCAACAGTGATGGGCAAATCGACAATGCAGGAAACAGGCATGGGTTCCAGGTCCGTGAAGCAACTGCTTTTGATAGGCGCAGAGATACGGCAGGCGGCGTACTTCCCCGAGAGAGTGAAAAGCAGAGGATGGATGTGGTGAGCCTGTGGTTTGGTGATGGGAGTTTTGGTCTCCTCTGAGAGGCTTAACTAGAGGGATCTGAGAAGTTATTTGATAGCAGAGAGACGGGTCCTCCTGGAAAAAACCGCGATTGCTTAGGAGTGTGAGGTGCTCATTCTCATGGTCAAGTGTTCCAGTGGAAGACCGGCAGTCCGGTTGGTGAGGTTTCTCCAGCGGCCTCGGAGGAGAATGGCCGGGCTCATCCAGGCTGGGTTTCCTCAGGTGAGCACAATGCAGAGCAAGCTGAAGCCACGAAACTGAAGCCCGTCACGTGCACGGGGGTGCAGCGTGAGATGACTCAGGGGAAGTGCAGAATGTGAGTCCGATGCGGACCCTCCGGCGGCAAACAGAGGTGCGGTCAGCCGCAGCAGGGTAGGGTGGGTCTCGAGAAAGCGCCGCACACTTTCTCTCGGTGTTGGAACGGGTCTGGACGAAAACCGAATGCTGTGTGTCGTGGAGAGCGGTTTCATATCCTTATTGCTAGAATGCGAGTTAAATCAACTTCTAGAAATGAATGTAGCAAAAGGGAAGCATTAGGCTGTGACCGAGAAAAAAATGAAACAAAAAGAAAATGATAAGGAGCAGTTAGACTTGTAGGTCGCCAGATATTTTGGAGAGCGGCTACCTTTCCAGAGTCCTGGAAGGGGTAAATTTCATATGCAAGAAGCCCTGCATGGTATGCGCGTGTGAAACCACACCGAATAAACACCGCAAGACTCCAGAGGTTACTCGCACCACGAGCTGAGAGGAGCGGGTAGCCCCGGGACCGAGAGGGTTCAGAGAGCTCAGTTGCGGCTGGCACCGCGCGGCGCTGGGGCCGGGGCGGGGCCAGGACCAGCTCCCGGCGTGCCACGCGCCGGCGCAGGCGCAGTGTTGTCCGGCGAGGCGCCCTCTAGTGACCGCGGTGGCACGGGGGCGGAGCCGGAGGCGGGGGGTTGCGCTTGGTGACGGCGGACGCGCGGCCGCTGCGCACTGGGCCCGCGGCAGTAGAGGAGGACTTGGACCGCGGTCGGCCGCGGCGGCGGCGGCGGCGGTGGCCCGGGAGCCGCGGGCAGATTGGGCGCGGCGCGCGACCCAGGATGAAGGGCTGTGGCGGCGCGGCCCGCGCGCAGCCGGCCGGTGAGAACGCGGGCGGTGGGCGGCGCGGCCAGGAATATGGCGGAGAGGCTGTGCTCTGGCCCTGTGGCCGGGCCCGGGCGGAGGCCCCGACCGGCCTGCGCAAGGAATTCGGTCCTATGCAGACCGTGGGGGCCGCAAGGGCCGGGCGGGGGACGCCAGCGCCGCGGGGTCGGTCGGCTAGGGGACAAGACGCTAGCCGCAGGGGTGTGAGGGTGGGTGTGAATTCGCGAATATGCCCGTGCGTGAGTGTGTTCCTGCTCTTGGGTGGGCGTTTAAGTGTGAGGGGCGGGAATGTGGTTTTAAGTGGGCCCGACTTAGGGGTGGGCGTGAGTGCTTGTGGGTAGTGGTGAGTGTGAGAATGCATGGCCGCTGGGTGGTTGTGATTGTGCCCGACTTGAGGGCGTGTGTGTGTGTGTGTGTGTGTGTGTGCTTGAGGATAGGTGTGAGTGCGTGTGTGCCCTGCAGGAGGACAGGTGTGCACGTGTGCCTGACCCTGGGACAGGTGTGAGTGCGTTTGTCCCTGGCCTGAGGGTGTGCGTGAGTGTGTGTGCCCAGCACGAGGACAGGTGTGAGTGCGTGTGTGCCCCGCCCGGAGACCGTGTGAGTACTTGTTTGCCAGGCTCAGGGACAGGTGTGAGTGCCTGTGTACCTGGCCCGAGGACAGGTGTGAGTGTGAAGGTGCTCTTCCTGAGCTGGGAGATGTCCCATTCCCGAGTGCGTTCGGGTGGGGACCAGGTGGTGGCCCCTGGTCAGGGTTCGAGCAGACGTCGGCTGCGACCCTGATCGGGCTTTGTCCGCGGGGCGTGGGGAGTCGGTGGGCGTCTCCAGGCCGGGTCATGGCTGCCTGCGCGTGGCGTGCCTAAGGTTCCGGGGCCCGGCCTTTGCGGCAGGCGCGGCTCCCGGGGTCTCTGGAGCTGGAGCTTCCTGGGCACATCTCAGTGGCCGGCGTGGTGTGGGTGGGGGCCGCGAGCTGGCAGGCTGTCGTCCGGGCCTGGACATCTTTATTTTAGAACATGCAGCCGGTTCCAGGCGCGGCAGCTGTGGGTGTGTTCCATGCTGCTGCTCACCGCAGCTGCTGTGGGCGCTGCGCAGCCTTCAGCGGCAAAAATGCGGCTGGCCCCCTCCCCCTTCAGTGTTGCGGGGGTTTGACCAAGCCTTCAGTGACCTCTGCAGAAAAACCTACAGTTGCAAGGCTTCGGTTCCTCCCCTGGTGCAGACAATACGGACGTTTGTCTTTGAAAGCCAGGGAGGGGAATTGAGCATTGCGTCCTAAGTGCCTTCTGGAAACAGCAGGTGGTTCGTCTGCGGCTTCCCTTTCACAATGAGCTGGGGGAGAAGAGGAAGCGTGATGGAGCTGTGACAGGACAGCCCAGGACCCATGCATTCCTTAAGCCATCCTGGGTGCCTGAGTGCTGGAAAGAATGGAGAGGTGCCTCCCTCCTGCACTTGGTCCAGTGAGCTGGAGAAGAAGGGACAAGAGGTTCTGGAGCCAGATGACAGCCTTTGAGTCATGACTCTTCCTTTACTGGCTTTGTGGTCTTACACAGGACTCTTTGCCTTTGGTTCCTCAGCTGTAAAATGGGCACACTAATAGTACTGGCTCCAGAGACTTATTGTGAGTGAACTAAAGCTTGCAAAACCCATTGTCCCTGGCACTTGTATTTTAAAAAGCGAGGAATTGTTATTACAGCTAAGGTTCAGGCCTGGCAGGATTAGGTGTGGATGGCATTGGGTGCTATAGGTTGTATGTTCTGGTTCATGGGCTCTTCAGTTGTCCACCAGCACTGCATCATAGTATTACATGAGTTTGAAATTTGTGTCTAATGTTTCTTCCACAAACAAGCTGAGGCTATATTAGGAAAAACAGATTTTTTAAAGGTAAAAGAGGAAGCTGGGTGCAGTGGTCACGCCCATAATCCCAGTGGTTTGGGACGCTGAGGCAGGAGGATTGCGAGTTCAAAGCCAGCCTCAGCAAAAGCAAGGCACTAAGCAACTCAAGGAGACCCTGTCTCTAAATAAAATACAAAATAGGGCTGGGGATGTGGCTCAGTGGTCGAGTGCCACTGAGTTCAATCCCTAGTACCACACCACCAAAAAAAAAAAGAAAAAGAAAAACAAAAAAAAGGGAAGAAATCTTGTGTACTTAGGTTATTATATAGAACTGTTTTTAAAAATATCTTCAGAGAAAGAATGCTTCTAATGAACTATCTTGGAATACTGTAGAACTTTCTGTCCTTGGTTAGGTAGAATTGTTCCTGGGTAAGGTCCACCCTCTTGAGTCAAACCTCCAAAGCCATGTTGCTCTCCGCAGAGTTGTTTCAGTGTAGCTTGTTAAAATAAACCTTAGGTGACCATGATGATATGTGTAACAGTGAGATCTTGAGTTACTAGGACAGTGATGTTCTGCCTTGCTCATACTGTTGGAATAAGTTGAGTTACTTTAGAGCAAAGTGGGTAGAAGCCACATGTTTTCCAAGGAGATGACTCTCCTCAGGTCTGACTCCTCAGTCCCTTTTGTTTTCATTTTTCTTTTTGGTACTAGGGATTGACCCCAGAGACTCTTTACCACTGAGCTACATCTCTGGCTCTTTTTATTTTGAAACAGGGTCTCACTAAGTTATTCAGGGCCTTGTTAAGTTGCTGAGGCTGGTTTCCAACTTGTGATCCTCTTGCCTCAGCCTTCTGAGTCACTGGGAACAGACCTGCACCACCACACCTGGCTTTAGATACATTCTTTTATTTATTTATTTTTTTTGGAACCAGGGATTGAACTCAGGGACACTCGGCCACTGAGCCACATCCCCAGCCCTATTTTGTATTTTATTTAGAGACAGGGTCTCACTGAGTTGCCTAGTGCCTTGCTTTTGCTGAGGCTGGCTTTGAACTCGCAATCCTCCTGCCTCAGCCTCCCGAGTCGCTGGGATTACAGGTGTGCACCACCGTGCCCAACTTTAGATACATTCTTGAGAACTATATCTCATTTTCCTCTTTGAGATTTGTGGCATTGAAAGTGAGAATGTCCGTTGTTTAGAAAATAATGGTGGCAAAGATTTTTAAATGCCAATCCTGGTCTCTCTCCCACATGTGTGCTGGGGCAGAAGGCTGTGTATTAGAAGCTGTACACCACATGGAGACTCCATGGTTTTTCTAAACTCAAGGGGTTCAGCTGTGCCTGCCATCCTGTGAACCCCCTGAAATATGATGGTGACATATATGAACATTATTGCCATCAGTCTGTGAGTTTTCATATATATACATATATACATATATATATATATACACACATATATATATATTATTATTATTTTTTTTGGTGGTGGTGCTAGGGATTGAACCCAGGGCCTTGTGCTTGCAAGGCAAGCACAACTGAGCTATATCCCCAGCCCAGTCTGTGAGTTGTTTTTTTTTTTTTTTTTGGAACCAGGGATTGAACCCAGGGGCACTCCACCACTGAGCCACATCCCCAGCCCTATTTTGTATTTTATTTAGAGACAGGGTCTTACTGAGTTGCTAAGGGCCTCGCTAAGTTGCTGAGGCTGGCTTTGAACTCGTGATCCTCCTGACTCAGCCTCCCAAGTCGCTTGGTTTACAGGTGTGCGCCACCGCGCCCGGCTTAGTCTGTGAGCTTTGATGATGTGGGATTGTACCTCTCTGCTTCCACTCTTTGATGGTGTGTGCTGAGAGGAGCTTGGTGGCCTCTGTTTTGCTACACTGTGTGGAGTATTCTTGGTTCAGATTTAGTGCATTTCTTGCTCTTCTCTTACGTCTTTGACAAAACCATAATAGCATTAGGAATAATTTTTCAATATTCTGTACAAGTGTTTCCCAAATATTGTTTATTCAGTACTTTTACAATTGAGCAGATAGTCTACATTCAGTTAGTTGTACATGCATTACAGTGCTACAGACACATGAAGTTTAGAAAGAAAAAAATCCACAGACGACTGGATCCTTCCTGTGATTAAGGTTCCAACCAGTCTCTAGATCAGGGGTCAGTTAGTTACAGCTCACCAGGAAACCGACTGCCTATTTTGCCAATAAAGTTTTATTGAAACAACCACATTTGCTTGTCTTTGTATTGTCCAGGGCTGCTTTGGCAGATTGAATAGTTGTGACAGGCTGTGTGGCCTACAAAGCCTGAACCTTTCATTTTTTTTTTTTTTTTTTGGAACTGGGGACTGAACCAGGGGCACTCAACCACTGAGCCACATCCCCAGCCCTATTTTGTATTTTATTTAGTGACAGGGTCTCACTGAGTTGCTTAGGACCTCACTAAGTTGCTGCAGCTGGCTTTGAACTCGCGATCCTCCTGCCTCAGCCTCCCGAGTTGCTGGGATTACAGGCGTGTGCCACCACGCCTGGCTGAACCCTTCATTTTTGGTCCAGTCTTAGGACTAGCATGCTCCAGAGATTCTCGGGGGAGGTGGCTGCAGGGGTCTGGCTACAAGGAAGATGTGGTCTCTGGCTAATGGGATAAGGGGGCACCACAGGCAGAAGATGCTTTAAATTTAGGAGCAACAGGAAGAAGGTGGGTTATATGTGGTTTATGGGGGTTTAAAGTTTGTGTAAGAAATAATGGGAGATGAGGATGGCAATAGAAAGATCTCTGCATTTAGGTTGAAGATTTCAGATTTTAATTTTTTAGCTAATATAGAACTACCACAGGTATGTGAACAGGGACTGTCCTGATGAGCAGTGACAGGTGGGGTGGACTGGAGAGGAATCCAGATCAGGGTTTTGGGACAGGTTTCTCTGGCAGCAATAGCACATAGCCACTTTGTTTTCTGTGGCTTTAGTGACAGGGTCTTATTTTCTGCTCACATTCCATTTGCTTGCGATATTGCTTCCAGACCCAGTACTAGTGCTTATGTGGAACATGCTTGTTTTTATGGCAGAAGGGTAGCAGAAACTTACAGTGTCTCTTCAGACTTCATCTTGAATTGGCAGGTCAGCTTCCATGGGCCACAGAATGTACAGCCCTCTTGCAGCCAACGGGTTAATGCATACTGGAGATAATGCCATGATCTTTGCCCCACCCCCCAAAAAAATGATTGAGCCTGCTCCCTGGCATCTGGGTGGCCTCACATGGGTGGGGCTTAAGGTGCAGCTAAATAGCTCTCCTCAGCCTGGGACACAGAAGCCAGCTGTACACAGAGTCCTTAATGCTTTTCAGTCCCCGTACCTGATCTTTGGGCCTTACCCTCGGTGCTTTGGAACTTCAGATTGTTTGAGGCTGCTGGAAGCCTGGTTTCCTGACCTGGGTTCTCCTTGAACCCCTCCCTTTCTTTTCCACATAGTTACTCAGGTGATGTGTGCTGAACCACGGTCTCATCCAGGCATTTGGCAATATCTGGAGACACTTTTGTTTTCCTCTACTAGGAAGGGAAGGCCAGGGATGCTGATAACTCCTGCAGTCCAGGGTGGCACCCAGCCTCCTCAGAGCCTCCTAGCGGCACTCCAGACCCCATGTGTTCCTGACCTGCTCTGCTTTCAGTGATGCAGCTTTGTTGGGTCACTGGCCCAAGCGTTGCTTGGTGTTTCCTCCTCCAAAACAAGCAAAGCTCATGTGACTCCTTCAGGTCTTTGACCCTGGCTGAGGCAGCCTCAGCAGGAATCCTTTTCCACCTTCTTCAGCACCCATTTCTTTCCCTCCCATCTCTTGTGGGTTGTGATTTTGGTCCCTGCACAGCCACACCTGTCTTTGCCTGGTCTGGGAATTCCTTGAGGGCAGCAGACATATCTGTATTCTTTTTTTTTTGTTGTTTTTTGTTTTTTGATTTTTTTTTTTTACATGTTGATTGACCTTTATTTTTACTCATTTATTTATATGCAGTGCTGAGAATCAAACCCAGTGCCTCACACATGCCAGGCAAGTGCACTACCACTGTGCTACAACCCCAGCCCCGACATATCTGTATCTTTGGTGTCTTATTGTATGTTGCCTTTAACATCAGTAAAGATGGGTAGTTTTGAGCTGGGTGCTGTGGTGCACACCTGTAATCACAGCGACTCAGGAGGCTGAGGCAGGAGGATCACAAGTTCAGAGTCAGCCTTAGCAGTTCAGCAAGGCCCTCAGCGACTCAGATCCTGTCTCTAAATAAAACATAGAAAAGGGTTGGGGATATGGCGCAGTAGGTAAGCATATCAAAAAACAAAACAAAACAACAATAAAGAAAAACAGATGGGTGGGTTTGGGCTGAGGAGTACCCAGAAAGAATGGTCCACAAGCCCAGAAATGACTATTATTTCCTCTATTTTGACTGCATCCAGCTAACTAGGACTTCTCTCATCTCTTGTTTTCCTAAGTATAAATTGTTTGATTCTCCAGAGATTCACGTTATTCTTGATTCCTGAAAGTTTTAATTTTATGTGTTTTTGAACAGATGATGTGTTCACATGGTGCACAAGTACAGAGGGTGCTCAGCAGAGCTTCCTTCCTTTTTCCCCAGAGCCTGGTTCCCTGGAGGCCTGGCGGGACCAGCTTCTTCTATCTCCTTCTGGGATACTTTGTAACTGTACAGGCAAGCATGTGTTCTTTTTTTCCTATCCTTTTAAAAACCTTTATGACCCTTGCCTTTTTCAACTATGTTTGAGAGGTCATTTTCCAGTACTTTCTTTACCCTGGCTGTGCCTTCAGTGCAGACATGCTGTAATTTATCTAACCAGCTCCTGTTGGTGAACATTGTTTTGTGCAGATAGAAACAAGGCTGCAGGTACAGTATTCTAAGTGTGTGGATGTGCTTTTCGATGCACTCCTAGAAATATTACTTAGGTCTTCAGTCATTTGTTTAATGGCATCAGGTTTGCTCTTGTCCCTGAATGTCTTTAACTCCGTACTTCCTTTGGTCATTTATTTCTCCCAATTATCTGTCTCTTTATTTTAAATACTAAAGTAGGTTCAAACGAGTGATTTTCTCTGTTGGAAGTCAGTCACCTTTTATGTGTTCTTATGGTTAAGAGATAGGAAAATATATGTCCACCCAGAATCTTGTCCATGTGTATACACAGCAACAACAGCCAACAAGTGGAAACCATCAGGGTATTATCTAAAGGTCCAGTGGGTGGCACCTGCCATCCCAGCTGCTTGGAAAACTGAGGTGGGAGGATGCTTGAGTCCACAAGTTTGAACCAGCCTGGGTAATACAGTGAGACCCTATATTAAAAAAACAAAAAACTAGGATTACAGGTATCTGTCACCATGCCCAGGAGCCCAAAAGCTCCCAAGATGAAGTAGATAAGACCAGACCTCTATGGGGTACACAGTGGACTGTGCCCGCACCCTGTGGTGGCTGTGCAGACAGCACCCACCACAAAACAACGCAAATGTCACCAGTACATGAGTGGATGAACAACGTGGTATATCCATAGGATGGAATATTATTTGACAATAAAAGAAATGAATTACTGGTTTGTTTGCATCATTGATGAACCTTGAAAACATTATGCTGAGTCAAAAAAAAAACTTGTACAGCTGAGTGAGATGGCACACATATGGGCACAGTGGCACACACCTGTAATCCTAGTGACTCAGGATGAGTTTGAGGACAGCCTTAGCAGCTTAGGCCCTAAGTAACTTATCGAGACCCTGTCTCAAAATAGAACATAAAAAGGGCTGGGGATGTGGCTTGGTGGTATAGTGCTCCTGGGTTCAATTCCCGATACCAAAACAAACAAATAAATCAGACATGTTATATGATTACATTTATATGAAATGTCCTGAATAGAGAGATCCATAGAGAGAAAATAGTAGTTTAGTGGTTGCCAGGAGACTTGGGTATTATGGCTAAGAGGAGTAGAGTTTCTAGGGTATTGAAAATGTTCTGAAATTGACACAATACAGCTTTCCCTTGTCTGTGAATAGAACAAAACTGTACACTTTAAATGGGTGTATTGTGTAGTATGTGAATTACATTTCAGTGAAGCTGTTAACAACAGGGGTAAACAGAATTTTTCAGAAGGGAGTGTTCCATGGTAGGAGTAGGCTGAGTGGGGCCCACAGAGGGCTGTGGTATGGGACTGTGGGGTGAACACAGTCTTGGGGGCTGAGATGAGATCCAGGGCCCCAGCAGGCACTGTAGCAGTGCAACGCAGGTAGGATGGAGCCTTGAGTTACATTTGGACTCTGTCCCTAGCTAGTTTTGTTGCTGATCACAGATGTATCACTAACCATCCGAGTCCCAGCTGTCATCTGCAGACTAGACATCTGTGTTGTCTTCTGTTCAGGGTCAGACTGCAGAAATGTTTCCTGCAGTCTTGTCCTGTGAAACTGAAGCACAACCAAGTTTCAGAGGACTCCATCAATTACTGGGAGTTATATAAAATGTTTTAAGAGTTAAAGCATTGCCTTAGCACAGCTGCTGCCACCACCATGCCCAACTTCGCCGGCACCTGGAAGACGCATAGCAGTGAGAATTTCGATGAGCTCCTCAAGATGCTGGGTGTGAATGCTATGCTGAGGAAGGTGGCTGTGGCCGCTGCATCCAAGTCGCACTTGGAGATCTGCCAGGACGGGGATCAGTTCTGCATCAAGACTTCCACCATGGTGTGCACCTCTGAGACTAACTTCAAGATTGGAGAAGGCTTCGAGGAGGAGGCTGTGGATGGATGCAAGTGCAGGAGTTTAGTTACTTGGGAGAACGAAAACAAAATCCACTGCACGCAAACTCTTCTTGAGGGGAATGGCCCCAAAACCTACTAGACCCGCGAGCTGACCAACAACGAGCTCATCCTGACATTCGGCACCGATGATGTGGTCTGCACAAGAATTTATCTCTGGGAGTGAAGGTGGCCACCTTGTTCCTACTTTGGGACAGGATGCAGGTTTCCCCAAAGAATATATCATAGGTCTGAGCTTCCAGTTGGCACCCTCCCCCCCATCAACATTCAATGATCCCATTTTCCCTGTGACAATGTTGTAGTGTTCCCCTCAAGGTGTCTGTGCCTCTTGTACCCCTGGGGGTCTGTAGTTTGGCACTGCATGGTCGCATCAGCCATTAAACTGGTTGGACACCAAGAAAAAAAAAGTTAAAACTTTAGTTTTATCAGTAAGAAGCTGATGAGCCAATAGCACTTTTTCTGTCCTCTTACAGGCTGATCTGAGACAAGACAACCACCAGGTGAAATTAAGTGTGGCGAGGACAGCTGAAGTCCAGGTGTGGGGCACAGGCACAGAGCCCCTGACTGGTCTGAGCATTCAGTTCTTTTTCCTTTTTTGCCATGATCCTTTCCCCTTTTCTGCCTTTTCTTTGGACTGCTTCTTTAAGCTACTGCAGGCCCAGCACTGTTCAGACATGGTGGCTGGTGCTTCCTTTGCAGATTAGTTTCACAGAAATGTTTCCTGCAGTCCTGTCCGCCATCCTCTAGGACTTTTTGGTGGCCAACATGTTCTTCCCAGCCATTGGGATTTTGCTGAAATCTGCACAGGTGCACTTCTCCATCCCACAGGCCTTATGTTACTGATGCATGGGACTGGAATGTTCCCTTCTGGAATTGCTCACTCATTAGAGAGTTTGTTGCAGAGGTGCTGGCCTTTTACTTTGTGTTCAGAATTCAGCTGCACCCTGGCATTTCCTACTTTTTCTGACCAAAAGTACTAGAAGCAGCATAAAGCTTGGAGGGATAATGCTGTGGGTCCTGGAGACCCTCATGTGGGACCTTCCCAGGGATGTGTAGGAACCACAAATGGCTTCCAGGAACAGTGTGAGGCTTCTTGCCCAAGGCCCTGGGGACCCAGGAGTTCAGAGCCCTTCTCCATTGGTTTGGCAGGGCTCCAGTGCCTGGATGGCTCTGTGCTTGCCAGGCCCACCCTCTCTCACCCCACTCTCATTATCACTTGCCACCTACTGTGTGCCTCTGAGATGAAGGAGACAGACCACACCTCTGCTGGGGGACACAACAATGAATGCTCAATATCCCATGGCGGCATATGGAGCATAAAAGTTTTTAATTTTGATTTTTCTTTAGTTGTTCGTACTTCCGTGTTGTGGCAAGAAATCATTGCCTAATCCAATGTCATAAAGAGTTCATACTTTCAGCTTTTACACTTATATTTTTGTCATTATACATTGCTTTAGATATTGTTGATGTACACATTTAGGTGTTTGATCCATTGAGTTTGATTTTCATGAATGGTGTGCAATAGCAGTCCAACTTTGTTCTTTTGCGGGTAGCTGTGGATCTGTCCCAGCGCCATTTGATGGAAAGACCCTTCTTTCCTTCCCCTAGTGCTTTGTTTTGGCACCCTGTGGAAGGTCATTGACTTAAAGGAGCTCACTTCCTGACTGCTCACTGCGCCTCCCTGTGCATCTGTCCTCAGGCCTTTGGCACATTGTCTTGTGTACTGTAGATTTGTAGTGTATTTCCAGATCAGAAAGTGTGAGTCTATCACTTGTTTCCTCTTTTTCAAGATTGTTTTGGTTTTTCTGGGTCCTAGAATTTCTATTTGAATTTTAGGATCAGCCTATCATTTTCTCAGAAAAGCAATCTCAATTTTGATAGGGACCTGTTAAATCTGTAGATTAATGTAGAGTATTTTCCATTTTATGAATGTTAATTCTTTCCTTCAGTGAACATGGGATATTATTGTACCATTTATTTAAGTCTTTAATTTCTTCCAACAATTTTTTTATAGTTTTCATTGTGCAAGTCCTACACTTCTTTGTTAAATTCATTCCTAAATACTCTATTCCTTTTGAAGTTATTGTAAATGGAATTGTTTTTCTAATTTTATTTTCAGGTTTTTCATTACTAATGAATCTTTTAAAAGCTTTTCCTTTTTATCCTAAATATTTGATCAGAAGTTCAAAATTTTACAGACAGTAAGGGTAAAGTGTGAGAATTCTGTCCTTACTCTTCAGCTGTCAAGGCCCCTCTTGGGGCAGCTAGCAGGCTTAGATTCTTGTTTATCTTAATAGGGATATTTAATGCAATTATAAGCAAATGTGCATGTATGTTCTTTTCCTCCCATTGATAGTTCTAAATGAGCAATAAAAATCATCTTTAAAATTTAAAAAATTGTATTTAGCTGGGTGTGGTGGCGCACGCCTGTAATCCCAGTGACTCGGGAGGCTGAGGCAGGAGGATCGTGAGTTCAAACTCAGCCTCAGCAATTTAGCAAGGCCCTAAGCAGCTCAGTGAGACCCTGTTTCTAAATAAAATACAAAATAGGGCTGGGGGTGTGGCTCAGTGGCCAAGTGCCCCTGAGTTCAATCCCCGGTTCCACAAAAAAAAAAAAAAGTATTTAAAAATTGAAGTGCATGTATTAAAAAAAAATCCTTGGGCTGGGGTCGTATTTCAGTGGTAGAGCGCTTGCCTAACAAGTGTGAGGCACTGCGTTTGATCCTCAGCATCACATAAAAAAAATTAGTAAATAAAATAAAGGTATTATGTCCATCTACAACTAAAAAAAGATTTAAAGAAATTATTTCTGAAGAGATGAGGAACAAAGAAGTTTCACTTCTACTCTACCTCTCAGTTTGCCGGTTTTCAGGTATCCAGGAGGGTTAAGAAGGGCTGCAAACATGGTTCCCTGAAGCACACAGCTGGCATTTTCAGCCCATTGGTGGTTTGAACATTGCCTCACCAGAAGATGCCATGAAGTCTAGAAAAACTGTCTTGAGGATAAATGTTGCCCACTGTGGCTGCCCACAGTGATCTGGTGTGTGTGTTCACACACCATTCTGAGCACATTCTTGGTTTTAGCAAATCTCTGACTGACCTGTCTACATGGTGGATGTTCTTGGTCCTGTTCACAGATGTAGCATGTGGAGTTGGAGAGAGCTGTGACCCATGCAGGCACTTAGCTGGTGGCAGAACCTGATCCATATCCAGTCAGTCACACCTCGAATGTGTTGTCACCTCACTGACCTCAGGGTATAAACGTAGTTCTTGACACTTAGTGTGTCCATGGATATAGCAGTGAGGTGCTGGGACAGCACAGTGAGTGGCCCTCACTGTGCTTAGAGGTCAGTGCTGCAGCTACATGGAGGCTGCTAGGGTCAGGTGGGCTTTGTTCACAAAGACCATGAATTTGAATGGAGTTGAGCAGGAGGGCCTGTGGGCAGCATGGAAGTGGAGACAGCAACCCAGGTGGGGGGCCCCACCAAAGTGTTAATGAGGTTAGGGTTAGGGTTGGAACCCAGACATCATTTCTAACTTTTTCTTCATTTGTTTTAATTTTTATTGAGCTTTCTGAACATGTTGAGATTTCCTGGTGGAATTGCAGGTGGATTGACTTGGAAGACAGTGAGGAGTTGTTGGAGTGTGTCATGGTTGAACATCTGAGGCATTAGAGTAGCTTGTGGGTGTATCATGTAGGGAGTCATAGTCATAGAGACAAGAGCAAGCTGTGGGCCTGGGAGAGACCTCCAGGGCAGAGGCGTAGGTGGAGAAGAGATCCACTAGATACGGGCCTCCTGCACGTACAGGAGCAGGGAAGGAGGATATAGTTCTCAGAGGCGAAGTGAGGAAGGTCAGTCAAGGGAGGAGAGAGCTGTGCATGTTGGATAACGAAGAGAAAGGAGTGGTCCAAGGAGGATAACGGAGAAGACGAGCAATCTGAGGTGAGTAATGGGAAGGAGGGAGTGGGCTAATCCACTGTGAGGTCAGAGAAGCGGATGGGGACCTGCCATTGGACTTCTTAGATCATTATGATCTGAAGAGATGTGGAGGTGTAAAAGAGTGAGGGGATAAAGACGCTTTTGGAATGGGGTTAAGAGAAAATGGGACAGAAGAAATCAGAAGTATTAGGGCAGACTCCTTTTTGAAGGGCGTTTGAAGGGCAGTGGAAGTCACCAGAGTATTTCTTCACATATATTTATTTAAGATGCAAGAAATGAGCCGGGCGTGGTGGCGCACGCCTATAATCCAAGTGACTTGGGAGGCTGAGTCAGGAGGATCGCGAGTTCAAAGCCAGCCTCAGCAACTTAGCGAGGCCCTAAGCAACTCAGTGAGACCCTGTCTCTAAATAAAATACAAAATAGGGCTGGGGATGTGGCTCAGTGACCGAGTGTCCCTGAGTTCAATCCCTGGTTCCCCCCCCAAAAAAAAAATTAAAAAAAAAAAAAAGAAATGATAGCTGGTTATGTGCTGATGGGACCAATCCTGGAGAGAGGAAAATGTGGTAAAGGAGGAGACAAAGTCTTACTGGAGCTGGCTCAGTGACAGGCAGGTAGTATCATATGCTGGTCCACAGAGGTCCATGAGAGTCCTCTGGTGCTTTTCTCAGAGGAAGTAGACAGAGCGTTGGAGGGAGCAGCAGACAGAGAAGGTGTGAAGTAGGCCAGGAAGGGTTTAAACTATGAGCTGATGTGGGACTTGGTGGGTATTAAGGGGAAGCTGGCCAGCTGCGTTTTCCTGTGGGTGTTTAGCTGCAGGCATGGAAAAGGGAGCTCTGGGTTTGCCAAGTAAGCCTGACCAAGGGATCCGCAACATCAGGGAGTGAGAGAGAAAGACCCAGACGCCATGTGACTATAGAGGGGCCTACGTTTGTGCTGGCCTGGCTGGAAGGTCAGGGTGAGGAAGAGCTGGGATGAGGGTGGGATTTTGCCTGCAGAGCTTCAGGAACCTTGAGTGGTAGATGGGGGGTGACCTCATCTGATCACTCCTGTGGGAAGACAGTATAAGCCTGTGTAAGGGGGGCCATAGTGGTCCAGGAGTGAGATGATGGCAGACCCCTGTGTTTTGTCTGTTCTATAGTTTAGATTTTAACACCAGAGGCCTATGTGTTAAAGGCTTAGTCTCCCTGATGACACTACTGGGAGATGGTGGAACTTTGGAAGGTGTGTCCTTGTGGGAGGTCCTTAGGTCACTGCGGGCATGTTCCCAAAGGGGATTGAGGAACCTCCCCCACTCTTTCTCCTTTGGGTCCTGGTTCCTGTTGTGACTAGTTCAGTCTTTTACATGGTTGTGCCACTGCCATCCAGCACCCCTGCCAGAGACCCAGAGCCATGAGTCTGCCTTCTTAGACTAGAATCTCCAGAACCATGAGTTAAATGAACTTTTTCTTATAAATTAATGATCTGGGGTATTTTGTTATAGGGGTGGACATCTGTCTACCAGATGTATGTTTTGAAGGTGGCACTGGGAGGGCTTACTGCAGGATGGTGATGTTGGCCTAATGCTGTGGTGCATGCAGTGGACGAGTGTCACCCCAGGGTCTCAGGAAGGGAGGATCTGGTCCTTGAGGTGGTGCTGGCAAGAAAAGCTGCAGGTCCTAGACTCCATGCATGCTGTGGTCCAGGAAGGGGGCTTAACCACAGCTGTGGCTGGATACAGACACAATTGGGGATGTGGATTCCAGATTGAGAGCCATGTTCCATTTCACAAGGGGAACTGCGTCCTGGTGGGGCTGAAGAATGTGGCCACTGTCTGCCCACGTGTGGATGTGCATGCTCACACCTGAGCGTGTGGCGGGATAGGTAGAGTCTGCCTAAATGTACTGTGATAGGAGGGGATCTGGAAAGGAAAATACTTGTTCTTGTCAAGTGTTGTAGGATCTGTTTCTTGTGAACCCAAAGAATAGTAGTTTTGTACTTGATGCTACAAACAGAATTCTTCTGGAAGGAAGCACAAAACAATTAACAGTGGTTTCTCTGATGAAATCTCTTCCCTGTTATGACTTATCTGCTCTGTGGGATGATGGGCTGTTTGCATTTTTTTCTTCCTTGTAAGTGAATTACACTAAGACATATGAATCATTCAGAATGGGTGTGGGGCAGGAGAGGGAAGAACTGCCACTTGAGTGCTGGTGAGAAAACCCCAGGAACACCTGGGAGCCATGCATGGAAGGACAGGCAAGGGCAGGAGCGAGGTTGGAGGGAAAGGGACTGGACCCCTTCTGCACCTCAGTCCAGACCTTGCTGCAGATGCAGTGTGCTGCTCCTGGATTCTCCTTTGGTGTGGGCTGTGCTGATGTGGACAGGCAGCTTACGTGCTGGTCAGTCTGAAGCTGGGAGGCTGGAGCCCACCTTTCACTTGGAGATGAGAGTGTTCACTGCCGTGGATAATGCTCTGGCGCCTCTCCAGCCAGGGCATTCTGCCTCTGCCCATTCACTGGGTCTCACAGCAGTTCTTCTGTAGCTTAAATTGTGTCATTAGCTCCTCTGCTTTAAACATTTTAGTGGCTTTGTACTTAGGACAAAATTAATAACCTTAGCATTTCTTCTGAGCCTTTTGAG
The DNA here is from genome assembly GCA_020662805.1 of Glaucomys volans. Taxonomy (NCBI): domain Eukaryota; kingdom Metazoa; phylum Chordata; class Mammalia; order Rodentia; family Sciuridae; genus Glaucomys; species Glaucomys volans. The sequence continues at coordinate 118,624 of JAJEJO010049348.1, read as the reverse complement.
CTCTGCAGTTGCACTGGGACCTCCTGCCCTATCCCTAGGATGGCCGGTCCCTTCCCTCCTCAGTCCCCAAGGCTGGCTTCTTCTCCAGAGAGCTCATTTAAAAATATACATATATTTTTAATGGACAGCATGCCTTTATTTTATATATTTATTTTTATGTGGTGCTAAGGATCGAACCCAGTGCCTCACACATGCTAGGCAAGTGCTCTACCAATGAACTACAGCCCCAGCCCCCAGAGATCTCATTTTAAAAATTTGTTCTTTATAGATATACAGGAGAGTAGAGTGCATTTTGACATATTTTATATACATGGAGTATAACTTATTGTAATTAGGATCCCATTGTAGTTGTACATGACGTAGAATTTCACTGGTTGTGTATTCATATATGAACATAGAAAAGTTATGTCCCATTCATTATACTGCCTTTCCTTTTCCCATTCCCCTACCTTCCCTTCATTCCCCTATGTCTAATCCAATAAACTTCTACCCCTGTATCCCCTTATTGTGATTATCATCCATATATCAGTGGGAACATTAGGCCTTGGGTTTTGGGGATTCACTTATTTCATTTAGCGTGGTAGTCTCTAGTTCCGTACATTTACTGGCAAAGACCATAATTTCATTCTTATGGCTGAGTAATATACCACTGTATATGTATACCACATTTTCTTTATCCATTCATCTGCTGAAAGAGCACTCTACATTGGCTCCATAGCTTAATCTTTCCTCATTTAATGTAGGTCCTTCTCACTATTCTTCCATATAGAACTCTATCCTTTTCTTTTTTTTTTTCTTTTTTTTTTTTTTTTTTTTGCGGTGCTGGGGATTGAACCCACGGCCTTGTGCTTACAAGGCAGGCACTCTACCAACTGAGCTATACCCCAGCCCTCTATCCTTTTCTTTTACAGCAATTACCAGAAATTATAATTATGTATTTACTTTTTAAAAAATACCTTTATTTTATGTGGTGCTAAGGATCAAACCCAGTGCCTCACACATGCGAGACAAGTGCTCTACCACTGAGTTACAATCCTAGCTCTCTATTTACTTTTTTTTTTTAACATTTTTCTAGATGTTGATAGACCTCTATTTTATTCATTTATTTGTATGTGGTGCTGAGAATCAAACCCAGTGCCTCACACATGCAAGACAAGTGTTCTACCACTGAGTTACAATCCTAGCTCTGTGTTTACTTTTTTCTTCTTAACATTTTTCTAGATGTTGCTAGACCTCTGTTTTATTCATTTATTTATATGTGGTGCTGAGTATTGAACCCAGTGCCTCACCCATGCTCGGCAAGCGTTCTGCTGAGTCACAACCCCAGCCCCTGTATTTTCTTTTGTCTCTTTTTCTCCTTTAAAGTGTAAGGGCAGGAAACTATGGAACCAACCTAGGTGGTTCATCAATGGATGAATGGATAAAGAAAATGTGGTATATACACATAATGGAGTTTTATTCAGCCATGAAGAAAAATAAAATTGTCATTTGCAGGAAATGGATGGAATCCATGATGTTAAGCGAGATAAGTCAAATTCAAAAGGTCAAGGGTCCTATGTTTTCTCTCATGTGGAAGCTAGAGAGGAAAAAGGAAAAGAAAGGTGGGGGAGGGGTCTCATGAAAGTCAAAGATAGATCAGTAGAGGAAAGGGACCAAGGAGTAGGAGGAAGCAAGGGATGAATGCTGGAAAGTGATATTGGCCAAATCATATTGTTTCATTGTCTATTGTGTGCATGTACAAATATGTAACTACATATTCCATCAAATCCCATCATGTACAACTGTAATATGCCCATAAGAAATATGGAAAAAAAAACCTGGTTGTCTTATGCAAAAAATAGATAAATAAAGTGTAAAGGCAGGGACCACATCAGGTTTGTACACTGTTCTTTACCCTGGGCCTGGTAAAATATTGACACATTAGCACAAAAGAGGTGTTTTTTGCATGAATTAATGAATTCATAAATAGAAAAAATAAATAGTGGAAGAATTATTGAAATCCATCAGGAATGTGAGAGATATTGCCAGGTACTGCTATACATAATTAAAAGCATTTGAATGATGGAGATAAGAGCTTAATAGCAATTCAGAGGTAGGAGGCCCATTTAGGGTGGGTGCTTCTCAAAGGTGATGGTTTTGGTTAGAAAGAGAGGGGAGGGGAGGTGTCACCAGGTGGGAACAGGCATCCAAGTCTGAGTGGAGGCCTGGCAAGGGCTAATAGAGTAGTGTTGTTGGAACAGAGCAGAAGTGAGGCTGTGTCTGGACCAAGACCTTCAACAGTGTGCTCCAGAGCTGTGCTGTCCCCCATGGCTGCCGGACACTGAGCCATGGCCATTGAGACCAAATATAGGGGATGCTTCATTTCAACTGAAATGGCCACAGTGATGGGTGGTGCTGTTGCTGTGAACAGCACTTCCAGAAGATGCTAGTGTGAGCCCTGTCCCTTTATTTAAGGTCTATATATTTATTTATTTATTTATTTACTTACTTACTTACCTACTTACTTACTGGTACTGGGGATTGAACTCAGGGGCACTCCACCACTGAGCCACATCCCCAGCCCTATTTTGTATTTTATTTAGAGACAGGATCTCACTGAGTTGCTTAGGGCCTTGCTAAGTTGCTGAGGCTGCCTTTGAACTCGCGATCCTCCTGCCTCAGCCTCCTAAGCTACTGGGATTGCATGCGTGCGCCACCGTGCCTGGCCCCTTTATTTATTGTGATTAAAGTGGTGTGGTCTTGGCTAATCTTTAAAGGGGTTCTACAATCCCACCATGGGGGGATGGGCTGTGGAGGAGACACTGAAAGCATAGAGAATCTCCTCTTATCTAACAGAGGTTAGCAAAAGGTGTTGGGTTAGAAGTATCAATGGTAGAGATTATGACTTAACCACTGAGAGGTCATAGTGGAAACTGGAAAACAGGTTAGAACCAAGGATTTCAAAGAAGAAAGGTCGAGGGAAAAGAGCTGTGGGTATCCCACACTGCAGGGGAGGCATGAGTATCCAGGAAGGGTACCATGTGGTAGGGAGGGACTGTTGGGTCAGTGAGGTGAGACAGCACGGTAGAGCACAAACCAGAGAATCAGCCCTGCCAGAGGATTTGGCAGATTATTGAATTCTCTGATCTCTTGTTTTGGACCCCATGAAATATTCTAGAAATATCCTTCCGTTTGTCTTCAATTGGGAATGTTGATCTAGCTATCACACATCTCCCCATACACAAATTGGAGGCCAGTGTGGAGGGGAGGGAGCATGACAGTCCCAGATACTTTGCTGTGGCTGAGGCAGGTCTCATTGGGAATGTCAAGCTGAACTACGTAAATTGCAGTGTTTTTAGGTAAAAACTGTTGGAAATGGCAACTTCAGCTGATTGTATCTGCTTGTGTGAAGAGGCCCTGTTCATAATGCAGTTCAGCTAAGTGCAGCTGAGCTCCCATCAGCATAATGTGTTGTCTGACTGCCTGCCATTTTGACTATAGTAAACATGTCCTTCATGGATGTGCATATTATTCATTACAGCTTGTGTCAGAAACAGACTGAAATGCAGAGTGTCATTTAGGAAGTTTGCTGGGGAGTTCTAGGGAGAGTGGAGGGCGAGTGGAACTCTGACACCTGAGACTACCAGTTCACCAGCCAAGTACACTTACCAATAATGGTGTTCTTCCAGCACCTCTTGATGTACTTTATAGTGCTCAGTGCACTTATTTCATCCCTAATATTGATATTTACCCCTGATAAGTGAATATTTGTTTCTGATTTTTTACATGTATTATTTTGTCTTTGAATAAAGACAGTTTCTAATGTGTATGCTTTTTATTTCTTTTTCCTGCCATATTGCACTGACTGGGATCTCCAGTGAAATGTCACACAGAAGTGGTGAGGGAGCACATGCAGTCTTCCACTGCGCAGATGGCAGATAGTACCTTAGGTATGTGTATCCCTTTGTCAGGTTGGGGATATGTCCTCAATTTGCAGTATGCTTAGTTTTGTTAGAATAAATGGACATGTTCTAGTCCTTTCTCTTCCTCTGTTCTGATGACTAGGCATTAGCACCGGTCTGTTTAGATAGATGGTAGGCGGCATAGATTCACCTTGATGTTAAACTAATCTTGCAGTGCTGGGACAAACTCCACTTGTGTATGGGGTGGAATCCATGCCTGTGATCCCACAGGCTCAGGAGGCTTTAGGCAGGAGGTTGCAAGTTGGAGGCCAGCCTCAGCAATGTAGTGAGGCCCTAAGCAACTTAGTGAGACTCTGTCTCAAAAAGTAAAAAGGACTGGGAATGTGACTCAGTGGTAGAGTGCTTGCTCCTAGGTTCAATCCCTAGTACTCCCTCCACTCAAAAAAAGAACCACAAACATCGAGGTACAAGGGATGTAAAAATCACAAAGGTGAACAGAAGATAAGATGTCAACAAGAGTAATCAAGAGGGTTTGATAGGGGGAACCTCTAGAAAAAAAACAATAGTTGAAACTTTAAAAACTTCCCACCAATAAGGTTGGGGTGTACTCCATGATAGAACACTTGCCTAGCACACTTAAGGCCTGGATTCCATCCAGCACTGCAACAAAGTTCCACCAACAGGTTTAGTGTCCAGTTGCTCATAGTTGAGAGACTTTGTGAACTAACTAGAAGACATTTATCAAGAACACAGCAAAGACAGTTAATGAGATGGGAAAATGACAGTGAAGTTGGTTGAGATGTGGAAGATAGGATGTACAACTTTAAGGCCCATTTGATTTCAGCCCCAGAAAGGAAAAATAGAATGGAGAAGTGGTAATATTTGAAGAGCTGTCAGCTTCAGAATATTATAGAACTGATAAGAGATTTGAATCCATGGGTGATGGAATTATGGCTTCCAGTTACCCACCTTGTCCACAGGGTTCTATCCAAGGCCCCTGCGGATTCTGAAACTGCAGACAGCGCCATGCCCTGTCTGTGTGCTGTGCTTTCTCCTATACCTGCATACTAAGTCTAGTACCTGTCCCTCTAACTAAGCATGCATCACTCACTGTGCCATTGCCGCCACAGTTTGAGATGCAAAACCAGCATAAATTTCTTTTCCTTTGCCACAATTCCACAGGTAGACCTGTTCATAAAATAGATGTTAGTAAACTCAGCACACAATTTTCTGTCTTTCCTATGTCATGAACTTTCACATTTTCACTTAAAGGAAGCACTTTACAACTTCTGTTTGGCTCATCTGAATCACCAGTGTCACAGCTCCTGCCTTGGGGGCCATTAACATGGTTCTTACTGCAGCACAGCCTCACCAAAGCTAACTGCTGAGGTCTCTGGATGAGCTGTGCTCACTGACTGTTGTTTACAACTTGCCTGAACTCCTGCCCTTTTTAATTATGCCAGGGAGTGAAGCCGATGGTCTCTGGGCACTTGTGGTGGTGGCAGTAGCAGTAGTTGTTTCCCAGAGCTGCTGTAGGGAAATCAGTTCATGCTGTATTGCAGGCACACAATTTTACAGTTCCTGCACTTAAATACTGCAAATGTTGCAATTGCTCTACTAGCAAACTCTACAAACAGTTGAACCCTAGCAGTTTATTACATCATCCAAAAGAAACCACTATTTTTGTTACCAATTTAACTCACACGTTCCAATATCTGAAAGACTCCTGGCAGCTCACAGTGGAGTCTGCCCTCCCAGCACTTTGCCCATGACTGTGGAGCTGTCCGATGACACATGTGTTGTCTGGGGTACCCTGCAGAGCTCCTGAGCCACAGCTTCCTGGCAGGTTCTCTGGGCTGTCCACATAGTGCTGCCGTCAGCCTTCATCACATCATCACCACAGGTCAGGATTCAGTGAGAGTTCAGAAGTGCCAAGTCTGTGTGCATTCCAGGGAAGGGCCATGGGAGAGATGGAACTCAAGGCAATACCACAGCGTGGGCAGGTTATACAGGCAGGGTGAGCTCCTTGCCCTTCCTTGAGTTTGGGGCCTTGTGCTCAGATGTTATGGGTGTGAGTGCACTTAGCTGATAATTGCCAGCCACCAGGGCTTTGCTCAGCTTCACTGGTAGCCACAGTAACTCTTCAAGCTGTTGAGGTAGGTAGGGTTGGCCCCTTGACCCCATGGCTGGTGCTGTGGGGCTGTGCTGATGGTGCCTGTTCACCCCAGGCCTGTGCTCACCCTGTTGTGACAGGCACTAGGACAATTGATTTGGGACCAGAATCCAACAAACCAGAGTCTGTGTAGATTAGGCCTAGAGTGGCAACAGGGGCAACCATTACATTTCCACAGGGAGCTGTGTAATGAAGTTGAACTTTAAAGGGCTGGGGATGCAACTCAGTGGCAAAGCACTTGCCTAGTACGCATGAGGCACTGGGTTCACATTCCAACCCCTCAAAAAAAATAAAAATAAAAAAATAAATCAAGTTGAACTTTGAAAGATGAATCTGCCGCTGAAGTTTAAGGTAGACAGGAATTGCTAGAGGCAGCTGGGTGTTGTGCTGACTTCACACCTGCCTGCTTTTGATTATTGAAAAAGAATGAAGGTAAGAAAAATGATCCTGATAACTTCAGGTAGCTTTCCAAGTGTTGTGGCATTCAGGACAGATAACAGAGTAAGAATGATGGGGAGCCCTGTGACTACATTGGAGTCTGTCCCTATGGTGGTGGGTACACTGGGAAGAGCCAGCTGTGGGAGGCAGCGGGACTCAGTTGGGATGAATGTGAGGGTTGAGCTCATAAGGGCACTAATCTGGTGTAGTTGGGTGGAGCCTGTGGTGCTCACCAGGCCCAGACTCCAAGGCAGTGAGAGGATTTATGGGGGAGGATCTATGGGGAAGGATCTGGCCTCTTGGAGGAGGACACAGTCCTGGGCAGTGTAGAAGGAAGCTGCATGTTCTCTTAGGGCAAGATAGAAGTGATCATTTCCTTGGCTAGTGGACATTCCTGGTGACCAAACTTCTCTTGGGCTAGATCATAGACATGTTTGCAAGGCCAACATGGCCTGAGCATAAGTCCCAGATAGATTTGTGGTCTGGCTGCTCTGGCCCAGTACATCTTTATGTTTTGTTTCTTCTCTCCTTCAGTTGGATGAGATGTTTTGCTTTCCCTTCTCTGTGGGTTTCTTCCCTTTAGAATTCTCTCAGCACAACTAAGGCATGCAATACTTGTGTTCATGTACCTTCTTCTCATTTCATGTGGAGAAGCAGCTGCTTCTGTTGTGTGCTGATTCCAAATTGAATTTAAGACTGAATTATTCATATTTTTCTGTTATGTTTCATGGTATGAAGGAGTACTCTAACCAGAACATGATTTGAACATAAACTTGATGATATTCATAATTCACTAAAAAGCTTTTAAGCTTCAAATCAAAAGTGGCTGACTTTTGAAATGCTGAACTTCGTGGAGGACTTCTGGGTTGGATACATAGTGCAAAAGCGAGTGGGGTTGTAGCTCTGTGGTAGAGCACTTGCCTAGCATGTGTGAGGCACTGGGTTCAATCCTTAGCACCACATAAATAAATAAAACAAGCTGTAAAAAAAAATCATGATTTTCAAACATGATTGCTTCAGTATTGTTGTTCCTTATTTTTCTCTTTGAATTTCTAATACTTGGGACTAGATTTGTGATAAATGTGCCCAAGAGTTACATAAGCATCAGTGGCTCTTCCTTCAGCTCCCCAGGCCCTGCCACACAGCCCAGCACTGATCTGTCTGGGCTGTCATGTGGCCTTCCCACATGTAGGTCAGCGCCAGGGTCCTCTTCCACCACTCAGGTGCCTCCTGAGGAGATGGTCCTTTGTAGTGTGTCCAGCTAGAGGCAATGGTCCTGCCACCTGTTGGTGAGAGACAGAGGTACCAGCCACCAAAGTTCTCTGGTATACATGAGAGTGGGGATATGACTGGTGGACCTGAGCCTAGGCTGGACTCTGCTGTGCTGCAGGCCCAGATGCTTCACTTTGCTGGCTTTGAGGGGACAAGCCCATGCTCTCACTGGAACTTGTAGCCCCTGTACATGCTCAGGCTGCCAGACAGAGGCACAGTGTAGGCATCGGTGTGCCCTGAGGTTGTGGTGGAGTGTGATGGGTTGCTGCAGTGAGAAGAGGCCTGAGCCAGGGCCAACCAGGGCTACAACCATTTTTAAAAAGATGACTGGATTGGACATCAAGGGAACAGCATAAGCTCTTTGGAGGTCAGATGCCCAGGAGGCAGAATCCTGCAGGGGAAGAACAAGAACCAACTTACACAGCTCAAGGCATCATCCAGGGCTTTGAATCAATGGCCTCTATTCCCCAAAGTGGAGGCTGGATGACAGGGTTGATCAAATGATCAAAGACTGAGTAATTGGGAGCTTGAATCCTCTCCCTGGCATCCTCCATGTGGGTCTTTTCTCCAGAGAGAGGTTCCAGAGAAGAGGGAGGTGTTGGTACTGGTTTCTGGCCCAGTTGAGGAGTGGGATCCTGTCCTCAGAACCCTGGCAGCCAGGCCTTTCTCTCTGCACTGGCTTCTGGGGTCATCCAGTCATCCCAGGAAAAACCAGGGACTCCAAGAGATGGTGCAGCCACACCGCAAGGACCAGACATACCACATCTCAGAGATGTAAATAATTAAGCTTCCAACAAGACTGACAGGCCCACTTCCCAGAGGTGGACTATTCAGGGAGGTGAACATCAAAAGTGACAGGAGAGCTCCCCAGGTGAGAGCCTATCCACCATGAAATGAGCAGGGGCGCTATGAAGGAAGGAATGCTTGACTCTCTTAGGTGTGAGAGCAAGAGACAGACGGAAAGTAGGGTCAGTCCATCCCTGCTGCTAGAACGAAGACCTCAACCCCAGTGACTGGTGTGCAGTAGGTGTCCCTCACAGTCTGGTAGTCCACAGTACTAGCCCTGTCCTTGTGCCACCTTCTGTGTCCTCAGTGGCAGAGAAGGTGGAGGGCGGAGCCCTTGGGACGTAATCATGGCCCAAGGGCCCCACCTCTGCACACTACCATGTTGGATTTAGGTTCCAACATGTGGATTTTGGAGGATGCAACACACAGAGGTTTATTTAGAAGGGAAGGGAAGGTAACTTTGCTCTGAGTTGGCAGCTGCCCTGCAGTGGGAGGGGGTTCCTGCAGAAAGATTGTTCCATCAGCTTCCGGGCTCCTCAGACCTGAGTGCTGCCTTATGCCTTTGTTGGGACCAAAGCTGCTTTCTTTGCCTGACTCTGCTGCTGCTTCTCGCTTGTCCTCCTTTTGCACTTGGCAGTGTTCTCTTGGTACCAGGTGACTGATCTGGGGTCCTGGTCCTCTCACAGCTATTGGTCCATTTGCAGGGAGGCATTTTGTCTGTCCTGCCTGCCCACTTGCCTGGTTCACTTTTCATCACCCAGCCTGGCTCAGGCACTTGCATGGAAAGCCTGGCTGGGTGGCTTCAGCCTGTTGACATTTGTTGAGAACTTGCTTCATGCCATGGAGTGTGGTCAGTTTCACAGTTTCAGAAATGTCCCATGGGCAACTGAAGGGATCAGTGTTTCCTGCCTCTGGTGCAGGATTCTGCATGCCTACCAGGTAAAGCCTGGCTGGGTGATTGTCTCCTGCTGTTGCAGATGTTAACTCTCCTGTGTCTCCTCCTCTGTCCACGTTGCTTTCTGTGCCGGGAAGCTATGCAGCAGGTCCAGAGGTCCCTGTCCACTTGGTCACTAAAGCCTTCTGTCAGCACTTATGGAGCCACACAGCAGTTCCACTCTTGGCTTTCTGAATTTCATGTTCTTATGTGTTATTATTTTAAAAATTTTATTTATTTATTTTTGATACTGGGGGAGACCACAGGGGCACTTTGCCACTTTTATTTTGAGACAGGGTCTCACTAAGTTGCCCAGGGCCTTCCTCAGTTATTGAGGCTGACTTTGAACTTGTGATCCTCCTGCCTTGGCCTTGTGAACAGCTGGGATTACAGGCGTGGCCACCACGCCCAGTTCATGCTCTCGGATTAGATGTGTCTCCTCTAAGAACATAAAGTTGTGCATTCTGTGAAGTTAACTGTGAGTATCTTGTCGTGTGGACTTCCAAGAGTGCACCTGGATGAGGCAGACAGCTGCAGTCACCAGGGATGCCCTGTGGGGCTGCCATTCTGGGTGTTGTGCGGCACATGGCTGTACCTCGGTCTCTGAAGGTCTCACCTGACAGCTTCTGTCTTCACCAGACCACTGGTCCATTACATTTACTCTAATTGTGATACTGTGTTTGAATTTATTTCTGCTCTCTTACTTTGTACTGTCCTGTCATTTGGGGACAGCTCACTTTCCTTTCTTGGCCTCTCAATTATTTCTTGTTAATTTTATCTCTGCAGTGTGGTTACATGGAGTATTTTAACATGCAGAACCCATTTATCAAAATCTAAAATTTCGCCAAGCGTGGTGGCGGACGCCTGTAATCCCAGCACTTGGGAGGCTGAAGCAGGAGGATCGCGAGTACAAAGCCAGCCTCAGCAACTTAGCGAGGCCCTAAGCAACTCGGTGAGACCCTGTCTCTAAATAAAATACAAAATAGGCTGGGGATGTGGCTCAGTGGTGGAGTGCCCCTGGGTTCAATCCCCAGTACCAAAAAAAAAAAATCTAAAATTTATCCACATTTTTGCCTTCCCCCACCTGAAGCCTTACAACCCTTGTGTCTGCCTATGTCCATAGCACAACAGGTCCTGCCTCTGTCTCAGTTCCAGCCGTCACCTGACTCCCAGGAGTCCTGAGGGCGGAATGGTGGCTCTCCTTCCAGCCCACCATAGACCCGTGAGGTCTGGCTTCTGGGGAAAGGGGTTCTATGTGGAACCCCTTCTTTTCTCCCCTGTTTCTTGTAAGCTGTAAACACAGCTCAAGGTCAGCTGCTGGTCAGGACCCTCAGAGGCCAGACTACTCTGGTTCTTCCCTTTCTCTAGGTTCCTGTTTTCCTTAGTCTTTGCCCTCTCGGGTTCTGAACCTCCACCCATAGAGGTTCTAAAGGGGGGGAAAGGACCTCAACTTGGCCTGGGTGGGCTCTTGACTTTTGTTATATAAAATAATTTGGGGCACATCAGTTTAGTGAAAGAAAGCAGTGGGACATGTATGCACTCAGCAAGAGGGTGTGTGGGCACCAGAGACGGATACCCACTTTCAAGATCTCAGGCCTCTTTTACAGGAGCTTTGAGGGGTGGCATGGCAGTTCCTGCTTGTGGATCACAAACACTGCAGTGTTTCATGCTCTCCAGGATCTTGAGGGCGACACAGTCTCCTCCATCGAGTTGGTAGAGTGTGCCTACATTATAGATTTCTTAAAATACATGTCTCTTTGAACATATGTTTTGTAGACTAACAGTGTACTTATGCTTTAATCAAAATAGGCAGTTTTGGGGGCTGGGGCTGTAGCTCAGTGGTAGAACACTCGCCTAGCACACGTGAGGCACTGGGTTTGAACCTCAGCACCACATAAAAATAAATAAAGCTATTGTGTCCATCTACAACTAATAGAAAACCAAAACACAAAATAGGCAGTTTTTATAAGTGAGTGAATTTACAATAACTCTAAGGTTTGTAGATTTCTCAGGAATTTGGGAGTGACAGGCTTAGAGGAAAATACTAGTCTGTGGAATCAGTCAATCATGGGCTTTTAGGGCCTTCTAAGTCTCCTTCCCTTCCCCTTTCTCCTGTCCCTGTCTTCAGGCCCTCTCTCCTATCTCAGTAGCAGTGCTCATCATCAGAGGGTGGGTTGAAGCCATGCATGCAGTTCATCCTTCTGACAGAAGGCAAGTATTTTCTCCAAAAACTTTGACTTCCAGTCTGATATGGGAATGTGGCTCCTGTCCAGGGCTAACTTCTTTCCTGGAGGAACCATCATTGGGCACAGCCCTTTCTCCTTCTTCCCTGTTTGTAATTGCAGAATGCTGGAGCTCTGGAAGTCTCCTCAGCTCTGCTTCTTGCTGTGGTTTAACCTTGGACTAGCCTAAAGGTTTCAGGGAAGAAGGCTCTGGCAGGTGGGACTCTTGAAAGAACATGCTTCTCAAGTTCACCAGCAGTGTTCTGGAACTGCCATCAAGTAACTTGAAGAGATCCCCCCATGTGCAGCAGCCTGCCTGGCCCCTGTTGGCAGGCAGCAGACCCTGGTGAGAGGGCAACCCATGGCACATAGCCATGACATAGGGGTCTCCATCTTCTCTACGTTTTCTCTCATCCATGACCTCATCTTTTTTTCCCCTGAGTTCTGTTGGATAAATGTTTCTTCCTTTTATTTCTCCCATGGAGTTGATTATCTTCATGCTGGCCCTTAACATTGTATCATACATTACCTTTCAGCCTTCCTGACCAAGTGGTCCCCACTCAGGAATTCTGACACATGTATGTGCACACTGGGCCACTGCTGCACTTGCCCTGCCATGGTTTTGCCTAAAATGGTGGTGGTTTTATCCTTTGTGAAAACTAGAGATGAGCTCTCAGCCCCTGGTCGGTCACATGTGCCCCAGACCCTCTAGCAGAGAGAACCTGTAGCTGAAAGTGGACCATGACTCATGCCCAGAGAGGGCTTTCCTTTCCTATTTCTGGCTGACCTTGGCATCCTCACTCTGGTCTCTTTCCCTGGTGTTTTTCTCCAGGTGTCCTTTCCAGGGACATGAGTCTTCCTGCTTCTGGGAATGGGAGAACATTATATCTGAGAAACTGTTGACTGCAAGCCCTGGGGCTGTGGAGGCACTTGTAGGTTTCTGTTGTAGCGTGTGGAGAGGCTCACTAGGAAGATCTCTGGATGTGGCCCTCCTTGGCCACAGGGACAGTTCAGAGAGGATGTGCAAATGCAACCTGGGATGCTACCTGAACACAGGAAGACTGCCAATTTCTCCACAGGGCACATGGCCCATGGCAACATTGTGGTGGGAGCAAGGTCAGCATGGAAGGATAAACCAGTGGATCTTTGGGCAGTCACCTCCTCCTGTAACTGCACAGAGGAGACCTTGAGGGTACCAGGTAGTGACCCCAGCTTCCTCAGCATGACTCCTGTCCCTGGCATTTTCAGGTGCTGTTCAGTTACCCAGGTCTTCCCCTGGAAAGTGGGAAGTGCCACAAAGGTGGTCTTGGCCTTTTACTTCCCAGCCCAACCTAAGGCATGGGGGCCACCCCAGTGAGTGAAACCACAGGGATTCCTGCTGGTCAATGCCAGGGCTCCTTTCCTGTCCTGACAGTCCCCATCAATCCAGCACCTGGTGTCCCCATGTAGGAATCAGTGTTAGGGTGAATGATACAGGTACAGGAGGTGCCAGGGCAGTTGGGAGCAGCATGGACCAAAGGTAGGGGCAGGAGGCACACAGCACATGGATGGCAGGCTCCTCACACCATGCCGCAGTCTCATGCCTGCACATGTGCACATATGCTCACGTGTGGCCCTCCAGCTCTAGACGGTGGGAGGGATGGGCTAAGAGGCCTGGTCTGCTTCAGGTTGCTTCCAGCCCCAGAAGCAGATTTCTGTTTCCAGGGGCTCATTCTCCAAACACACCCCTTCAGGGGCCGACACAGAGAGTCCTCTGTTCCGGAACTCTGCGTAGGAGGTTGGAATCAAGAACCTTCTCGCCCACTCATGACCAGAGCTTAGCTGCACAGAGAAGCAGCTATGGGGGATGGCAGGAGAGCCTGGTGCTGCTGTGTGGGTGGCTTCTGTCTTGCTGCTTGTGTGTCTGCAACCTTGCTGTGCACTGTGATCAGTGCCCAGGCCTGCTCTGCACCTCATGGGACAGGCCTGACCCCTTGCTGCCAGCTGTCTTCTTTTCTTTTCTTTTCTTTTTTTTTTTTTTTCAGTCATAGGAATTGAATATAGGGCCTTGTGCAGGCTGGGTAAGCATTCTGCTACTGAACTACATCCCTGGCCTTACTTCTGCAGTGATACTGACATTGCTCAGGCCAGTGACTCTGGCTGCTCTTTTTGCTTGCCTTGCAGACAAGGACTGAAGGGCCTGCTCTAGGACTATGCCCTGTAAGTTGTGTGCAACATGGCACATGCCATCAAAGCACAGCTTCTGTCACACTAATGTGAGTCTTTGAAACTTGTTTGTTGCCCTTGCTTTGTGCCAGGCATCCCTCAAGAAGCTGGGCAGCAGAGTCCCGGCCTGCCTTGGCAGGCATCAGCACATTCTGGGGACCCAGTGCTGGCAAACTTAGGGCCTCCCCAGAATGTGCAGCTGTCCAGTGCAGGACAGAGCATGCTGGGCACTGAGACCTGGGACATCCCAGACACCACATGTCAAACTCTGGCACCTCTGAGCAAGTGCCCATCCCCTCCTACAGGAAACCAACTCCCATGTTGGGGGACCTCTGCATGCCCTTTGGGTGCTGACTGCTTCTCAGCATCTCCTGTCTCTGCTGAGTCAGTAGGCCAGTCTTTAGGTAGTGCCAGCAGCAGGAGATACTGTCTGACCTTGCTCAGGCTGACCCACTGAGTAGCCAGGCCCAGGGAGATCTTAGCTTATGCTGAAGACAGCTTGGACATCAACAGAGTATGTCGGCCTATGCTGTGCTGAGGTGCACACATGGTAACACTTAGGGTGACATCCCTTCAGAGTTTGGGTCAGGGTGGACCCTTTTGGTGGAGACCTATCAGGACATTGGGGCACTTCCCATAGTGTGCAGTATGACCTTTTCCCTCTCCCAGCACAGTTACTGTGAAAACAGGCCAAGTACATGGTCCACATCAGTAACTGGAGTAGATTCCTTTTTTTTTTTTTTTTTTTTTGTGGTACTAGGGATTGAGCACTGGCCCTGCTCTGATATGTTCACATCACACCTTGTGACAAAGAAGAGCCCCCAGTCCCCAGTATAGGAACTGCAGCCAGGTTGGAGGAGTGAGGTGAGCCTGGACCCTGAGCATCAGCGCCCAGACAGGCAGGTGAGAAGTTCCCTAGAGGGCAGGTAAGAGGGAACCAAATGCAGGGCTCAGGATATTTTGAGAAATGTAACCACTAATAAAGATTAAAGCATTCTATTCTATTGAAAATAGTCTTAAAATCAATACATATTCCAAAGCACTATTGCCTCACTGAGTGGCTGCCTGGCACTGGAGATAGCAGTGAGCACAGACACTGATCTTTGGAATAGTTGCTTGTGAGGAGACTTAGCAAGAGCAATGCCTGTTCCATGTGGTGCTGTGTGGTGCTCCCTCCTTCGTTGGGCTTGGGTCTTCTCTGGTGCCATGTGCTGGTCCAAGGCCAGACCTCTGTTCTGCCATTGGCACCTAGGAGCAGGAGGGGCTGTGCCACGAGGTATTCTGTGTCCTGGTGCCCATCTCCAGGACTTCTCAGGTGCAGGCGGAGTCCATAGATTTAGGCAGTGACACCACAGTCAGAAATCCTCGCACACTGCAGAGAGGTGGGACTTTTCCTTTCTCCTTCCCCAGAAGCATTTTCACAGCTGGTCCTTACCTACAGCATTGATCTCACAGCTTGCCAACCTGCTGGATGCCAGAGTTAGACAAAGTGTGGCATGACCCTCCAAGGGAGGGGCGGGGGACAGCAACCTCCCAAGGCAATGGACACCAGGAGTGCCCAGCTGCTCTCCAAGGCTATACTGCACTGAGCCAGTGACAGGCTCAGGGCTGAGAGAATGGGCCATTGTGCCCTGTGCGCAGTCAGGCTTAGAGGATGTGAACCAGCTCATTGTGCAGGATTTGGAAAGCTGTTTATGGACAATCTTAAGAATAGAACTTAGGCATTCTGGAAATGCTGGCTGAGCAAAGACTTGTTCATCCTAATTCCTCCTTGAAACTCACTGAAACAAACACAAAATGAAGAGCAGGGAACAAGATTTCATCCACAGTGGTTTGAAAGCAGCTTTTGCCAAGGAGGCCAGACAGATAGGGAAGAACAGCCATGGTGAGCTGTGGGTCTCAGGACCAGGCTTGCGTTGAGGAGGAAGGATTGCAGAGGACAGTGCTGGTGAGCTTCTGCGTAGAAGACGGGTCTGTGGTTCTGTGTAGCCTAGGCTGGACATGTGGTAAGGGAGGCAGGCCCAGGTGCTCCACAACAGGGTGGAATGGGCTGAGGCAGGAAGATCACAAGTTCAAAGCCAGCCTCAGCAATTTAGAGAGACCCTATCTGAAATAATAAAATAAACAGGGCTGGGATTATTCAATCCCTGGTACCAAAACAAAAACAAGCAAATAAACCAGGGTGGAATGGGGAAAGGGAAAAAAGGGGGAGTATCTCCAACTGCCACAAAGTACCCATCTTGGCATTTCCTTAGATCTGCCCCCTCTGGTGTATGGGCCAAGAAGAGGCCTCTTCTGACCACTACAGCAGACCCATAGTCCCTGGCTGGTAAGCTTGGACCCTGGAGTGTGGCTACTTCCCCCAAATGTCCAGCCAAGGGATGGCCCACTCAAAGGAGGAAAGACAGGAATGGGCCACAACAGGGCCCCAGATGCCTTCTTGGGTTTTACCTGAACCACTAGGGAAGAAGCTTCTTGCAGGGTCAGAGTGCTGCTTATCAGTTTGGGGTCTCGCACAGCCTGCCTGCTAGAGCACCACTCAGAGCATGGAGAGGCTGAGCCTCCTGAGGACCCTGCACAGCGTGGGGCTCAGACAGCTGCTCCACACCAGAGCACTTGCTGAGACCAGAAACTCACCTCTGGAGAGACCAGTAAGAAAATCTGGTAGAGAAGCAGTCTGGAATGATGCCCAATTTGCCTTTCCTTATTTAAAGGTATAGGAGCTATGGTGCAACATGTGCAAGGCCCTGGGCTCCAAACCTAGCACCACAAAATAAAGAATGAAAGAAGAGTGATGATCCAGAGCCCTCAGGCACCCTCATGTGGACACTGGCAGGAGGGGAAGTCAAGGGAAAGCGCAGCTGAAGAAAATCAGAGTCGCAGCTCAGTAAACAAAACTTCACTGAATAGCAAAGAGGTACAAAATTCAAACCACATGAGTCAGGAAAAGAGAGTTCCAGAACAGTGAGCTGCAGAGCTGGGAAGGGTGGACAGTAAAAACCATCACAGCACAAGGCCCCTAGCACGAGCCAAGCCATGGTGGTGGGCACTTACCCACTAGGGCCGGGCTTTTAGGGAGGGGAATAGAAGCAGGAGGACCAGCAAGGGGACTGTAGCACCCAGCAGTATGAGAGGACATCAGAGAGGGAGCCCTTTGGTGAAGGAAGCTGAGTGCATATTGAAGGCCATTCTTATTCCTGGAAGAACTGGATACAAAATGATGTCCAACAGTTCTGGGTCTAGTGCTACCCGTCTATAATCCCAGCTGGGCTGAGGCAGGGGGATTGTAAGTTTGAGGCTAGCTTGGGCAGCTTATAAGACCTGTCCCAAAATAAAAAAGGGCTGAGGATGCAGCTTAGTCTCAGCATACCCTGGGTTTAATAACAGTGCAAACAAAAAGAAAGACCAGCATTCCTGAGTGCTTGGGAAGTGTTCTTCATACAAATGCAGCCATCTGGCTCACAGCATCAGTCTGTTCCATAAGACAGCAGAGGAAAGCCATGCGGTTCTGACAGGGGAGAGAAAATTGTCATCCCAGAATTCATATGGAGTCACGTTGCCATGAGTGTATGGCGTGTTGGGAAAACATGAAGCATGGGGCCTGCAGCACCGTGTGGAAAACCTTGTCGAAGACTGCAGTGTGTGAAGACAGCACACCCTGAATGTTGAGGCAGAACACCTGAAAGCTGTGGTTACGGAAGAGAATGTGATGATTTAAGACACTGATAACGTAAATTTAAAACAAATTGCGTTTAGAGAGAAATGGAAGTATAAGTCTACTGCCCTTAATTTTCAAAGCTATGCATTAGTAGATAAACGTCTAAAGTGAATAAGATGAAGAGAAATTAAAAAGCTAGGCTTTGATAATTTTGACTAAAATTGGGAACAAAACAAAAATGCTTACTATTTTGATTTTACCATCATTCTGAACATGTTTTTATCAGTTCAGTAAGCTATGAAGCAGCAACAATGATTATGAATGTGAGAAAAATTTCCTGGCAAAATAAACTGTATGTAAGTATTAAACTTAAATTGGTAAAGATTCCCTTGGGAGTAGGGTCAGCCTCCAAGGAGAGGAGGCTAGATTGGTCCATGAGAGTGGGGTAAGCCTGCAAGAGGAGGAGCCTGGATTGGTTTGGGTGTGATGGGTCAGAGTTGGAGACACCAGTGTGAATTCACTTGTGGCATTATGTAGCTACAGGTGGGTGCGTGTAGAAATATCTGTGAATATGTACTCAGGTTCGCATATACAAACATGGCTCCAGTGTCAGCTGGGAAGGTCTTGAACAGCAGCCCTTGGAATAAACATGCCTAGAGATCAGATGTTGGCTCTAATACCATCCTTCAAGAAAGGGAGCCAGCAGTCCTTGAAGAGAAATGACTGAAATGATGGGGTCAGGAAGTATTCAAGATGAGCCTGGAACATCTGGCAGAGGCAGAAAGTCAGGAAGAGCTAAAGCAAACACAGAACACCACAATGACAGTAGTTTGCGAAGGGACCCCAACAGCTACAGGAGCTCCCAGCCAACAAGCTAGCACTTGGAGCAGAACCCCAAGTCACCCTGGAAGTACAACCCAGAGTGTGAAATGAGTATCCTTGAGTGCAAGCTAACATGAATAAATGACCCCACAAGCAAGAAAAGGGGAAGAACAGATAAATCTCCCTCCCTTGCAGAAAGAGAACCATCCAGGGAGACAAGTAGTTGTTTTGTTTGTTTGTTTGCAGGGATGGGGTGGTATTGGGGGTTGAACTCAGGGGCACTTGACCACTGAACCACCTCCCCAGGCCTATTTTGTATTTTATTTAGAGACAGGGTCTCACTGAGTTGCTCAGCACCGTGCTTTTGCTGAGGCTGGCTTTGAACTGATGATCCTCCTGTTTCAGTCTCCCAAGTCCCTGGGATCACAGGTGTGCGCCACCACACCCAGCTCTGGATTTTTTTTTTTTGACGGATGTAAAACATTGAATTCTACTTCCACCTTAAGAAACTAGGAAACGGAGACTAAATTAAATCCAAAAGAAGCAAGGGAAAGGAAATGATTAAAGTGGAAATTAAAGCAGAAATATATGCAAAATATTAAAGCCAAAAGCTATCTTTTTGAGATCAATAAAATTGAGAAGGTTCTAGCCAGACAGGTTAGAGGAAAGTAAGAAAATGTGGGGGAAGACAGCATCCTGGTGGAAGGCTGATTGTAAAGTGACAGGAAGGCACATCCGCTCAATGCTGCGACCTGTGAGGGGCAGGTTCCTGGAGGGCATGCACCCTGCAGCTCCCTGGAGAAGACACAGGAACATGGCTAGCCAGAAGCCTTCCCACACAGAACACTGCATGCCTCGGAGGCTTCGCTGCACTCTGCCACACACCTGAGGAGGAAAACAGCAAGTCCACAGAAGTCCCCCAGGAAACACACAAGAGGGAGCACTTCTCCACCCATCTGTCCTGACACCAAGCCAGAGACTCTGCCAGTCTCTCACGTGAATGTAGTTGCAGAAACTTGTGTTTTAGTTGTAGGGGGACAAAATGCTTTTATTTTACTTATTTATTTTCATGTGGTGCGGAGGATCAAACCTCATGCCTCACGTGTGCTAGGTGAGCACTTTACCACCGAGCCACAGCCCCAACCATAGATGTAGAAATTCTTTTTTTTTTTTTTTTTGGTACTGGGGATTGAACCCAGGGGCACTCCACCACTGAGCCACATCCCCAGCCCTATTTTGTATTTGATTTAGAGACAGGGTCTCACTGAGTTGCTTAGGGCCTCGCTAAGTTGCTGAAGCTGGCTTTGAACTCGCAGTCCTCCTGCCTCAACCTCCCAAATGCTGGGATTACAGGCGTGCGCCACCACACCTGGCTAGATGTAGAAATTCTTGACAGAAGTTTCTCCAGTTGAATCCAAGAACATATGAAAAATATAATTGTATCACGACCATTTTTGTCTAAGGAATGTGTAGTTGGTTTAAGATTAGAAAACTAATCAGTGGAATTCAAGTATTATCAAATTATAAAAGGAAAACCATGTGATCATTTCAGTAGATAAAAATATTTTACAAAATCTACCAACATATCCTGAGTTAATAAATAACTTGACAAACTGGGAACACAAGGGAGCTCCCTGAACCTGGCAAAAGGCATTTAGGAGAATCTACACTCACGTTCTCAGTGGTTAGGACTGAATGCTTACCTGTACCGGGGCAGGCCCGGTACTCACCCTCACCAGTTCCATTCAGCATCATGCTAGAGATTCTTGCTAGTGTGATACAACAGGACCAAGGAGAAGAATCTGTCTTGGTTCTCTGTCAACATGATCATCTATGCAGAAAACTGAAACCGCAATACAGTAACTAAACTCATGAGTTTTGCAAGTTACAGGTACACCATCAAAGTGCAAAAATAAATAGCATCTTTCTGTACTAGCAGCCAACAACTGGAAGTTGTTTTTTAATTTTTTAGCATAAAAATAGGACTGGGGAAATAGCTCAGTGATAGAGAACTTGCTTAATATAATGTGAGGCAAGGTCCTTGGGTTAGATCTTCAATACCACAAAGGAAAAGAAAAACAGGTGTGCCAGGCCTGGTGGCGGTGCCCATTGTCCCAGGTACTCAGGAGACTGAAGCTGGAAGATCACTTGAGCCCAGGAGTTCAAGATCAGCCTGGGCAACACAGCAAGGATCCAGCTTAAAGGAGGAAGGAAGGCAGGACTGACTGGGAGTACATTTACTAGGTATGTGTGGAGACTACAGAACATTGCTGGAAGGAAACAGACCTTGCTAGCTGGGGAGACAGGCCCTGCATGGCCTCAGAAGACTGCTCCCATTCCTGCCCACCCAGCCAAACGCAGGAAGCTGTGATGCAAACAGAGAAACTATTCCTGAAATTCATGTGGAAATGCAGACCTCAAGTAAGTAAAACACCCTCGAGCAAAGGGCACAGTTAGAGGACTGACACTGCCTGTGATGTTTGGGATCAGCAGTGCAGGGTGCCCAGCTGGAGAGTGCTGTCTGGAAAGGATGCTGGGACCCATGTAGAAGGACAAGCAGTGGTTATCTGGGCACCCACTGTCAGCGCTGTGGGCCAGGCTTGAAAGAGGAAAGGAGGATGCAGATGGAAGGGGTAGATTTGAAGTGCTTCAGGCTGTGGCAGATAATTGGCAGTTTTTCAGATTTTCACTAACACTGACATTTTACTCTTTTAAAAATGTGAAAACGGTACAAGTTTTCCTGTTTTCTCTCAGGAAATTAGGAACACTTAAGTTTCGTGTTTAAAAATAGCATTCCTAGTCCTCCACATTTGAACGAATGGTATGTTGAATGGTGTGGCTGCAAGAAGACTGGAGAGGGATTCTCCACCTTTGATTGAGTGGGCCCAGCTCCACAAGGTGTTGCGGGCTATAAGGTTCTGCATGGCTGGCTCTGCCCTCTCCCAGCACTCACACCAGCTTAGGTGGGCAGGGAGCAAGGCGATGAGGCCCACAGTGATGTCCCTACTCTGCACTGCCGTGGGCTTTGTTGCTGTGGGGCACGCCTGTGGGAAACTGTGAGGGCACGCAGCTCTGTGCCCCCAACCTAGCAGCCCTGGCTCCAGCCAGCATGCAGCAGTCCCTGTCACTGCCTGACTTCTGGCAGCAGTGGTTGCTCTTGCTGGGTTCCGAACTTTCTGAAAGGGAATCAGGTGTGTGTTCAGTTGTGTGTGGCTCCCTTGCTGGCCCTCAGGCCTGGGAGGCTCTTGGCTGTCAGGCAGAGTGCTGCTGGTAACAGCGGCCAGCCCAGGTGCTGAGCACTGCACAGGCCTCTCTGCAGCCTCCACGGAGGAGGCGGAGCCATGGGCCAGGTCGGCAGGTACATTCCGCTTAGGAGAGGCTGCCTCTCCAGTGTTCTGTCTGGCACTTGGCACTCATGCGCTTTCAGTTAGCCTAGTGGCAGAGCTGCTCATTTCCTATTGGCCTCTGTGTCCTTTGTCCTGCTCATCTGTAGAAACTTGTGTTCTAGATTTGGTCCTTGGTCAGAGTGTGTGTGCACACTGTGTGTGTGTGTGTGTGTGTGCTCTCGCACTGTCACAGACTGGGGGCTTCTTGTAACAGCCATTCTCCTGGATTGCAGTGCAGTTGATGGGGTCCCTGTACGGTTCAGATGTCTGTTCCTACTGCGGGGCCAGAGGTTTTCTGTGTCCTGTAGACCAGTCTGGGTCACTTAGGAGGACCCAGTTCAAGGAAGTGACGCAGTGCCCCTGGGTTCGAACACTAATACTTTCCCACAGAGCCAGTCATTCCACTCTGGCATCATATTTACATTGCTTCTAGTGCTGGCTAGGGCCTGGGCTGAGTGTGGGGTCCCGGCCCTCACAGCCCTGAGCAAGAGGCCATCCTCCATCACAGCCATGTGATGCGTGTGCACGTGGCACGTCTTAGGTGCCGCCCATGCAGAGCCATACTGTGTGCTGTGCACACCTACTGTGCTGTCCCCACCGAGGCTGCCAAGTGAGTGGTGGTGTCTATGTCCACAGCTGAGGACATGAAGACTCGGATGTCAGGTGCCAGCGGGAGCCTGGTGGAACACGTGGTCCTGTGCCCCTGAGTCCTGCAGCCCCTCTAGTGGGCAACTGGCAGGAGGTTATCCCATTGCCAAAGAGGGGCTGGGCACAAGGAGGCTCCCAGGGGTTTGGCTGGTCAGGGAACCTCTGGCCCTCGGGGCCCACTTGACCTTGAGGGTCTAGGTTGTTATTGTCATGCAGTATTTTCCACATTGGTGCTTAGATGCTTCTCTCTCTCGCAGTGTGGCCCCTTCCCATCTGATGTTGGAGGAGGCATCCTGCTGACCCTGTGACATCTATCCACCTCAGTGCTCAGGACCCGGGCGCAATGTCCCAGACCCAGGACTACGAATGTAGAAGCCATCATGTTGATGGACAGGAGTCCAGGATCCCAGGATCCAGTACCAGGTAAGGAAGCACCATTCAGACCTGAGTGTTCCTAGCCTCAGGTGAGTGGGAAGGAAGGGCTCTTGGGTGGTAGGTGCAGGACTCCAGGGGGTTGTGCTGGTTCTCCAGGTCCTGGGCATCTGCACATAACTTCTCACGAAGCTTTGCCAGTGCTGGGCTGGGCCTACCTTTGGAAGTCCTGCTTTACCCATCACAGCCCCTCACTGCTGCCTAGCCCGCTGCAGAGGCCACATGCCCCACACCGGAGCCCCTGTGTAGGCCATGGCTCCCCAGGCCTTTCTGTAAGCATTGGTTCATGTGGTAGCCATAGTTCATTGTTTTCATTTTCCTAATTTTCAGCTTTTTATTTGGAAATATTGCACACTTGTAGAAAAGTTATAAGAATAAGAACAATCCGAAGAACACTCCCATGCCCTGGCCCAGCATCACCTGCTGTTAGTATTAATCGCTCAATCCCTTTTTCTGAGTCCTTCTGGAGCAGGTCCAGTCCTTGTGCCCCTGACCCTTGGGTGTGTGTCCCCAGGTAACCTCTCCTTAAGCCGGGACACTTGTCATGATGAGCAGATGTGGTGGTGACACGGGCTTTGATTTTCCCTGCCACTGGCCCCTGTGCCAGCCAATGCTCTGCTGCCCTTGGCAGCACTCTCTCACCCTGTGCAGTGCAGGGTTCCTTGGCTGATTTTGCTTCTGTCTTCTATGTCTCTAGACTTTCCTAATCTGCATGATTTCCACAGCCTCTCCCTGTCCTTTGTGACCCACCCAGGGATTGCAGCTTCTCTCTTCCACATTCCTCCCCAAATGGTTTATTTTCTTTGCAGTTCATTGTAAAAACTCTCCCCCAAACTTCACTCAAATCAATGCAGCAGGAGGCTGCCAAACCTCAGGCACTTCCCACTGCCTGCAGACTCCAGTCCCCACAGGTGGCGAAGCCCTGAAACTCCTTGGGTAGTTCCCCAGCTGCTAGTCACGCTCTCCTCACCTGCTTATTTGGTGTGGCTTGTCTGTCACCACCATGCTATAGAGCCCTTGCTCTGTACAGCCCTCTTGACCAGGGGACTCCCAGCCCCCACTGGCCAGATGCTCAGCTGAACCAGGCCCCAGCCCCTAGAACAGGATGCGTGTTCTCCAGTCCATAGTGATGATACCTCCCCAGCCCACTAGGAGTGATGAGCAGTCCCAGACCCCAGCCCGCATGTGGTGTAGCCACCAGCTGAGACCCTCCCTGTCCTTGAGGTCCAGCTCCAGCCAGAGTTCCTGTGGCCTTCCCAGACTGTGCCTTTCTGTGTTCTGAAGCCCCTCGCCTTGAACCTCTGTGGGTCCTGCCCACACCTGTCTGGGCAGTGGCTTCCTGGGGCCCAGTGTTCTCTGCGCACTTACCTGCCTCTGTTTTCTGAGGGTTCTGGCTGAATGCCATCCCCAGGAGGTACCAGAACATGCCTTTGAAAGGGCAGCTCCTGCCACTTGCGCACAGGAGTGCACTCAAAAAGGAAGGAAACCTATTCTCTGTGAAGTCAGGGTTAGTGCATCATATTCACATTTAAAAGAAAAATAAGAACTGATATTGCTGCTTTTAAGACTCAGAATTTCGTAATATGGTTTATAAGCTTCTCTGTTTAGATTCTCTGGGGAGTATCCCAACTTTGTTCTGGTAAGATCTACTTCTGTAGGCTAGGAGAAAAAGTAAGAGCAGCAACCCCAGAGAGTGAGGTGGGACCTTCTGTGCAGCCTTGCCCGCATCCCAGGGCTGGGAGGCTGTACTTAGGCTGTGGCACTGGTTCTTTGTCATGTTCATCCTATCTG
Source organism: Glaucomys volans (assembly GCA_020662805.1). Classification (NCBI taxonomy): domain Eukaryota; kingdom Metazoa; phylum Chordata; class Mammalia; order Rodentia; family Sciuridae; genus Glaucomys; species Glaucomys volans. Next base: position 93,955 of record JAJEJO010049348.1, on the reverse strand, counting down.
GAAACTTCCACCTCCCTTCAAACTAGCCAGGAGGACCTGGTCACCAAGTCACACTGGGCAGCAGGGGCTTTCTTCAGGTCTCTGCTGCAGGCACTCCAGCCTCTTCCACATCTGCATCTGTCTTTACATTACTCTGTCAGTGAATCCACCTTCTTGGAAGCCCCAGCAGTCTCACTGGGTGTTCTTTGGTCAGAATTGTCACTGCCCACCTGGGTCTGTGCTGACAGGGACAGGGGTGACTGTCTTCCAGGGTGCATTGTCTGCAGGGGAGGTTTGTAACTACGTGCCTCTGGCCACACCCCAGGCCCAGTCGCCATACCAGGTGCTCAGGGAGGTTGAGGAAGAGACTGTGAGCAGAACCAGCTGGACAGAATAGTGGCAGGGGCAGGAGCTCTCCTGGAGTTCACTCTGGAGCAGCACCAACCCAGGGGTGAGTGTCTTTCCTTGTGGAGAACAGCAGGGCACACTTGAGGGTGATTCAGGAGAGCAGCACAAGGCCTTGCTGTCCCATGCTACTGAGCACTCAATGCTGGAGTAATGGGGGTGTAGTCATGGCAGCCCACAGGTATCCCTGGAGATGAGGGGGACCCCTGCAGTATACCCTGAGACTCTGCACGATAATCATTTCTGCCTCAGCTATTGGCAAAAATTGGCCTTGTGGTCACTAGTGGACAGAAACACAAGTGACCTACAAAGACCACTGAAGGCCCCTGAAGTTACTGTGAAGGACACAGGAGAGACGGCCAATCTCCACCCACTTTTGGTGGCATCTTCTACCCCGCTCGGCACCCCCCCCCCAGCCCCTTGGTGGCATCTTTTGCCATTGATCTGTCTTTGCAGCCGGGAAGCCCACTCCCAGCTCACACTGCTCTGCATTCTGCAGCATGGCCAGTGAGAAAGGTCCACAATAACTTCCCTGTGCAGTTGGGGCACTAAAGGGTTAGCACTCAGTGTGTGGGTCAGGACCTTGGGGATGGTGGCCACATGGCCGATGTGCTGCAAATTTAGTCAATGGCCCGGAAACAAGCCCTAGGAGCCTGACTGAGGCAAGGTGACACTTCTGAGCCTTGCATGTATGGAACGTCAGTGTCATGGCCTCCAAAGGCTGCTCATGCTCCTCTGCCTGAAGCCCACCTCTCTCCTAGTCTCCCGAGTCTTTTGGAGGAGTGGGCTTAACAGCCCCATCCCACAGGCTCCCCGAAGCACCTGGGGTCCTTGATTCACCCTGAGAAGCAGCGTCCTCAGGTCTGAGTTTGTCTTGGATGTCTCCACCGCCAGCCACAGTGGTGGGTACAGCTTTAGGACTGACAGCCATGGTCCTGGCCCTCACATGCACATTTGCATGCCATCCTGGCCCAGTGTCCCAGGGTCCTCCCTGCCTTCCGTGGACAGGAGCCTTGTGGGCTGTCCTGCTCCCTGTTCCCACCTGGCCTGGGGCAGTGCAGGTGCTCCAGGTACCTGTCAGGAGAGGAGAGTCTTCCTTGGAGGCTCCCATAGGCCTGCTCCTGGTCTTTGTCCCCACAGCAAGGAGACACAGCCCCATGTGGCCCCTGCCCCAGGTGTGAAATGAGCCAGACTATCCTCATTGCAGTAATCTGCAGGATGTAAAATTAACATTTTAAAGTATGGAGACTGCTTACTTTTTTCAAAAAATTATCCTTTTGTTTGAGGAGTTTTAGGTTGAGTGGCATTTGCCAAGGTAGTGCCAGGGGCCTTTTGACCCCCTGCACCAGCCCTGACAGCTGTGTCCTTGTGGGTGTGTGGCAGACTACCAGCCCACACTGGTGTGTCATCTTTAACTGAAACCTGCACTCTATTGAGAATTCCTAGTTCTCACCTAATGTCCCTTCTGTCTTCAGATCCCATTCTTATCATGTCTCCTTGGTCTCTGCTGGACTGTGATGGTTCCTCAGGCTTTACTGGGTTTTGTTTTTGTTTTAATACTGGGGATTGAACTCAGTGGCTCTCTACCACTGAGCTATACCCCAACCCTTTTTATTTTTTTCTTTTGAGACAGAGTCTCACTAAGTTTCTGAGGCTGGCCTCCAATTTGAGATCCTCCTGCCTTCAGCCTCCCAAGTCAATGGAATTAAAGGGGTGGGCCATTGTGCCTGGCTAGACTTTGCCAGTTTTTGATGACTTTTACAATTGTGAGGAGGACTAGCCAGGAATTTCGCAGAATGTCCCTCAGTTTGGATTTTTCTAATGTGTTTCTCACGATTAGTTGGGACAGTATGTGACTTTGGGAGATGGCCCCACTGGTTCAAGAGCTCAGCTGTCAACAGGCTTGTCAGCAGGGACACCAGTGTTGATGTGCTATCCAAGGCCCTCTGTGAGGCACCCTCCCCTCTCTAGTGTACTCCTTGGAGGGAACCCACAGCTCAGTTGGGGACTGCTTTGGGCTCCCTGACAGGGGACAGGTACTCGGATGTGCATTACTGGGACTCTGTGGGGAGAGGTCTGCATCCACCTGGCCCCAGGCATTGCTCCAACTTGCATCACTCAGCTGTCCTGTGTCCTGGCTCTGATCACCAGGGCTCCCATGACCTGGGATGCATCCCTCCTCTGGGGTCTGGGCCCCTTTGTATTCTCTACTCCAGGCCTGGAATCTGCCACTTCTCTGGGAGAACTGGACTCTGGACTGTGGTCAGCAGAGGCTAGAGCCTGGAACCATCCATTTCACTGACTGTGCCCCTCAGAGGCCTTTTTGGTGTGAGGCTTACAGAACTGCGTATGTGTCCAAGAGTGTCTCACAGAGCAGCCTGGTTTCTGTCACAGGCAAGGAAGCTGTGAGCACTCCTCGGGGCTTGATATGAGCGCCTGGGTGGCCCCTGCTTGTCCCAGGTGTTTTGCTGCTATGAGCATGAGTGCCATGTCTGTGGGTTCCAATTAGGTCTTCAGCTTGAGGAGCAGGTCAGCTCTGCCATGGTCCTGGCCCTTCCCACCTTGGGCACTGGGGCCTCTTTGGTGAGACTGTGCTTGTGTTTGCAGTGCCCTTCTGTCATGGATCTTCATTTTCCTGAGCTCTGTCATTCCCTGATGGTGACAAGCACCTTTTACCTTAAGGGGCTATGACACGTGGGCAGTTCATGGTGCTTCTTGGCTGTTGTAGGAAGTTGCTAAGTTGCTTGCTTAACCAGATTAAGTTGCCCAGCTGGCATCAAGCCTGCAGTCCTGACCCATCCTTGTGAGTCGCTGGAATTAGAAGCATGTGCCATTGTGGCAGACGCTGCCGGACTTTTGGTTAACTCAACCTTCCGTGTACATGGCTATGATTTTTATTGGATTTCCATCCTTGTAAAGGCGAGTAGAGGTGCCATCCACTGTGGTCTTTCTAGGGGACCCCGTCAGGGCTGATGTACACCATCCTTTCCCTGGTTCTCTCTGTGGGTTTTATGTGGGCCCTTCCCTGTGACAGGCTCTGAGTCTTCCTGCAGCCTGCCTGCCGGGGCAGTTGTGGGCTTCTGGAATGAGCTCAGTGTGAGGGAGTTTGTCACCAGGGCATCAGCAGCATCCACATCAATGAGAGTTTTCTGGCTACTGTCCCCTGTTGAGGGAGCAATGTTCGTGGCCTGGAAAGCCCCCGCCTCTCTGCCCTAGGATGAGGGTCCCCACAACCACAAAACTGCAAGGAAAGCTCTGAGATGGCCCTGAGCTTGGTTACCAAGGCTGGACTGGGCCCACTGTGTGGGCTCTGGGTTTCTAGGGAGAGCTCCATCTCCCACACTGTGGCCACAGGCAGGGTGGGTGGAAGACACGCATGTTGCCCTGCAGGGGGTAGGCAGGTAGCACCATCAGCCAGGACTTTGGGGAGGCCAGTGATTCTGAGCAGTGGGCAGGGCCATTGTGAGTTTTCAGCAGTGTAGGAGATACTGTGCGGGTTGGAGGGGTGGGAGGAAGGAAGACCCACTGCGGGCACGTGGGCCAGGTTTGCCCTGGGGTCAGGGTTATAACAGTGAGGGCCTGGCTGGGCCGTGGGATGCAGGCTCCAGGAAGAGAGGCCCCTGCCCACCCTCTTTCTGAAACACACTGACTGTGGCCATTTTTCTTTATTTGTGTTATATTTGGATTCTCTTTCCCGAGTAAAGTGGGCTGTGTAGGGGCCCCAGAGATGCAAATTTAAGAATCGAGGTGTGTCCCTGGGATAAGCACAGCCAGCAACATCCTTGGGAGGCCTGGGCTGGAGCCACTTGGAACCCCAGCCTTCCCTCCACGCCATGCTGAGCTGTGGAGGGAAGAAGAGAAGGTGGGTCATAGAGCCCATGTCAGCATCCCATGTTTCTCCCTACAGAAGAACTCACATTTGTGTTGCAGGCTGAGGGGAAGGTTTCCAAGGAAGGTCACTGGAGCAGCAGGTGGGCACAGAACCAGACTGAGAGCAGCACAGCTACAGTGTTGGAGGGAGTGGGGTCATTCAAACTGATTGTGTGGAGCCAGGTACCAGGATGCTTAACTCTCACGCTGGGTGCCATGGCAGGGGTGGAGGCACCCTGGCCATCACCCTGGGCACTCGTGCAGTTGTTCATTGGCTGTGGATGCAGAGAAGGAAGGGAGCTAGGGAGCTGCAGCGCTTGGCAGGAGTGGTGAGAGTCTGTGCTTTGCTATGGGAGCAGGGCAGAGAGGTGCAGGCTGAGAAACTAAACTACAGGACCAGGACAGTACAGGGGCCCACAGACAGACCCTCAGCGGTGCTGGCTCTGCAGGCCTAGACGCAGAACACCTGAGATGGGAACAAGCACCAGCAGGTGGGCAAGGCCAGTGAGGTGTGCTGAGAGCTTGTGGTGCTCGCACTCTAGAGCTGGCCCGTGAACAGGAGGGACTCCGAATGACCCATGCACCACAGAGGTCTGTGCTCCCTGTGCCAGTCAGCCAGCTCGGGGCACATCCCACACTGGGCTAAAAGGTTGTGAATGGAAGTCAAGGACCAGTTCTGAGAGAGGGGTCACTAATAGCCCGGGGCTGATTGTGGTTAGTGCTAGGGTTAGCAGGTGACACCTGCGATCCCGCAACTTGGGAGGTGGGACAGGACAGCACAAAGTGAAGGCCATCATGGGCAATTTAAGGAGACCCTGTCTCAACATGAACAGTGAAGAGGACTAGGGATGTAGCTCAGTGGTCAAGCACCCTGGGATCAAGCAGTACTACAAACATAATTTTAGAAAGTAAAAAATAAAACCTGTTTTCATCAAAAGACTGAAGGTGCATAAGAAGAGTAAAAAGACCAGGCCCATAGTAGATTATTTAACATATAACTGAGAAGGCAGGCATGTTTAAAACACAACTCCTGCCAATTGCTAAGAAGGAAAAGCTTAACAGTAAGTCTTGTGCGTCTAGCAAATGAGGAATGTAAGTGAAGAATGTGAGAGAGATGTTTCACTGTGTCCGTAATCAGGAACAATGACAACCAGTCTCTGTGTTTTCATGTGCGTTTGAAATTTTCTGTTATAAAGTTTGGAAAAAATGGGGCTGGGGGTATAGCTCAGTTGGTAGAGTGCCTGCCTTGCAAGCACAAAGCCGTGGGTTCAATCCCCAGCACTGCAAAAAAAAAAAAAAAAAAATCTGGAAAAAATTAGATGAGTAAAAAGGGAAAAATTACATGAGATTCTACTGCTTCTGGATGACCCCTTTTAGTCTTTGGTTTTAATTTCCAATGATTTCTATACAAATGTACGTAGATAAGGAGATACATGGCTTTTGAAAATAAGGCTATATAGCTTCATTTAATCATGGATTATGACAGTCCTTCCCTGACATTAATCTTGTATTCACCTTTAAATCCCCCTCAGGGACACCGGTGTGGCTCCCTTGGCCGAGGCGTGCACTGCACAGGGCCATGCAGGTGCTTTGTGGGAGCATGGTTTATTGCATGCCATAGTTGAAATATGCACTATTTTATAGAAGATAGTGTGTGTCTGTGTGTGTGTTTTTAGTAACAAAAATAATGTTGTGAACATTGTGGAAAACTTGAAAAATTCAGAAAAAAAGACAAGATCACCCCACTCCTGCCGACACAGCAAAGTCCCTCTCACTCAACACTCACAGCAGGACCCACCAGAAGCTGCAAAGGGCAAAGGGAACAGCACTGGGCGGCACAGGGGGACTGCTTAGACACCACTTTGCATCAGATTCAACCCATGACTTGGAGCTTCCATGGATGACTTCTGCCTGAAAAAGGCAGGACACGTCTCCCTGCAAGAAACTTATCAACCACAGAGAGAGGTCTGGGTGCCCCCTTGACTCGGTGGTCCAACTGACTATCCCCATGACCATCCACCTGCTCTGGTGTACTGCAGCTGCCAGGTTACCAGGGTCCACTCAGAGGGAGAGGAGTGGCACAAATCCAGGCATCCATACAAGTTGACCGAGGTGCTCAGATGGCAGTAAGGAAACAGATCAGGGATGAAATACCCTAAGGACAGGTCTCAGGCAAGTGGGACCAAGGACTCCAAACTGACTGTGCAGGATGGTGGTGCCCACTGGTCAGCCCAGCTTCCTGAATGGACCTCACTGTCTCTGTAATTCAGAGATTGCTCATTCTGTGCCCTCTTCCTCCTCCCATTGATTTGTGACTGGTGACATCTCCACTCAGGCTCAGAGCTGGTTCCTTCATTGGCTGTGTGAGGTCTTCCTCAGAGCCTCCTGCCACCTGGGGTACTGAGCCCTCTGCCCAGAGCACTCCCCAACCACAAGCCCCTCTGCCTGTAGTGCCCACTCACAGGAATAGGGGCCAGTGATTAAGGAAGGGCTGAGGCATTTGGCATCAGTATTAGCAAGAAGCAGGGGTATGCCAGGTGCAATGGCCCATGCCTATAATCTCAGCCACTTGGGAGGCTGAGGTAAGAGGATCACAAATTTGAGGCCAGCCTCAGCAATTTAGTGAAACCCTGTCAATATAAAACAAAACAGCCTGGGGATGTAGCTCAGTGGTAAAGCACCCCTGGGTTCCATCCTCAGTATCAAAACAAAACATGCAGGGCTGCTCCTTGAGTCAGACAGGCAGTGGTGACAGCTGTGCACCTTTCTGCCCCCCCAGTTAGGTCCTGGCCTTTGCTTCTTCCCCTGTGGCATCAGGACCTATGGGTGCAGAATCCGCCTGGAGCCTCAGTGCTCCCCAGAAAGGCAGATGTGTATGCAGGCATTTGTCTGGTTTTTGAGCAGCCCTTGCCTGGTTCCACAGGGCAGGACAGGTCCCCCTGCCCTGGGCCACTGTAGGGTCAGTGAGTGTGGGATGATGGAAGAACCAGCCAGGTGGAGGCAGTGTCCCCACAGACTGTAGAGGGTTTTTCTTTCCATGCAGACATTTGAAAGCAGCTTAAAAATGCCAACTGTCATGCAAACACAGTGTGACTTCAAACATACCTGTTTTCAAATGGTCTTGTCCTGGTTGCTTTAATTTCCATTATTCACAAGTTATCTTTTTAATTAGGAAAATTATAGGGTTGCAGGCTGTGCCCCCCATCCTGCTCCATGGGGTCCTATGGAGCACCAGGAGCCAATAGCTGGAGCTGCTGGATAGAACCCCTCCAGCCCCCTCCCCACCGTGCAGAAGTAGTGGTGCTCTTGCTCAGCGGATGGTCACCTGGGACTGGGGGGCTTGGGATGGCAGTGAGGATGGGGAGCGGAGCTGGTCACCTCGGGTCCTCGCTGATACCTATGTCCCTGCAGGCTGGAGTGGGTGGAGATCATCGAGCCGCGCACCCGGGAGCGCATGTATGCCAACCTGGTCACCGGCGAGTGCGTGTGGGACCCTCCAGCAGGCGTGCGCATCAAGCGCACCAGCGAGGACCAATGGTGGGAGCTCTTCGACCCCAACACATCGCGTTTCTACTACTACAGCGCCGCCTCGCAGCGCACTGTGTGGCACCGCCCCCAGAACTGCGACATCATCCCGCTGGCCAAGCTGCAGACACTGAAGCAGAACACAGAGTCCCCGCGTGCCTCTGCTGACAGCAGTCCTGGCCGCGGCAGCCGCGATGGTAGCACCGGCTCCTCGCTAGAGCCAGAGCCCGACGCCACAGAGAGGGCACAGGAACTGCCCACCAGGGCTGGGCGGCCTGCAGCGCAGGGGATCCCAAAGGAGGAGAGTGGCAGGTGAGGATGGGGTGGGGCTGGCTAGAGGAGGGGCGGGGCAGCCAGGAGCGGGGGCGGAATGTGGCTGCCTGCAGTTGTCTGGCTGCAGCTCTTGCTTCCTGGCTCTGCACCTGTGACCAGTAGTGAGGGTTTGGGGTCTCTGGCAGGTGAGGGGACAGCTGTGAGCTAGCTGATGCATATGCTGGCTCACTCCTTCCCATTATACTCAGGATCTGCTCTTCTTGACACTGTCCTTAGTCACCTGGATTCCTAAATCCAGGAGCTCATTAGGGGAACAGAAACCCTAAGCAGTTTCTCAGTCAGCTGTCAAGAGGCCCCTGTCAGTGGGTGTTTTCCTGGCTAATAGTCATGTCTCTGGTAGGTGACTTCCATCTGTTTGTTGAGGAATTGCCCTCCCTTGGCAGAGCCCATCCTTGACTTAGCTTGGGGGTCTATGGGGATCATGACATTGCAGGTGCTGGCTGGACCAGAGCTGGACTGATTTTCCTGAATCCCCCAGGAGGGTGGTGCTGCTGTTATTCTCATTGTACAAGTGAAGAAACAAGTGGCTCAGGTGGAGAACCTTGTCTGCATGGTCAGGCAGATGGGTCTGCAATGGGAACCTGTGGTCAGGGTCCCCCAGCTACAGGGGTCACTAGGTGTGTGTCTGCTCCGTCACAGACGTCTTTGTTGTGTGCCTTATCCTGAGCAGTTTCTTGTGTTGTGCATCCAGCCACTGGCCTTTTCTTCTACAGGGCTTGTCCCTCCATCAGTGCCTTCCAGGTGTGATGCTCATCTCTAGGGCTTGGATTTGGTTTTGCATGTTCCATGCCTCTACTTGATGTGCTGGTTGTCTTCTAACTGAACACAGGGAGCACCTGGGAACAGGTCTTGCTGCCCTTCCCTGCTGACTTCACCGTCCTTGTCATTGCTAATGCAGCTTCTCCTGATTGGTTGTGGTAAGCAGGAACAAGGGCCCTGAGGATAAGCACAGCAGATGGGAGGGTGAACTGCTCCAGCAAGGCCTGTCACGTCCTAAGGGAGCAGCAGAGGATGAGACTGCTGCTCTTCACGTCAGAGATGCTGCCAGATTCCAACCTGGTCTGCACATGTGTGATTTTAATTGAGGATATTCATCACTTGGAGAACATTTATCAAATCCTCTTAGATCTTCTGGTGTTCATCTTTTAGCAGGCAGTGCCTTGCAGGTTGTTCACACCTGACTGAAGGGTAGGCAGAAGCTCCTCAACCGAAGTTAAGTGGGTCTTGAAACAGAAGTTTCCTTAATGCTTCCATGTGCATCAAAGTCAGAAAAATTCTGCTGGAACTGTAGCTTGAGCTTGGAAAATACCTGCTACAAATTTGTGTGGGGCAGTGTTGACAAGGTGGGAAGGGGACGAAGCATCTTGACATTGCTGTGACTCCGATGTGGTTGTCTTTGCAGTTACTGCTGCAGTGTTTCACAGAGAGCCACCTTTTGCTCTGTGATTTTAGGTTGAATTCATTAAGAAACATTATCAGGTCTGCAACAAAAAGTAATCTCCAAGGCACTCACTGTGTTTAATAGTGATTGAGAGAAGTTTTTCTCATTGAGAAAATCTCACTCAACCCTGAGTTTAAAAAAAAAAAAAAAAGACCATAATAAAATGTTATGGCTTCTTAGCTACTGAGTTGTTGTATAACAGGTTGTTCAGCTGCTATTTCTGACCAAAATATCCATGGTACTGATGATGGCCAAGTCCAGGGGAGAGCGTGAAGTCAGTGCAGACACCAGTGTTCAATGGTGGATTCACGTGTTTTCTGAAAAGTACCTGCTAATGAACAACAAATGACCATAGGCTTGTCCTCACAAGCTTTGTAAGTGGTCCAGCCAAGCCTTTGCCTGGGCCACCTGTGCTCCCAGCACAATCACTTGTGACTCCTCTTGGCAGATTCCAGGTTACTTCCAGTTGTGCCAAATTAGTTTTCTCAGGTGACTTTGAGACAGGGCTTCTTTAAGTTGCCCAGGCTGTCTTCAAACTTATGATCCTCCTACCTTCCACATCACTGGGACTGCAGTCCTTGCCACCACATCTGACATCCCTAGCCCTTTTTATTTTTTATGGAGACAGTGTCTTGCTGAGTTGTCCAGGCTGGCCTTGAACTTGTGATCCTGCTGCCTCTGCCAACTGAGTGACTGATATTACAGATGGCACTGAGTTATTTTTAATCATTAGTATATATTAGTCTGATCATATGCCTTTTGAATATCTGTCAAGATAATTGCCCACTTGGTCTCCTACTTCTTAGAGTATCTGTTCCTAGCCTGGCACTCAGGCAGTCAGAGCCCCATGAGGGTCTTTCTAGTCATGCTTTCTCCCTAGGCCATCCTGTCAGTTCTGGTTGAAGCGGTGACTCTCACTAACCCCATCTCTGTACCCTTAGAGCAGCAGCTCCCGTCCCAGTGGTCTAGGTTCCTGAAACTCAGGACAGGGCTGGTGTCCTGTCCTGGCACACAGCCTTTGGATGGGCCACTGTGGGCTGTCCCTGTGGGAGGAGGTGGGTGCAGGGCAGAATAAATACCCATTTGAACTGAGGGAGGAGTAGTGTTGTGAGCAAGAGCTGTTCAGCTGTTCTCCCTAGTCAGCTGAAGGGCACCCCCACATTCTTAGCTAAATTGCTACACTTACGTTCACCTCTTTTCCATTCTCCTGTGTTTCAGTTCATCACCACCAAGTGTACTCCTGGAGAAGGACTATGAGGTTTACCGGGATTACAGTGCAGATGGCCAGCTGCTTCACTACAGGTAGACCCTTCTGCTTCCCCATATCCATCCACCAGCCTGAGGTGGACTCCTGGGTGGGCCAGCATGGAGCACCTGGAGCAGAGTCTGGCTCAGCAGGAAGCAAGGGCAGTGCCCACCATATGGTGGTTGTGGAGGCTGCTGTGATGCTTTGGTAGCCCCATCTGGGAAGACCCTTGTCACTGCCCAGCAGAGGCAGCCATGGGTCCTGGATGCTGCCTTCAGCCCCCACTGGAAGAGTGAAGTCTGAAGGTCCCTGGCATGTGGTCAACCCCTGGGCAGCACTGGCTACACATCAGAGTGCTTTTCAAGGCAAGTCAGGAAGATCCTGTTAGTCCTGGGAAGGGAGCAGGCCTCGGCTCACAGGGAAGAGTTGGAGGGCCCTGAGGGTCAGCCCTCAGTCTACTGGTCTTCCTTTGGCTAGTGACTGGTTGGTTGTGGGGGTCTCAGGGCCAGGGTAGGTGCTGTCCTTAGGAGTGACCTGGCATTAGTGCTGCAGAGAGCTGGAGGCCTGAGAGCCTAGGCTCAGACAGTAGTCTGTTTCTCAGATTTGTATTTGTGGAGCATCGAGAGTATGGAAGGGCCTTGAGCTGCCCTGACTACACTGAGGCCTGCGACTGTGGCGTGTTCTGTACTCCTCAGGTTTCATTACCCCCCGAGATGGGTCTGGCACTGGCCTCGTGGTCCCTATTACCCTAGCACATTCCTGTGGCTGCTCATCCTTACTATGGCAAGTTTGATTTCGTCCCTGGCACAGGCCTAGGCTTCCCCACAACCCCTGCAGTGCTCTCCTGGGCTGAGGAGCAGACTCTGTATGGACATGTGCCCACCTGGCCTTTGGCTGAGCATTATTACAACCCTGCCATCCCTGGGGAGCCATTAGATCCTGAAAGAGCCTGGTTCACTGACAGCACCCCTGTTGTCATTGTGGGCCCCTGCAGACCCTTCAGGGAGGTGGGTCCCACATAGGACAAAGAGGATCCTCTGGGCCTTTCAGGCATCTCAAAAGATGGGTGACAGGTGGCAGAGGTGAGCCTGTCCCAGTGTTCCCTACCTGCCAAACCTCTCTGGCAGCTGAGCTGCCCTCAGCCCCATGGAGCCTCCCCTAGCAACACAAGGTGGCAGGTCTGGTCTCTTGCAGAGACTTGATGTCTCCAGGGCCCCTTGTCCCCAGGCCCTCAGCCCTCTGGTGGCCACTGTTCTGTGCCTGTTGCTTGTCTTGGCAGCCCCCAACCTTTCACCCTGCTGACTATCAGAGACTCCACTCAGACCCCTGGTGTGGGCCACCTGGTGGCTGGACCATGCAGCACAGGGCAAGCAGTTGCATTTATAAGTGAAAAAATAGTGACTGAAGAAGCAGACCATTCCTAGTGTTGACCTCTGGATGGGGTACATCCGAGACCCACTGGGCTTAGCTATCCAGAGGTAACGCAGCATGTCTGCCTGGGTGGGGCCAGCTTCTGAAACCCTGAGAGTGCACTGGCCCTTGGCCAGTGTGATGCTGCAGTCTGGTCTTATCCATGACCTGCGGTGGGCAGCTCCATGCCAGACAGCTCAGCCATCCCCTCCTTCCCCTTCTGCCATTACTGAGACCTTGGGACAGAGACTCAGGGATGTCTGGACGAAGCAGCAGGTCCACAGGAGGGGTGCCAGCAAGTGCACAAGCAGGGGGCTTGCCTTGCTGGGGCTTGTGTGCCTAGGGGTCACAGTGTATTCTGTCAGGGAGGTGGAGGTGGGGCAGTCAGATCCCATGCTGAGATGTCCTGGGTTCCCTCTGCTGCGTCCTGGGTATCACCTGAGCAGACCCAGAACTGGTACTCACAGATCCTAGCCTGCTCAGAAGGGGGTCACATGTGCGCATGCTGATCCCCAGTTCACTTGTGCTGCCTGTGGCCTACCATCCTGGCTCCCTGAGAGAGGGTTTCTTTTCCTGGGCATTGTGGTGAGAGGGCCTGACACCCAGCATGGTCAAAGCAAGGCTCCTTAGAGATGACAGCATTTCCCAGGTGGAGTGTGCCCCAGGTGGAGGTGCTCACCCACCTGCCCAGCACCATCCAGGAGAAAGCCTCACCGCAGACACACTGGAGGCCGGGTGAGCTGTCCAGTCCTATGGCCACAGCTTGGTGCCCACCCACCCCAGGAAGCTGTCTCTAACAAGCTGTCTTGGATGGTGCAGTTGGCATGATGGAAAGTGGGATGGCAGGAATCTTGGTCATATGGAACACCTTATGAGAGGAAGCCAGGCAACCCAGGATGGGGCGGGGGAAGCTGTGCTGCTGCTCAGCCTGGCAGGAAGGAGCACTCTGGTGTTCCTGCTGCCCAGCACTGAGGCTCAAGGAGAACCTCATTCTGGCTGCCCAAGTCTCTGGTTGGGCCAGGTGTTAGTCTTTGAGACCAACTCTGGGTGTCTTGTGGAGAACAGAAATTCCAGAGACAGAGCCCTACCAGGGCCAACTCAGGTCTGGGTGGGGGCAGTTTGGGGAGAAAGGAATAGCAGATCTGAGAAACATCTAGAAGGTAAAGTTGCTGGAATGTGGCGACCATGTGAAGGAATAAAGATGTGTCCCACAAGAGCCCCCAGGTGGGATGTGGGGGTGGGCATGCTTGGAGTTCAGCCTCCAGAGGGACTTTAGAGCACATGCAATTGCCTTTGAAGTGATACGCTCACCAGAGAGAGTGGGCATAGCAGAAGTAGCACCAGCAACTCGGGAGGCTGAGACAGGATGATCCCAAGTTCAAGGCCAGTCTCAGCAACTTAGTGAGACCCTGTCTCAAAAGAAAAAATAAAAAGGGCTGGGAATGTGGCTCATTGGTAGTGCCCTTGCCTTGCATGTGCAAGGCCCTGGGTTCAGTCCCCAGTATCGAGGGCAGAGGGGACCAGGTCAGCTGACAGGATGGAGGAGGCACCCCTGAAGCCCTAGCAAGTCTGTGAGGAGGGGAGACAGGAAGGGACCTGTCCAGGAGCAGGCTGTGCTACCTCAGAGGTTGTACACAGAGCAGGGCCCTCAGCAGGGCAAGGTCTGGGCAGCCCCAGGGTTGTGAGTGAAACCCCTGGCCAACAGCCCAGGCAGGAGAACCAGCAGTGTTGGGAGATGCAGGATGAATGGCTGCCTGGTCACTTGCAGGTGTGGCTTCTTCTTGTGTCATTCGAACACAACTTCTTTGGGTTCTGTCCGTGAAATGTGCTGTCAGTCTGGGAACTCGGGGCCGCAGTTTCAGGTCTCTCCCTGCCCCTTCCAGGCTTCTTTCCTCAGCGTGGTGGGGGAGAAGCATTCCAGCTTTGGTGTTAGTTCTAGGTTTGGTTTTGTGCAGGCCTCTCAATTCTTCCTTTGAAATTGGCCTTGGGGAGAATGTCCTGCAGGGCCCTGAACAGAATGAACCCTTTGTCCCTGGTCAGCCTGCCTTTTGGCACTTCCAGAGGCAGTGGCTCTGCCAGGGCTTCCTGCTCCCTTCCTGTTGAAACCAACCCAAGTGAGGCAGAGATGGGGCTGTCTCTGCCCTTGTCTGTTCTCTGGTACCTTCACCTGTCAGAGCTGTCATTAGAACTAGGGAACTGAGAGGAAAATGTGCAGAGAGAGATCAGAGTTCACCTGCTGCCAGAAGTGGGGACAGTTTGGGTGTAGGAGGAGGGAATGTGGACCTGTGGGAAGGCCTGACATACCCCAGAAGGAAGCCCGACAGGGCTGCAAGCAGCAGAGTCATCGGAGCCAGTGGCCCCTTGGGACAGAGACAGAAACACAGTTGGCAGAGCCTACAAACTTCCATGTGAGGCTAGGGGCTATGGAGAGCAAAGTGGTAGAATAGGGTACAGGATATAGGGCTATAGAGAGGTCCAGCCTCGTGGTGAGCTTGTATCTGCCTGTACAACACATGGGGACCCAGGAAGTGGGCAGGGTAAGAGACCCCTCAGACCAGAAGGTGTGCTAGACACCCATGGGGTGGCCTTCACTTGGCTACTGCTTCATCTTAGTTGCACTTTCAAAAGAGGCTCTTCCATCTGAGACATGGAACCTCTGACCAGGCTCCCTCCACAGGCCTTGGCCTGCTCTGAGTTTCAAATGAGACTTCTTGCAGGTGCCCCAGGCACACGTAGCCTCAGGGCACCACTGTATGGCAGAGGGCAGGCCCACAACATCCGCCTGCCTGGTTCTCTCACACCTCTGCCCTGACTGGACAGAACCAACTCCAGTTCCTGGAATAGAGGGTATTTCTTATCAGTAGGCCTTTCTGCCTCTCCTGACACTTGCTGCTGCCTCAGCAGCCAGAAACAGAAACCCCAGGAATGGGAGCTTTCTCATCCAGGCCACAAAGAGGATAGCCTGCAGGACTGGACCAAGGCTGTTCTGAGTGGTCCCACACCTGGCCCTCTGGAGTAGGCCGAACCCCACCTCACCTGCCCCAGGGAATGGAGCATCAAGGCCTTGTCCAGATTTGCCCCATATCAGAGGAGTAGATGGAACCTAGGGACGAGACTCACAGTTGGATCACAGAGATGCTTTGGGCTTTTCTTTGTCAGACCTCAGAGCCACCTTCACCCAATGACAGCTAGAAAAGCTAACAAAATACACAGCACCATTCTGAAGTCATCAGAGATGTACTAAGCAGCAAGGTCTGCAGACTGCTCCTCCTCAGTAGTCAACAGGACTGAGAAACTTAGACCCTTGAGGTTCCTCTAGTTAACATCTAACACAGAGTGCCTGTGTTTTCATTAACTCCTCCTGGGCCTCAGGAAGAGGAGGAGGGTGAGCCATGAGCAGGTTGCCCTCAGCAGGAGCCAGCCTGTCAGCTGGGCCCCATGTGGGACTCAAGGAAGTGCCCTCCTAATGCCTGCCAGAAACTAAAGTAAACTGCCACTATAGCTTTTCATAAATGGCAACCAGAATTTCAGTCTAAAATATCAGAATTGATAACAAGGATCTGAATGATAACAAGGATTGTGGATCTGAAACAGATCCACAGATCTACCTTTTGGGATTACCAGAAAGGGACTTTAATAAATATCCACATGTGTACCATTCTAAATGGCCATTTAAAAGAATCAAATGTGTATTCTAGAACTGAAAAAAACTAAGAACACAATAGATCATGCTAAGGTCTGAACGTGTGCCCCTCCCACCCAGATTCCTTTGTTGAAATGCTCGAGGAGTTAGGGCCTTTTCAAAGTGATGAGCCATGAGGGTAGAAGAGAATCCTACTAGTGACAGAGGAGAGCACTGTCCTTATAAAATGAGGCCTCGGTGAGGCACTGTGGCACCTGCCTGTAATCCCAGCTACTCAGGAGGCTGAGGCAGGAGAATTGAAAGTTCAAGACCAACCTAGGCAATTTATTTATTTATTTATTTTATTTTTTTGCAGTGCTGGGGATTAGAACCCAGGGCCTTGTGCGTGTGAGACAGGCACTCTACCAACTGAGCTATATCCCCAGCCCCAACCTAGGCAATTTAATGAGACTCTTATCTCAAAATAAAAAATAAAAAGAGGGATGTAGCTCAGTGGTAGATTACCCCTGAATTTAATCCCCTGTACCTCAAAACAACACCTAAAAAGTCAAAGAGAGCTCAAACCTTTTCTGTGTGAGAACACACAGCCAGGCATCATCTGTGAACCAGGAAGGAATCCTTATCAGACACTGATCTGTCTGAGCCGTGACTGTGTACTTCCAGCTGCAGAACTAAGTAAATATCTTGTTTTTAAACACTCAGTCCATGGAATTTTTTTATAGCAGCCTGAGTGGATCAAAACAATGGGTTTTAGGCCGGGCGTGGTGGCACACGCCTGTAATCCCAGTGGCTCAGGGGGGCTGAGGCAGGAGGATTTCGGGTTCAAAGCCAGCCTCAGCACGGGCAAGGCACTAAGCAGCTCAGTGAGACCCTGTCTCTAAATAAAATACAAAATAGGGCTGGGGATGTGGCTCAGTGGCCAAGTGCCCCTGAGTTCAATCCCCAGTTCCAATTAAAAAAAAAAAAAAAAAAAAAATGGGTTTTAAATTAGATTAAACAGCTGAGTAGAGAATTAGTAAATTGGAAGACAGATTAGAAGAAAGTATCTGTTCTGAAGTATGAAGACACCAGGGATGGGAAATACAGAACACAGCTTGAAAACCCAGAGGATGCACAGTGAAAAGGTTTGTAATTTAATTCCCAGAGTAGAAGAAATGTAATAAACACAATATTTGAAAAGAATGACAGGATTTTTCAAAAAATCTTAGAAGATGTTGAGCCACAGATTTTTTAAGAATTGCTGTGAATCCCAACTAGAGAACCACCCCTAAGTATCCTGGGGCAGAGAGCATGAAGCAGGGACAGTTCTGCCCACCCCCACCCCCACCCCCACCCCCATCATCATCATCATCTCTCCCCAGACAGTGTCCTGAGTCTGACCCCTAGCTATAGCAGGTACAGCCATGGGATGCAGGACCTGTGCCAACCTCGGGCTCACAGCAGGCAGAACATGCATGGATTTGGAGTCCCTGCAGCAGTATAGCCTTGGGGCAGAGAGCAAATGAAGCTAAGAGACCAAATTTCCAGCATGAACTCACTGGGGGAGAGGCCAGAATTCAAACAGAAGACTGTGGGTACCTTTGATCTGATGCAGGCATTAATGGGTAGGTGGGTGAGGGGAGGATTCACAGAAGCCTCTGGTTGAGAAATGGGACCTTGAAATGTTGGCATCGCATGCTGGGCTCACCTGGAAAGCTGATGATCACACACGCACACCCCCTCCCCCAACTATGTGCTCAGTTGAGTGGTCCCTGAACAGGCCCCTTTCATTGTCAGTCACAGCTGCAAATCTGTGTCTGGTGCTGGGCAGGGTGCAGAGCAGTGTGGGCAGGAGAGCTCCTGGGGAAGGGTGCCTGATGGTTCACAGGGAGCACCCCCTTGAGTGGGGAGGGTGCTGGGAAACCACCATGCTGAGAAGTGGGATGGGGCTGACCTCCTCCAGTAACTGCCCGTCTGCTCCCCTGCAGGACCTCCTCACTTCGGTGGAACTCAGGCACCAAGGAGCGCATGCTCATCAAGGTCGCTGACAGGGAGCCCAGCTTCTTCACCCCCCAGGGCAATGGCTACTCTCCAGATGGCCAGCCTGGGGGCCGTCCGCGCAGACCCTCTGGCAGCCAGCACTCACCCAACCTGCAGACATTCACCCAGGACTCAGAAGGCACTGTCTTCTTCCCTGAGAGGCGACCCTCGCCCTTCCTGAGAAGGGCTGAGCTCTCTGGGAGCTGTTCCCCACTGCTTACACAGCCCCGAAAGTCCTCCAGCGACTCACAGCCCTCCTCTCCCCGCTATGGCTATGAGCCCCCTCTCTATGAGGAGCCCCCTGTGGAGTACCAGGCCCCTATCTACGATGAACCCCCCATGGATATGCAGTTCGAGGCTGGTGGCCCTTACCAGACTGGCTCCCCACAGAGGTCACCCAGCCGCAAGCCCCGCCCCTTCCTTTCTGGGGCCAAGCAGTCCCCTGCCTCGCCCTCCCAGCAGCTGGTGCGCACCAAGCAGAAATGCCCTGAGCGCTTCCTGAGCCTGGAGTACAGCCCTGCCGGCAAAGAGTATGTTAGGCAGCTGGTGTATGTGGAGCAGGCGGGCTCCAGCCCCAAGCTGCACACAGGCCCCCGGCACAAGTATGCACCCAACCCAGGCGGTGGCTCCTACTCACTGCAGCCCAGCCCCTGCCTGCTGAGGGATCAACGCCTGGGGGTCAGGTCTGGAGACTACAGCACCATGGAGGGACCCGAGCCCCGACTGGGCCAGCTCCCCACACCACTGCCCCCAGCCCAGGAGGACACCATGTCTTGGTCCAGCCAACAGGACACCATGTCTTCCACAAGCTATTCCCCAGGTACACGCAAGAGGAAAAGCAGAAAGCCCTCTCTGTGCCAAACTCCTGGCGCCTCCTCCACAGATGGCCCAGGGGACCTGCTGGGTGAGCAGCCCCTGGCTGAGGAGCACTCCCCCTGTGGGCCCAGCCTTGCTTCGATGAAGCATGCAGAGGCCGAAGTAGACGCAACTCGGGTTGTGGCCGAGCCCTTCCTCGCACAGGCTCGACTGGCCTGGGAGGCACAGCAGGCCCACTTCCACATGAAGCAGAGGGGCAGCTGGGACTCCCAGCAGGATGGCTCTGGCTATGAGAGTGATGGTGCTGTGCCACTGCCCATGCCTGGACCTGTGGTTCGCGCCTTCAGTGAGGATGAGGCGCTGGCACAGCAGGATAGCAAGCACTGGAAGCGGAGCACCTTTGAGAAGCTCGGCTTCCCCCAGATCCTGCTGGAGAAAAGCGTCTCTGTGCAGACCAACCTGGCCTCACCAGAACCTTACCTCCACCCCTCACAGGTGAGGAGTACTCGGTGGGCAGACGGGGACCCTGGGCTCACGAGACCCCTAGGCCCAGCCTAGAGCTTAGGATCAGCTGCAGGCAGAGTGGGGCTGAGCGCATTTGGCATCCGTGAGGTGAGTGTGCCGCTGAGCACGTATAGAGCCTAGCCTCTGAATGACCAGCACACCACTGGCAGGGAGGGCACCTTCAGGGAGCACCCCACTGAGGCCACCCCGGACTTCCCGGGCCTTGGCCTCCAGGTCAGAGCAACTGGGGGCAGCTGGTAATGAGCACTGGGACTGGTGTGGAGCATCAGCATTCTTTGGTGGCTTCAGAACTGTCTCCAAGCGAGTGTCCCTCAGGCAGGAAGGAATTACTGCTGGTGAGGCAGTGACTGGGTGGTTCCCAGATATCGCAGCCATAGCTGGAGCTAAAGCCAAAGCCCAGCCTGCTGTGTCCTCCCCAGACAGTGCTGAGCACACATCAGTCAGTGCCCCACAGAACCCACAGGTACTTCTGTTCAGCAGTCTGTACCTGAGTGTCCACCTGCAGGTCTTCCCTTCTGGAGACCACCAGGTCATTCAGACTTGATGGCTGTAATGTCCTCGTTCCAGCTTCTAGCTTCCACCTTTCACCCTGGTTGATTACAGACACAGGCCAAGCCTGAGGCTGGCCTGGCATTTGTTTAGTTTGCCCAGTGGTCCCAGGTTCCAAGGATGGTAGAGTGAGAATCTTAAGGCCTCCTGGAGGTGTATGGCAGGCCCACCTCTGCCCTGCTGGGGAAGGCCTCTGTGGCCCTTGGGTAGCCGGCATCCTGGGCCCTCCAGGCTGGTGAGCTCAGAGCCACATCCTACATCCAGTCAGACTTCCCGTCTGTTGCTCATAAACTGGCAGGATGACAGGACAGATGGAAGAGGCAACTTTGGGAAACATTGAGCAGGCAGAAAGTCACCACTAATGGAGTGGGCAGGTCAAGAGCAGGACAGAGGGAGAGGCCTGCAGGGTCCAAGCCCCAGGGCAAGCACTGGGGTCATGCAGAGATGGGAGCAGGGCCTGAGAGCCTCACCTGTGGAAGCTGGGACACTCGCACCTCCTTAGAGGTGCAGGGTAAGTCTGGTGTCTCTGCCTTCCCCTGCCCTCTTTCCCTGGGTACCTGACAGTGCAGCTGCCCTGCTCCGCCCCCCTAGGGTTTGAAGCTCAGCTTCTTGGCTAGTCGATAGACTGGCCATGCCACACCTGGCTGGCTCACACATCTTGGGACTGTAATCCAAGTGGGCCCAGCTGCCCACACCACCCCCACCCCTGATGGCCCAGCCCATTTGTCCTTCCCAGTCTGAGGACCTAGGTGCCTGTGCCCAGTTTGAGAGCAGCCGGCAGAACCGTAGCGCGATGCCCAGCTCCAGCTGTGTGTTCCCCACCTTCACACTGCGCAAGCCCTCCTCAGAGACAGACATCGAGAACTGGGCCTCCAAGCACTTCAACAAGCACACCCAGGGCCTCTTTCGACGGAAGGTGTCTATCGCCAACATGTTGGCCTGGAGCAGTGAGTCCATCAAGAAGCCTATGATTGTGACCAATGACCGCCACGTGAAGAAGGAGGCCTGTGAGATCTTCAAGCTGATCCAGATGTACATGGGAGACCGGCGGGCCAAGGCAGACCCACTGCATGTGGCCCTCGAGATTGCCACCAAAGGCTGGAGCGTGCAGGGCCTCCGGGACGAGCTGTACATCCAGCTGTGCCGGCAGACCACCGAGAACTTCCGCCTGGAGAGCCTAGCCCGTGGCTGGGAGCTCATGGCCATCTGCCTGGCCTTCTTCCCACCCACACCCAAGTTCCACTCCTACCTGGAGGGCTACATCTACCGGCACATGGACCCTGTCAATGACACCAAAGGTAAGGCCCAGTATGCAGGACCCTTGGCACCCCCAGGGTCTGCTGCAACTGAAGTAAGGGCTCTGGAGAGGGCTTCCAGCCATCCTAGGCAACACCTGTCCAGTCCCCTATCCTCACACCCCAGCAGACCTGGCTCCACACAGGAGTGGCACTTCTTAGAAGAGCCATGTCCCCTGAGAGACCCCATACCTTGGCTTTGGATGGTTTGAGGGCATCCTCAAGGCTTCCCACCATGGCCTTGAGGTAGATTCTTCCAGGGCCCTGAGCATAGCCCTAGGCAGCCCTGGCAGATGAGGGCTTATGGCCTCCTGTCTCAACCAGCTGGTGTCTACTCTGCTCTAAGCCCTCCATGGCTGGTTGCCCTCCCTGTGAGGGAAAGCATGACCAGACCCTTCATGCCTGCCCAATCTGGCTTCTGTCATCATGCAGTATGAGGGCAACTGTGCCATGAGGCTCAGGCCATGTGTTCTAGGCAGGGAGGGGCATGGTGGCCCCAGTCCCTCTGCCACACCTCAACACAGGCTTCCTACACACAATCTGTGGAGACCAGCCAGCCTCTGGGGCACTGTGAGCTGAGCTGCCCGGAGGGCCAGAGGTTCAGGCGAGCACAGGTGGCCACTTGCTGGTGGCTGCTGAGTGTCAAGTACAAGGCCCCCAAGGGGATGTACTAGGTCTTTTGGGCCCAGGCCATGGTCTCTCAGCTGGGCAGCACCCCTGTTATAAACCTAGTGGACAGCCTAAGCCCTGGGCTGGACAGACTGGGCATGGGGCAGGACACAGGCAGCCCCAGGCTGTTACCCACATGATGCTTGTGAGCATCTGCAGCCGTAGAATTGACAGCCAGACGTGCTAACCTGTGTTCCAGTGCTTGCACACACATGCACATGCACCCCTGCCAGGACGGACGTGCCAGCTCCTCTGGGTGTCCAGTCTCTGCCTAGGTGGAAACTGGGATCCCCACAGTCTATGGACTGGGATCCCCACTCCGGTCTCTCACTGCCATGGGCCTAAGTGTGCATGCAAACATGGGGTGGGAGTTTCTGGGAATGGTGCGTTAGGCACAGGAACCACCAGCTCCTCAGACACTTGTGGACAGTTTTGGAAAACATGCGATTTCTGCCATGTGTGCCTTTACAACACACATCCCAGCAGATACAGAGCCTGACCTGGGGCCTGGGCTGCAGTGGGGCCTTGGGGTCCCCACTCCTTGATCTTCTTGAACGTTTCTAGGAGCTGGTGGAGTCCAGGGGCTTCCTGTCACCCACCTTGGCTTCTTGTGAAGGGGCCTTGAAATGTGCCTAGAGCTGGAGGCTGTGGAAATGTGTCTCCACGGCTCGGCACAGCATGGGCCTGGAGTCCAGACTGAGTGGGGCAGTAGTTGGGAAACAGTCAGAGGCCTGAGCTTCCTGGCTCTGCCTGGGCCAGTGGACAGCAAGCATGTGGCTGTGCCATCCCACCATCCAGAGCTTCCCAGAGGAGTTTGTGCTTCATGCCCTGTGCAGGATCCCCCGGAACGCCCCTCATACCAAGGAATGTATGCTTTTCTCCTAGAGTCTCCCACCCACAGGGCCCTGTCTTGCACATAAAAGGGAAGCAGGCTTAGCTTCAAGGCTGCTATATAAGGGCTACAAGGTCTCAGAGGACCATGTGGGCTCGGGGGATGGGCTCCGTGTGATTCTGCCAGCATCCAGACTGTGGCACAGTCTGCGCTCAGCCAGAACCCCATCTCTACTGCTGGGGACCCCATCCTAGATTTGCCTGTCCAAGGTTGTACTCCACCCTGATCTCAGAGGAAAGAACTCCACACACAAGGTGACCATCCCTCTTCAGCATCCCTTCAGGCCTCATGCTTCCTCCAGCCAGCTCCCGGTCCCTGGGGAATTCCAGTGTTCACGTGCAAGCAATATTGGTCAAGAATGTGGATATTGGACTGGGTTGTGGCTCAGTGGTAGAGCGCTTGCCTGGCATGTGTGAGGCACTGGGTTCGATTCACAGCACCACATATAAATAAATTAATTAAATAAAGGTTTATCAATATCTAAAAAATATTTTTAAAAAAGAATGTGGGTACTACTGGGTGTGGTAATGACACCTATAATCCCAGCTACTCAGATGGCCAAGACAGGAGGATAGCTAGTTTAAAGCCAGACTCAACAACTTACCAAGACCCTGTCTCAAAAGAAAAAGGGTTGAGGTTGTAGCTCAGTGTGGCAGAGTGTCCCTGGGTTCAGTCCTAGTATGAGAAGAAAAAAAAGAGCAGGGATCCTGGCTGCCTTATCAGCCCAGAAAGATGTGCTCTAGAGGGATCAACAGGCTGACCACACAGCACCTAGAAGAAGGAGAATGCAGCAGAGGGGCCGTGATGAGGGCAGAGATCAACCTGACTCCTGGGACTGGCGCTGGCACTGGCACTGACCCTGGCCCTGGCCCTGGCCCGGAACCACTTGCCTTGGCCTCAGGAACCTTGATCAACCTGTCCATCAGCATCTGTGTGACCTCCACTCTATGGTCACCACCCCAGGACCAAGGCACCATGAGGTGACTCCCATTTAACCTTGTGTCTTGCATGGTAGCACCTTCATATCAGGCACTAGGAGGTATCTCCCGGTTGTCCTCAGGAGCCCCTCAGACAGAGTAGCCCAGGTGTAGAGGGTGCTTGGCCCTGGATCAGGAAGCTGCAGGAGCCAGGTGCTATGGAGCACAGCTGTGACCCCAGCAACTCGGGAGGCTGAGGCAGGAGGAAGGGCTAGGCATGTAGGTCAGTGGTAAAACACCCTGGTTCAATATTCAGTGTCCACCCCCCCACCCAAAAAAAAAGAAAGAAAGAAGAAAAAGAAGTTGCGAAAGAAGTCCTGCAGATGCTGTGGGAGACTGTAGCCGAAAGCGATTCTGCTACTTGTCAAGCTTCGTGCTTTCAGTAAGACATCTGGTAAAGCATACCAAGAAGTAAGCAAAAGAACAGAGATAATGAAAATGGTAGTAGAAACCAGTGAAAGGGAGTACAGAACAATAGTTGATGAAACAGAAAGCTGATTCTTGATAAATCTACAGCCAAACTGATGAGGACAGAATGAGAGAAGATGTGAATCACCAGAACCAAGCAGGAGAAGTTACCACAGATCCTACAGGTGTTGAAAGGGTAATGATGAAATATAGTAAACCGTATGCTAAGAATTCAAAATGGACAGATTCCTCAGGTGACATGGGCTTCCAGAGGTCACTCAAAAAGAAACACCCAGAAAAGTCATATGTCCATTAAGAAAATTAAATTTGTACCTAAAAACCTTCTCACAAAGAAAATTCCAAGCCTCAATGTCTTCACTGGTGAATTCTACCTAACACTTTATTATTTATGCAATTCTGTGGAATGTCTCCCAGAAAAATGAAGTGAAGGAAATGTTTCCTGATTCATTCTGTGCTAAAATTAGAGAAGGACATTACAAGAAAGAATCCCTCATGAACAAGGAAGCAAAATAATTAGCATTTAGCAGGTTGAGTCCAACAGTATGTAAAGAAGGTAATACATCTTGATCAAGTGGAGTTTATCCAAGGAACACAAGAATGAACAATCAGTTCAGCCAGGGGTAGTGGCACACACTGTCATCCCAGTGACTCAGGAGAATCTCACATTCAAGGCCAGTCTCAGCAATTTTGCAAGGCTCTGGCTCAAAATAAAAATTAGAAAGACTGAATATATAGATCAGTGGTAGAGCACCCCTGAATTCAAGGTGCAATCCCCAGGATGGGGGGAGAGGAGCAATCAATGGAAATGGAAACAACATATAGCAAAGTAAAAAAGAACATACCATCTCAGATAATCCAATATTCCATTTTTGAGAAGAACTGATCAAACTAGGAAGAGAAA
Source organism: Glaucomys volans (assembly GCA_020662805.1). NCBI lineage: Eukaryota > Metazoa > Chordata > Mammalia > Rodentia > Sciuridae > Glaucomys > Glaucomys volans. Next base: position 69,031 of record JAJEJO010049348.1, on the reverse strand, counting down.
GGAATCTCTTCACTCTGCTTAAAGACATTAAAAACCTACCTGGACTGGGGTGTGTGGCTCAGTGGTGGAGTCCTTGCCTAGCATGGAGGAGTCCTGGGCTCCATCCCCAGCAACTCCAAAACAAAAAACAGCTACAATACCCAAAAGGAATTTTTAAAGCAGGATCCAGGCACACACCTGCATGTGTTCATAGCACCCAGCAGGTGGAAGCAGCCCAGGGTCCATCCATAGAGAAATGATAAGCTACATGTACAATGAAATGCTGATACATGCTGCAGCATGAATGAGCCTTGAAACAGGCCGACAGACAGAAGCCAGACCCACAGCAGCAAACCTTGCATGTTACCACTTATATCTAGAGTAGGCAGATTGATACAGACAGAAAGCGGCTTACGCAAGGTGAGAGGGGAGATTTAATGCTTCATAGGTACTGATCTAGCTTTGGAAGATTAAAGGGTTTTGGAGATTTGGTGACAGTTGTATAATGTGAATATAGTTAATGCCACTGAATTATACTTAAAAAATGGTTCAGAGGCTAAATTTATGTTTTTTATTTTATCACAATTTAAACACACCCACAACAGACATCATACTTTTACTGGCCAGAGAGTGAATGCTTTCCACTAGCAAGAGGAGCAGGGCTAGGACCTTCAGTCACACCCCATCTGCTTAGCATCACACTGGAGGTCGAAGCCAGACCTCAAGTCATGATAAGAGGTAAAAGTGACCCATGTTGGAAAGGAGGTATGCAGTTGTTTTATTCACAGTATAACCTGCAGAAAGCTACCAGAACCACTGGGTACAGGACCCATTACAGGGTATAGGATCAAAGTGATGGACTTCTATATGCTAGCAACAAGCTATAGGAAACAGGTTTTAAAATACCATGTGCAAGAGCATTTACAAGTATGATAACTAGAAGAGCAATCTGACAAAAGATGTGTGAGACCTCTACACTGAGAAGTACAGAACATCACTGAACGTAAGAACTGAACAAAGGGGAAGCACACCATGTTTATGGATCTGAGACTCAATGCTGTTAAGATGTCGTTTCTGTACGAATTGATCTATAGATTCAATCCTAATCAAACAATTTTTTTTTATTTTAGAAAGTGACAGGCTGAGCTGGGTGCAGCGATGCATAACTATAATCCCAGCGGCTTGGGAGGCTGAGGCAGGAGGATCGAAAGTTTGAGCCCAACCTGGGCAACTTAGCAAGACCCTGTCTCAAAAAATAAAAAGAGGTGGGGGGATATAGCTCAGTGGTAAAGCACCCCTGGGTTCAGTCCCTGGTGCAATAAAAAAAAAGTGACAGGCTGATTCTAAACTTCATGGGAAATGTAAAAGCCCTAAAATAATAACCAAAGCCCTTGAACAAAGAAGAGCAAGCCTGTTGGAGCCACACCTGCTGGCTTGTTAACAGCCGCAGTGTCAGGAGAGGGCACCATGTGGCATCCAGGTGGATGTGGTCTTGGAGCAGGACAGAGGTCCCAGAAGTATACCCACCTGAGTGCTGGGCGTTTTCCTCAGGGGGAGGGCAGCTCAGTGAAGAAAGAGCAGCTTTCCCCAGTGGTGCCGGGACACCTGCACAGGCAAATCCAAACAAGACAGTTCAACGCTGCTTTACCCTGTCTGCAAAAAATAACTCAGTGGATCATAAACTAAAATATAAAACCAAAAACAGCTGAGCACGGTGGCTCACACCCGTAACCCCAACAGTTCACGAGGCTGAGGCCTGAGTACTGCAAGTTTAAAGCCAGCTTCAGCAACATAATGAGACCCTACCTCAAAATGAAGTAAAAGTGACTGGAAATGTAGCTCAGTGGCAGAGCGCTTGCCTAGCATGAGTGAGGCCCTGGGTTAAATTTTTAAATAATTAAAACCTAAAATAATAAAACTTCTAACTTGGAGAAAATCTTTGTTTTCCTGCATTAAGCAAATATGTTTATGTAATACCAAAAGCACTATCTATAAAAGAAAAACATTGATAAATTGAACTTTTACCAGGTGCTGTGGCACATGCCTGTAATCTTAACTCAGGAGGCTAAGGCCAGCCTCAGCAACTTAGTGAGATCCTGTCATGTACGAGGAAAAACAGCAATTTATATATATAAAATATAAGGGCTGTTGTGTATCTCAGTGGTAGAGCACCCCTGGATCCAGTCTGCAGTACCTGGGGTGGGGGTCCTACAAGACAATTAAGGCAATGCGGGGTTGGAAGTGTAGCTAGCTCAGTGATGGTGTGTGAGGGGCTCTGGGTGGTAAGTGGAGGCATCAGTGTGAACTCAGGTTTAGCTTAATGTGGACACACATGGATATATACAAAACACTGCAGGTCTCTGCACTTACAGGCTAGAAGACTCACATGTCCTTGCTATCAGCTGAGATGACCTAGCATCGGGGACATCGCCACCTAACACCTCGATCATGGTTTCTACAGGCCACTTTCCATGAAGAGGAACTGTAGTTCCTCTTGGGGAGGTGACTGATTGTAGACCAGTAAGCCACAGTTTAAAAAAAAAAAAAAGGGGGGGGGGACAGAGCAATAATGGGAGCTGTCAAAGGGACACAAGGCATCTGAAAGAGCTCCTGTGGTGGAGCTGGGACAGGTAAGCAGTAAAACTGTCACGAGGATTATGACCCAAAGTTCAGAATGAATGTCCACAACTCTAGCCCAACCCCTGCGAGTGACTTCCCTCCAGAAAGCACATCGTGGAAAGGGAGAATATCTTCACAGTGTAGAAACCTGACAGGCGTGACCTCAGCGGTGGCCAAGGTCCCTGGGGACAACACAGAACTGTTGTGCAGCCCCTCCTCCTCTAGCAGCAGCACCCAAGTGGCCACTCCCCTGTTTCTGTTGGCTTTCTTCTGGAGGGCAGGATGGGCTGTGCATCTCCAGCTCAGGAGCCAGGGCAGCCCCAGGCTTGCTGTCAGCAGAAGACTGTGAGCCCGTTGGGCCCCCTCAGTGCTGCCCAGTCCCTTCCCTGCACCTTCCTGCTTACCACTGGCGCAGCAAGCCAGGCCTCTGATCACATGATGCCAGAGGGCCCTGGTACCTCACAGCCCTGGGTGTGCACATGCCTGCACATGGCACCCACCCACCGACACATGTACCCAGCTGGATGGGGACAGCCCCCAACAGGCCCAGGGGCCTCCTTGCCACCAAGTGCGGGAACCACATGGGCGCTGGTTCCTGGCTTGTGTTCTGTGGTCCTCATGGTTCTGTTTGCTCCCCAGTGACACAGCACATAAAAGAGCTCCTGGAAAGGAACACTAAGAAGAAGTCCAAATTGAGAAAGAAACCCAAGCCTTATGTTGAAGAGCCGGATGGTAGGGCTCCTCAGTCCTGGACGCTGCCTCTGCAAGCTCTGCTCTCCAGCCTTGGCCGCCTGGCCTTCTCTTCTCTAACCGCTTCTGGGCTGGGGGAGGGACACTAACCTCAGACCTGGACCTCCTCAGCGTTCCGGAGGCCTAGGGTGACTGACAGGATCCTGGAGAGGCTGGGCCTGCCCTGCCCCTCTCTTGGTGGTGCCCGGAACAATTCCAATTTTGTTTGCTGGGTTATTGGTGGGCGGGGGGCATGAGGAATAGCCAGCCAGGGCCTGGAGGTGTCCCTGGGTGAGTGAATGTGCCCAAGCCAGGTAAGGCTCGCAGGGAGAGGGACACGGGGTACTCTGTGGCAACACGTTCCCAGCCCAAGGTCCCCCTGGGGCCAGGGAGCAGAGCCTGTCGTCCAGAAGTCAGCAAGGAATCTCCTCTCTTCCATGGTGAGGCCCTAGCATAGTCCCTAAGCTCAGGGGTCTCCCTGCCCTTCCCCTGGGCTCTGGCTCAGGACCCAGCCTGCCCAGTCTGTCCAGAGGTATGTATGGTTCTGCTAACATGTCAGGTCAGCCACCTCAGGGCCTCCAAGACCCAAGACCCAATACCCCCACCACCAGCTGTACACAACTGCTTTCCCCTCATCTGTCTGGATTCCTGCCTCCTGCTCTTTGCTTCACTCCCTCTGAAAAGCCCTCTGACTGCACATTGCTCGGGGGACACAGTGTTGGGAGCTTTCTGCAGAGGAGGCCTATGTAGAATGAACTCTTGGGCCAGCAGCAAGCTTCAGGGCTTGAAGGGACTCTTGTTGGCAAGGCCAGTATGGCATCTGCAGGGCAGGGGACTTGTCCTTACCCTGAGGCTTCTGAGGCTGCCCCCAGCAGGTTGTGCCAGAGCAGCTACAGTCCAGGGGTTAGATTCCAGACTATAGTCTTCTGGCCACTCATCTGGGACAGCAGTGGAAGGATCTCTGAGCTCCTGCCTGAGCCAGCCACTGGTGGTCTGGGAACTGGACAGATGCCAGCTGATCAAGAGAATCTTGTTGCTGCAGCTGGCAGGGCAGGGAGCAAGGTGCCTCAGGACCAGGGTTCAGATCCAATGAGGACAATGCAACCTGTATCAGATACAGAGAAGGGAACAGGCCTGCCCTGACCTCACCTGTACTCTTTGAGGGTTTATAACCTGGGCCTCTGGTATAGCAGCATGGACACTGCTTCTGTCCACCTGCTGTGGGCTAACCTGCATGCAGATAGGTGAAGGTGCTGACTGAGGTCCAAGTGGGGCAGATGGGTCAAGCAAGGCCAGATCGGGGGCACAGGAACAGAGCATCTTACACAAGTGAGGATCTCCCTAGGCTGACCATGGGCATTGCCCATTACATCCTGGGTGTAAAGCACCCCAGGACTCGGTCCATGCACCACAGCTGTGGTGCCTGCAGCTCTCTGCTAAGCACTGGGTGACAGAGTCTCAGCTCAGCCCTTCACAGGCACCGTCCCATCCTCCAAGAAAGGGGCACAGCTAGGCGCAGCAGTGCACACCTGTAATCCCAGCAACTCCAGAGGCTGAGGCAAAAGGATCACAAGTTCAAAGCCAGCCTCAGCAACTTAGGAAGGCCTCAAGCAACTTAGTGAAACTTTATCTCAATAAATGAAAGGCGGGGATGGAGCTGGGAATGAGACTCTGTGGTTAAGTGTCCCTGGGTTTAATCTCTGATACTAAGAAACTAAGGCTCAGAGATCATCAACTGAGAGGTAATGACCCCAGGATGCTATCCTGGTTCAGGCCCAGGCTGAAGACCTGGGTGCTTGCTTTAGGGACAGGAAGCAGCCCTTCCACTACCCCCAGGCCTCTCCTGCCCAGTGAGCAGTTGTCCTCACTGCAGGGCTGAACCAGGGCCCAGCAGCTTCTCCACCTGCTGCTTCTTGCAAAGCCCCTCTAGGCTCAGTGTTGCAGTTGTGGCCTGAGGCTCATCTGCTTAAGCACTGTTCATTCCCCCAAAGTGAGAGGGCTACGGAATGTCCTGCACCAGAAGGATCCAGGCACTGTCTAGAGCTGGCTGAGATTAGAACCAGTACTTGCTGGGTCTTTGGGTCCCCAGGGACTTGGAGAAGATTGTCCAGGTTGTCTGCGAAAATTCTTTAATTGTCTTCATCTTGATTTAAGAATTCCCTTTCACAGATGCAAGGAAAGAGCCATTTTAGGATAACTAGGACAAAATGTTTTTTCATGAACTAATACATTTGTGTTTTCTGAACTGAGTCTAAGGACCCCTGTGTCCTCAGACATTCACAGAAACTACTTCCGTTTGAAGAAGGCAAAGGTTATGAGGGCCTGGATCTAGAGGCCTCCCTTACACCCTGGCAGGCAGCAGGTGTGGGGCGGGGCAGCACCTTCTAGAGCAGGGTCTCATGCCCAGAGACACATGGTTCAGGCTGCCTGCCTGTCCCCTGCTTCTGGCATCTTCTCTCACCTGCCTCCCCACCCCTTTCCTGCTTAGGCCAGTACACATCCAGTTCCTAAGGGAGGGGTTGCCTGGGCCTTCTCTTTCTCCCACTTGCACTGTCTTGGCCTTTCTGCCTGTCACTCCCAGACCCTCCAGGACTTCCAGCTAGAACCTCTGCTGCTGGGAGGCTGAGTTGCAGAAGGCCCCTCCCTTGAAGAAGGAGGCCTGGTCCCCAGGCTCAAGGAGCCCAAAGGTGATCCTGCCATCGCACTGCACTCTCATGGGGGAGAGCGTGCTGGTTCAGGGTGCTGCTGTCTGCTCCATACTTCCTCTTCCACTGTGGCCTAAAATGGGGGCCTTAGTTTCCTTGACCCTCACTCCCACCCCATGTCCAGACAGCCCTGGACTGACCAGGGCCCCTAGCTGGAGACCAGGGCTGCAGGAGAGCTGTACCTGCCTTCCAGTAACTCACTGCTCTCCACAGTGTGGTGTCTTGTCCAGGAACTTCTTCCCAGGGCCAGGGAGGGCAAGGGAGGTGTGGAGACCTTAGGGTTCAGGGTTTTGCCCTGTCCTGCCTGCGTCTTCATACAGGGAAGCAGCTTGGTCCCCAGCCTGGCCCTCCTGTTCTGGGTGGCCATGGAAGGGCTGGGTGGGCTGGCAGAGGGGCTCCTCCCATAGTCTGGCCCCTGGAAGTGAGAAGAGCCTCTCTACTTGGGGCTCTGCTCTGAAGGACATTACCTAAGAGTGGGAGCTACTGTCTTTGTCAGGGGTGGGCAGAAGCCTAGCCAGGCCACCCATTCCCCAGGGCCCCTGCAGGTGCTGCCCTCTCTTAGCCCCTGCACCCTGCACATCCACCCTAGGCTGATTGGCACCCATTCTTTTCCAGGGGTGGCGATAAGCACCTACGCCAAGTATTGCTACCACAAGCTGCAGAAGGCAGCCCTGACAGGGGCCAAGAAGGTACAAACACTGGGAGGAGCAGCCCAGCCCAAGAGTGGTGGGGAGGTGTGAGGCTGGGGAGTGCTGGCTGGCAGAGCAGAGGGTGCTGCCAGGGTGCACCTAGGCAGTGGGCCAGGAAGGCTTCAGGGGCCACCTCCTGCACCATACCCCTTTCCCATGCCTGGACCCCCATTTCAGGAAAGGTGCAGGCAAACTGATGTGTCCTGGGCAGGGCCAGGGCATCAAGGGGACTTCCCACATGAGGTGGGCCAGCTGCCTGGCTATGCCCAGCCTGCCCTCGTGCATGGGAGGGACAGCAAGGGAACATCCTGACTGCACCAACTCAAGAAACCAGCTGGTGTGGTGAAGTGCAGGAGTTGGGTACAGCCATGGCAGGCCACGAGACGTCCCCCTGGAGGGGACCCTCAGCCTGGCAGGCTCAGGCTGCAGGGTGGGCCCAGAAGAGACCCTGCTTTTGCATTCTCTGGGAGCCTGAGCCCTTCCTGCCAAGCCCCTCTGACTTGAATTTGAGGCCTCAGTTACAGCATGCAGCTGGACTTTGTTCTTTGGCTCTGGCCTTCCTCCCACCCTTGTCCAGGAAGTAACTTGAGCCCCCTGTACCTATTCCAGTCAGGTGGCCCCTTCCCCACTTCCTGTTCTGATATGTTGCTCCAGCCACTCTGGCCCATCTCATTCTTAAGCCCTGCCAGTCAGGCTTCAGAAGCATCACAGATCAATGGACCTGGCCCCCACTGTGGTCCCTGACAGCCCAGACTGACCCATCCACCTTCCTGCATGGCCAGGGGACCCACTTTGGGTGCTGTAGGTGGCCCAGCACCTACAGCTTGGTGACTTGGTGGCCAGGGTTCTGGGACTGCTCCTGGCTCTGGTTAGGGAGGAGAAGTCCCTAGGGGTTGTTGGGGGAGGGCCAGGCCAGACCAGGACAGAAGAGCCTGGCTGTCTTCACAGGGGCTGAAGAAGCCCAACGTGGAGGAGATCCGGCACGCCAAGAATGCCGTGTTCAGCCCATCCATGTTTGGCAGTGCACTTCAGGAGGTCATGAGCATGCAGAAGGAACGTTACCCAGACCGGCAGCTGCCCTGGGTACAGACGCGGCTCTCCGAGGAGGTGCTGGCACTCAACGGTGACCAGACGGAGGGCATCTTCAGGTGCCATGTCAACCCTGGTCCCTGGATGTGGGGGACACAGGCTTGTGTCCACCATGCATCTCTGGTGGCCCATCAGGCCTGCTTCCATGCCCCTGCCTCAGAGCAGATGGAAGGGTGGGCCATCTTGTGAAAGCTGATCCTGAAGGCCATGTGGCCAAGAGAGGAATTTCAAGGCCCATCCCTTCAACCCCAGTATGGCAGCACAGCCACCAGAGATGTTCCCTCTACAGAAATGGCCACCAGGGGTCCAGAGGGTGCTTGGCCTAAGATGTGAGTCCCAGAGGTGAGGTCAGTTAGCCAGCAGAGCATTGCAGCAGCTCAGCAACCCAGCTCACCATCCTCACCTGTGAACAGGGCTGCAGAAGCCCCCATTGTGACTTGCCTCTCAGGAGCAGGGCTGCCCAAGCTCCTGAAGGAGTTGTCTCCCCAATCTGGGAAACAGGCTTGCAAGCTTGGGCCTTCCCGGCCTGCAGAGGGAGGTACGTGCACAGCAGAGCCTGCAGAGGGTCCAGGAAGGGATGGTCTGGGAGACCCCACACCCCTGATCCAAGCCCTGGGAAGAAGACTAAAGGGGGCAATGAGGCCTTGTCACGGCACCCCCAGTGGGAAAGGGCCTTGAGGGTCTGTACCACCCTTGCCCTCCCGCCTGAGACCTGCCCTGTGCTCTGCAGGGTGCCTGGAGACATTGATGAGGTGAATGCTCTGAAGCTGCAGGTGGATCAATGGAAGGTGCCCACAGGCCTGGAGGACCCGCATGTCCCAGGTAAACCCCCAACCCACTCAGCACCACAGCACGCACTCCTCAGAGGGTAGATGGCCACTCACTCCTCCTGTCACCTGCTGTGTCATGACCCTTCTTCCACCATCACCGGTCAAATATTACTGGACTGCACCCCTTCTCAGTCCACCAGCACGCTGTCAAATTGTCAAGATGATAGGTCTCATGCAAAGCCAACTTTGAAGGAGACCATGCCATGGTCTTCCAAACTTGGACCAAATTTCCATCTTGGGAAAACTGAAAGGTCAGGATACTTTTATAAGAGAACAGCCAGGAAATACATACGTGAAGGTTTATTTAGCCTGTGACACAGCAGTGGCAGTGGTGGCAGACCTGGGCAGGAGACCCTTTCCAGACAGACCCTTTCCCTGCGGTCCTTGATGCGGTCCCAACGGGCTGCTAGGCCCACGGGTTCCCGGAGCAGGCCCACCTGAGCCGCCCTCGTCCGCAGCGTCGCTGCTGAAGCTGTGGTACCGGGAGCTGGAGGAGCCCCTGATCCCGCACGAGTTCTACGAGCAGTGCATCGCTCACTACGAGAGCCCCGAGGCCGCCGTGGCCGTGGTGCACGCGCTGCCCCGCATCAATCGCATGGTGCTGTGCTACCTCATCCGCTTCCTTCAGGTACCCGCGTCCTGCCCCACCCGTGCACGCCCCCCCCCCTACCCGCGGTCCCACCTGCCACGCCCTCCGTTCCGCCCCTCCTGCAGGTGTTCGTGCAGCCTGCCAACGTGGCCATCACCAAGATGGATGTCAGCAACCTGGCAATGGTGATGGCACCCAACTGCCTGCGCTGCCAGTCGGATGATCCGCGCGTCATCTTCGAGAATACCCGCAAGGAGATGTCCTTCCTGCGCGTGCTCATCCAGCACCTGGACACCAGCTTCATGGAGGGCGTGCTATAGCACGCGGGCACCACGGACAGCGGGCGGCGCTCGCGGGAGCAGGGGCCCTCCGGGGCAGCATGTCAGGCCCCGCCGGCCGCGGGCCAGCCGGCCCCGAGAAGTGCCTTCTGTTCCCCGGAGCCGAGCCGAGCGACACGGCCCTCCTGACCCGCCACGCCCCCGCCACCCCCGGGCAGGGCTCCAGGACCCCCGCTGCCCACCACCAGGCCGCGGTCCTGCGCGGGGAGGGCCCGAACCAAAGTCCTCGCGGCGGGCCGGGCGGGCAGGCACTCCTGGAGCGGCGGGAGAGTTTTCTTCGTGGTGTACCCGCGGGTCCAGACTCCACCCGCACCCAGCCCTCTTGTGCATAGAGACCTGAGTAGAGCGACAGACGTCGGGACTCGGTTTGCTAAGGATAGTTCTAACCCAGATGCTATTTATCTCCAGCCGTCCGCACCGTCCTCGTGCAGAGCACTCGCATCCTCCTTCCTCACCCGCGACCTCCAACCCAGCCCCACGCCGTGCGGCGACCCGCCCGGACTCGCCTGCGTTCGCGTTCTGGAATCAGTTCCGACTGTTGTCAAACTTAATTTCTCCCAGTTTTTATATATATATTTTTTAGAGTTGAGTTTTTATTTATTATTAAAACAGCCAGCCCTGCCGAGCCGGCCCCTGGACGGGCCTGGGCCTGCGGGCCACAGACGTGCTCTGACGCGTGGACCGAGGGACAGCGCTTCGTGTGAATAAAGTTCGTGTGGACACTCGCGCGCCGCCCTGGGTTCCTTCCGTCGCTGCGGGGGGCGGGGCGGGCGGGGCGAGGCCGGAACCCGAGGAACGAGGCCACGGTGCCGGGGGACGCCTGTTCGCGCAGCACCGTCCCTCGCCTGACCTGCCGGCCGCTTCCGGAGCGGGAGGATGTGGCGGACATGCGGGGCGCTGAGGGTTTTGGCCCTGGCCTTGGCGCGGTCGCGGGGAGCCCGGGGCTGCAGCGGGGAAGGGGGCGTCTCCTATACTCAGGGCCAGAGTCCGGAGCCCCGGACGCGCGAGTATTTCTACTACGTGGATCATCAGGGCCAGGTGTGTGGGTAACGAGGCAGGTGAGGGTCCCTGTGGGGGCGTAGCAGGAGCAGGGATCCGGGTGGGTCCAGGGGCGGGGCGGGACCGAGGGAGGGGTCCCCGTGGGTCAGGGGAGCGAGGGGGGAACCTGTCAAGTGCGTGAACCCAACTCTGCAGAACCCAGACAACCAGCTGGAAAGACCAGGGCCAGCCTCCCACCTGGGGAGGCGCCCTCCCCCTTTGTCATCACAGGGTATCCATCATGTCCCTGAAGGGGCAAGCCAGGTAGCCTCCGCGAAGGAGGTGACACGATTGATTAGAACTTCAAAGGAGGAGGGGAAAGCGCAAGGAAGCATTACCCGGGTTGCGGGCAGATGTCGGAAAGGCAGCAGCAGGGCCTGGGCACACTCGCCCCGCGCCGCCCTGCACCCCGTGCGCCCAGGCCTGGGCTCGACCTCCCCCCCACACCCATGGGGACTCTTTCATGGGCCACGACCTGTCCCCCTGCAGCTTTTCCTGGATGATTCCAAAATGAAGAACTTCATCACCTGCTTCAAAGGTACGGCTGCCCACCTTCCTTCGCCCTTCAGGACAGCGGAGGAGGGCTCTGCCCCGCCCACCACGGGGCCGACCCCGCTGTCCCAGCGAGGCCCGCGCCGGCCCTTGGTGTAGTCCCGGGTGAGGCGCCTGCCGAATGGTGAGCGGCCGCGCCCTCTGCTCCCCGCAGACCTGCAGTTCCTGGTCACCTTCTTCTCTCGCCTGAGACCCAACCGCAGCGGGCGCTACGAGGCCTCCTTCCCGTTCCTGTCACTTTGCGGCAGAGAGCGCAACTTCCTGCGCTGTGAGGACCGGCCCGTGGTCTTCACGCACCTGCTGACCACGGGCCGCGGGCCCCCGCGCCTCTCCTACTGCGGCGGGGGCGAGGCCCTGGCAGTCCCCTTCGAGCCGGCGCGCTTGCTGCCCCTGGCTGCCAACGGGCGCCTGTACCACCCGGCGCCGGAGCGCGCAGGCGGCGTGGGCCTGGTGCGATCGGCCCTAGCCTTCGAGCTCAGCGCTTGCTTCGAGTACGGCCCCGGCGCGCCCGGGCTGCCCTCGCACGTGCGCTGGCAGGGCCGTCGCCTCGCCCTCACAATGGAGCTGGCCCCGCTACTGCTGGCGACCCCGCGGTCCTGAGCTGCGGGCGGCTGGGGAGGTTCCTGCGCTCCGCCGGCCGAGTGCGCGTGCGCGCGGAGGTGAGCCGCGGGCCCTCCCCCCGCCCGCTGGCGCTGTCCGTGGTGCTGCGCGCGCCCGCCCTGGGTCTTGGCGAAGACCGCGCCGCCCCTCGCTCTTTGCTCGCGTTCCAGGAGTCCTCTCGATTGGCCCGCGCTCCCGACGTCAGGCCCGGGCCGCGGGCGCAGAAGGCGCGGGGCTCCGGTGCGCGTGCGCGCCCCGCCTCCCTCCCCCGACACCCCCGGCCGCTGCTGGAGCCAGGCCGCTGCGGGCTCGGCGGGGAGCCGCTCGCCGCCGGAGCGTCAGGTGAGGGGGCCCGGCCCAAGGTCACCGGGTTTGGGGGCGGGATCGGGGATTCCCCCCGGCTTGGACCCCCGAGCTCACCGAGAAGGGTGTGCGACCTGGCGCCGGGGAGGGCGCGCGGACACCACGCCCTCCACGAACGCGGCCTGCACCTAACTGCGCGGGAGGGGGAAAGGGGATATTTTGCGGGATCGCGGCGCCAGGTCTCAAGGACTACCCGGAGACCCTGGCTCGGGCCCCGCAGTATGCCCGAGAGAGGACACCAAGTGTCCCCAGACCCCTGCTCAGTCGAATTAGGGTTGGTCCGCTGGCAAAAGGACTTCTGGGCCCTCATCCGGGTCCCTCGTCCCTGTCCGGGCGGTCCTTCCACAAGGATGTGTCTCTAGGGGGTCCATGAGAGCTGCAGCGCCGAGCCATGAGGAGAAAACCAAGGCTTTACTGCTGGAGGCTGGGTGGGTGGGCGAGTCCTGGAGCTGGAGGCCACCCCATTGGTGCTCAGGGAGACTAATCTCATGGGCCCAAAGATTGTCCCCCAGCCCAGTTTCTTGGTGTTCACACACATCCTGAGACACCTGTCAACTGCCTCTGCCTGAGCCAAAGCTGTTCCATTAAAACTTTATTGCTGTGCTTACTCATCTCTCCTGATTTTAAATAATCACGTGAGCTACAGTTTAGGGCAAAATTGAAACAAACACCAAAGCCATTTGGCACCTTTCATCACGACTCACAGCATGGACACCTAGGTAACAGTACACTGTGGGCTTTGTCTTCCTTGGCTCCAAGAGGAGCAGGCTTCTCAGTCCCCATCATACCTTCAAAACTGGGCCCCATGTGCTTGGCACAAGACCCCAGCCTCCCCATCCCTAAGACCACAGGTGCATGCACATAGATCCCTGCAAGCCACGTGCTCCTTCCTATTCTCAGAGGTCATTGCTCCGAGGGCCTACTTAGAAAGCCACACTAGAAACCCAGTTGTGTGGCTGGAGGTATAGCTCAGTGGTGGAATATGTGCTTAGTTTGAGGCCCTGGGGTCAATCCTACACAAAAGCCTTATTGGTGACCTAAGGCCCCTCTCACACCCTAGCTTTCCAAGGACTCCACCTACCCCAAAGACAGAGACTTTTTCTGGGAGGCAGCCTAGGGAGCGTGGGCCCATAGCTCCTGAATTAACTTTCCTATTTGCCTCATCCTCCAATTCCTCTATAAGTTAGCTGAAGAAAAGCCCCAGCTCTAGCTGTCCATCTGGCTCCTCCCCCTGCCCAGGTCACCCTTCAACTCTAGACAGATGAACCACCAGGTGGAGCCAAAGCCTGCCTACTACTGGTGTTAACTCGGGAGTTCAAAGTGGGACCCCAGGTCTTGTTCTAAGGGCACGAAAGAGAGCTCTGCTTTGGACTGAGCCTTAGGTTCAAGCCAGTCCTCAGATGAAGACAAGGGGACATGCCTGCCCAGGGCCTATTTTCCCCTTCTGGTCCACGCTTGGGTAATTAGGTCCCAGACTTTGTTACCAGCAGTCCTGGGGCCCAGCTCTGGAGCCAAGGAGCTGGGTCCCCTGGATGCAGAGGGAGCTTGAACCAGCTGTGCCATGCTTGAGCAGAGGGCCCTCAGGACAGGCATGGGAAGGGGTCTGAGAATGGGTGGCTTTCCCCATGTGGCCACATCCTGAGGAAACAGGACACCAAAAATTCTCACCTTAACCCTCATGCCCTTGGTCTCGGTGTTTTTGTCAAGGAAACTAGAAAATGTTATTCATCAGTTTTTATTTGGGGGGCCTCAAGCAGGGTAGCCTTATGTGTGCTAGGCAGGTGCTGCCACTGAGCTACCTCCCCAGCATTTTAACTGATTTAAAACTTTTCAAAAGTTAGACACAGGTTGTGGGCCTCCACTTGTGCTCTCGGGCAGGCTTGGGAATGTTAGCCGAGGCCTGCCAACCTGTGTTTCAGGAGGTGCATCCCACCTGGGGCCAACCCTGGGGAGGCTCGCAGTCCCAGGCGGTTCTCTAGGGAAATGGCCCAGGGGGCTCCCGTGCTGCTGCTGCTGCTGCTGCTGCTGCCGCTGCCACTGCCACTGCCACTGCCTGGGCTCCCGCCCCTCGCCGCGGGCTGTCCCGCTGCCTGCCGCTGCTACAGCGCCACGGTTGAGTGCGGTGCCCTGCGGCTTCGCGTCGTCCCGCTGGGGATCCCCCCAGGGACGCAGGTGGGCACCATATGGGGCCAGCCAGGCCTCGGGTTGGAGCAGGCTGCGAGTGCCCATGGGATGGAGGGCGCCTCGTGTAAGCATCTGGGCGGGGTGGATGGGGCGCCCCAATGGAGCGAGACTCCTGCAGTGGGATAAGATTCGCCCTCCCCGGCCCACAGACGCTGTTCCTTCAGGACAACAACATCGTGCGCCTGGAGCCAGGCGCCTTGGCACCACTTGCTGCCCTGCGCCATCTCTACCTGCATAACAACAGCCTGCGTGCTCTGGAGTCCGGTGCCTTCCGTGCACAACCTCGCCTGCTGGAGCTGGCACTCACAGGCAACAGACTACGTGGTTTGCGAGGAGGTGCTTTTGCGGGCCTAGCCCAGCTGCGTGTACTCTACCTGGCTGGCAACCAACTGGCGCAGCTGCTGGATTTCACCTTCTTGCATCTGCCGGTGAGAAGCCAAAAGCAAGGGATCTTGTGCTGTCAGTCATTCTGTGCACTGTAGTAGTTAGGAAAGTCAACCTAGTCTAGCTCCCCTGGGTCCTTTTTTCTGATGATCTGCTGTCCCTACTCCAGCGACTGCAGGAGCTGCACCTGCAAGAAAACAGCATTGAGCTGTTGGAGGACCAGGCCCTGGCCGGGCTCTCCTCCCTGGCTCTGCTAGATCTCAGCAGGAATCAACTGGGTACCATCAGCCGCGAGGCCCTGCAGCCTTTGGCCAGCCTGCAAGTCCTGCGCCTCACAGGTATCTCTTCAGGCAAGGGTCTGTAGCTGGGCTCAGTGGCTTCAGTAGGGAGCAGGCCCAGGTGTGGAGGGGGTTCCTATGATAAACCACTGGGCAGCACTTTGGAGGACCACACCACCACCCCGCCATTAGTGGTAGAGGGCTGCTGGGAACTGAAGTGCTGGTAGATACATAATGTAGACACCTAAGGAAGGCAGAAAAGGTAGGCCATCCAGAATGGCTTTATCAGAATTGAGGTTCTTGCACACTTTGGGGCCATGGAGGCAAAAACTCAGAAGAATTGACCGGAATTAGGGGCATTTCCAGGAAAGGGCATCTGAATGAAGGTTTTGCTGGAATATCTGTGTGGTCACTGAGGTTCCCCAAGAGTGGGAATTGCTTGGGAAGAGACTTCAGAGAAGCAGTGCTTTCTAAGGTACAGGCATCATCAAACTAAAGGGGAATGAAGGGCCTGCCTCATCCCCCGGAACTTGGGGAAAGAAACTCCAGTGAGGTGACTATGGGAGGTGGAATGTGCGCTTCTGCCAGGGCCAGCAGAACCTCAACTGTGTTCTTACTCTACCCACAGAGAACCCATGGCGCTGCGATTGCGCCCTCCATTGGCTGGGTGCTTGGATCAAGGAGGGGGGCCAGCGGCTGTTCAGCACCAGGGACAAGAAGATCACGTGTGCAGAGCCTCCACGGCTGGCACTGCAGAGTCTTCTGGAGGTGTCGGGCAGTAGCCTCATCTGCATTCCGCCTTCTGTGCACGTGGAGCCGCTGGAGCTCACAGCCAATCCGGGGGAGGACCTGCGGGTGGCCTGCCAAGCCTCCGGCTACCCGCAGCCCCTGGTGACCTGGAGGAAGGTGCCTCAGCCTCGTGAGGGCCGGCCGCAGGCCCAGGCCCGGCTGGAAGGTGGAGCGCCAGGGCTGGGCGGCCAGGCCGCCCCCGACACGGGCAGCGGCATGCTCTTCCTCACCAACATCACCCTGGCTCACGCGGGCAAGTACGAGTGCGAGGCCGCCAATGCCGGAGGCGCCGCGCGAGTGCCCTTCCGCCTCCTGGTCAACGCGTCCCGGCAGCCACCCCCGGTCCCGCCGGCCCGACCAGTCGGCCGCGCCCCGCGCCCCGCGCCGGGCAGTATGGCGTTCCGCGCGCTGGGCCTGGCCACGCAGACAGCTATCGCGGCAGCCATAGCGCTACTGGCGCTCACCGCGCTGCTGTTGGCCGCTATGATCTGCCGCCGCCGGCGGCGGAGGAAAAAGGCGGGCGTGCTGCCGGGGGAGGGCGCGCTATTCGTCAACGACTACTCGGACGGGCCCTGCACCTTCGCGCAGCTGGAGGAGCTCCGCGACGAGCGGGGTCACGAGATGTTCGTCATCGACCGCTCCAAGCCCCTGTTCGCCGAGGGGCCGACGGAGGCGCCCGCAGCCCGTGGCCCGCCAGAAGGGCCGCCGCCTGCGGTCCGCCTCCCGCCGCGGGTGGCCTACGAGATCCACTGCTGAGCCCGCGGCGCGCGCCGATGACGCGGGCGCCGTTCATTGGCCCGCGTGGCGCCCCGCATGCTCGTCAGTAAAGGTGGAAGCTGCGTTGGTGCGCCGAGCCGCGTAAGACGCCGACAGTCTCAGAGCCGCAAGGGCCCGTGACCTGGAAGGTCCACAATGCCCCCGGGTGGCTGGCCCTTACCTCTTTGGGGACCCTATGCTGCCGCTGGCCGGCAATGCTGGTGGAGCGCCAGGGGAAGGGGCAGAAGGCCGGATGACAGTGGATGCCCAGTAGCTATGCTGGGGAAACAGCAGAGGTGGGGACAAGTCACACTGGCCAGTTGGGACAGAATAAACAGCCAGATTGAAACTCCAGACACACTGCACGTTTGTACCTTGATACCACCCTCCAGCCCCATAGCCAGCTGGCAAGGTGGTTCTGGTGCCAGGGCAGGGAACACTGTACAGGCCACAGGCTGCATGAGCCCATGCCTCCATGAAGCAGGCCCCGCCCCACCTTCAACCCCACAGTGCTGCACTCTTGGTAAGGAGATGCGAAGGCCCAGCACTGTCCCTTGGATCACAGCTGGGATCCCAGGAACATTCAGAAAGCAGCCAAGTGCAGCTATATAGAACAGGGCAGTGCAGGCCTGAAATCCGGTGCAGGGCCCACAGTCAGTCAACCAGTTAGGGAGCAGATGCAAAGCACTGCAGAAGACGGGAGGCTTAAGGTGTGCCCAGGAGCAAGGCAGACCCTGCAGGAAAACTTAGACCAGTATCTTTGTGTCAGGCCTCCAGCAGAGTTGCAGCAAAGGCTCTTGGCCTGTCTCACCCAAAGCCTAGAGATCACAGGCTGAAGTAGTCTGCAGCTAGTCGCCCATAGATGTCTGTGGTCCAGAGCACATGGGCACGGCCTGAGGCCAGCAACAGCTGGTGCAACTCAGCTTCTACACGGGCAAACTTCTCCTCATTGATGGAGGCTTCCAGCAGGACAGATGCAGGTGGGGGCCAAGGTAGGCCCTCATAGCAGTCCACAGGGAAGGGGTGTACCACGGTGCGCAGCTCTGCCTGCACCGCTGAGTCCCGCAACAGCTCCTTGAGGCCAGCCATGGATAGCGGGTTGCCATAGAGGCCAAGGTAGCGGAGACTGGCACAGCGGGTCAAAGTGGGCAGTGTGGCCAATAGCTGGGCATCAGCAAGCTGGCACTCAGTCAGCTCAAGATGCAGCAGTGTGGCTGCTGCTGCCTGCAACAAACCCTGGAAGGGCACCAGCTGACTGCCTGACAGATCATTACCACTCAGATCCAGCTTCTTTAGGTGGGCAGCATGGGAGCTCCGTGCCAGGAAGCGCAGGTCCTCAGGCAGCAGAGCACAGAAGGCCAGCTCCAGGCTCTCCAAGGGGCTCTGCAGGGTGCTGTTGGGACATAGGGGTCACAGACAAGTAGGCCCAGGGGAGTGTCCCCATGGAGGGGAAGGGTAGAGTACTGATGGGGCCCACTCACCTGAGCAGCTGGTCCAGCCTGCCTGAAAGGAAAGAAGAGCCCATGCTGAGCTCCCGAAGACAGGTGAAGCGGCCCATCTGGGCCAGGAAGTAGCGGAAGTTGTCCTCACCATCTACAGAGGGCTGCCTTGAGTCACCATGCACATAGTGTAGTCGCAGGCTAGCCAGGTGCTGGAAGCGAGCCACATGAGGGATGATGACAGATAGGCCACGCAGGCCCAGATTATTGAAGCGCAGGTCCACTCGGCGCAGGCAGCCTGCATCCAGAAGCTGCAACAGGGCCACAGTGTTGCGCATGGGCAGATCCTCAGCCCGGAGGTCCCGGCAGCAGAGCCGCAGGGGGCTGCCCACGCTGCTTCGGAGAGCCTCACGCAGGAATGAGTAGGAGGCCCGATTCACCCGCAGGTCCACACGAACCTCCACAGGGACAGGGGCCGGTCCAGGCTCAGCAGTCCTGCTCTGTTGCTGGGCAATGCATGTGCGGGCCACGGCCGCTGTGCAGTCCCACATGCTCATAGTACCAGGGTCCTGCTCCACACCATCATCCAGGAGACCAGTCATATCCAGCACCCGCAGCGTGTGCTTCCTAGAAGTAGGGATGGCCTGAGATGGGATGAGAGAGCAGGGCCTGCAACCCCTCCCAGCCACTTTGGGACAAGAACATGTCTGCTGCCACACTGAGTTCTTATAACCTTGCACCCCAACATACGTTCTCCTCAGAGAACCCTCTTAGTAACTCCAAGTCTGAGGTCCATACCTACAGAGGGAATGTGTGTCAGCCTCAGCCTCTGGGGTGTGGAGCCGGGCAGTCAGCCCCAGGATCACAGCTTGCATGCTCTCAGTGCTGGGCCGCTCCTGCAGCAATGCCCGGCTGCAGTGAGCACATTCCTGCAACAACTGCTGGAAGCTGAGCAGTGGGAAGGGCCATGTGTGCACCAGCTCACGCAGTACCACAGTCTTCTTGTCCATGAAGGCCACCTTGAACAGCAGGGGAAAGAGCTCTCGGGGCAGCAGGGGCAGGGCCTGGCAGGCAGCTGGCTGGCACTGGAGCACCTGCCGAGTGCTCAGGAACACAAGTGTGTGCATGGTGCTGGGCCGGGCAGGCAGCCACCTGCAGGAGAGGGGCTTCAGTGGAGAAAAATCCTAGGCCACCACCAGGTCACACCCACCCCCATACACCAGTAGTGAAAAAGCCCAACATGTGCCTGACTTGGGTAGACAGTGGAGGATAGTGACACGGAGAAGGACCTTTTAGGTGCCTGGCACTGGGCTGAGCAGAGTGGACCAGAGACAAGGCCACACCTCAGGCCCCAAACTCCAGAAGCACAGGGCTTTGTTAGGAAAACAAGGCATCAAGTAGTACATAAACAGCGTGTCAGCATCAAGTTTGTGTGTGCCTCTACAGATGGCTACTGTTCCACAGAGGCCCTCATCGGCACTTTCACCCTACTAGATCACAAGGCTGTTTCAGAAACCCTTCCTCGAAAGTAGAATGAAGACCAGGCCCTTCCCAGTGGTCCTTTATCAGCTCTAGAGCAGATGAGGTACTCCCAGGGGGGCCAGCAGCCACCTCCAGGCTCCCTCTCTCATCTTCCTCACAGATGTATTTGAGGGCTGTCCTCAGGTTCCAAGAAGCACAGACACGACTTAATAGCATCAAGGCTTATGAGAAAAGGATTAAAACCCGGGAAACAGAGTCCAAATGTCGTGGCCTGAGATCAAGGCCCTCAACATGAGCCCAGGGGATAACGACTATTTTCTGGGATATCACCGGGGATGAAAATTCCTGAGAAAAAGCAACTCTCACCTTTGGTGACCCTTGCCACCTGTCTAAGCATCTCGATTCTTCCCTGAGGAAACAACGTAGAGAGAAACCGAGGATTCAAAAGGGCCCAAGCCTGAGATCGCTCGAATGAGGCACAAACAGCACGCAAGCTTAGAAGATGCATGCAAAAGACCCAAGGCTGCAGGATATCTGCGACACAAGGGCTCGGCCCTGCTTCTGATTTAAGCAGACTTCCGTGCGCCAGCCTCCTCTGATTCACCTCCGCGGATTGGAAAGCTAAGGCCAACGCCTTGACCAAGGTCACGGCCCAAGTAAGGGGCAGAAAGCAGTCCGGCCGCAGGGCCCTGAGCTTGCTGACCTCTCGACAAGTCCTTAGGACGCCACTTCCTGGGAAACCCCATACGCCCACCCTCGGCCTGGCGCTGCCGTGTGCAAATCTCGCGAGGACGATGCATACCTCGCCGACGGGACAGACGGTACGAGCACCTGTCGCGAAAGGAAACGAAGGCAGCCGGCCTAGCCGCCCAGGGAAGAGCCTTTGCGCGATGCCCCCGTTCGTCCGGCGCTGCAACAAGCGCAGACACCCCCGCCGGGCTCCTGCGGGCCCTCAACCTGACGACCCTCCGCCGCCCAGGCAGGTCTGTTCCCCTAGGCCTAGCGAGGCCCTGCCAACCCCGAAGCCGTTCTCTCAGCGTGGGGGTCTCCCAGGCCGATCCCACCGGCAGCAGCACCGCCCAGGGCTCACAAGCGCCAGCCCCCGCCTCCCCGGCCCGAACGCCCGGCGCTACGCCCCTTGTAACCAGCCAGTCCCGAGGACGTGCCACTTCAGTCCGACCCAAACCCGGCGGCCCGCGCTCACCGGCCCCGCAGCCGCCACCACGGTCTCCAGCCCCGCCTCAGCCGTCCGCCAGCCTCCGCCCAGCGCCGCGGCGCGCCGCGATGACGTTGATACCGATCATTGGCCACTCCTCCAGGACCCCACGGATTGGTCGTGCGGCCCAGCGACCCCGCCCCGGCCCTACCGCGTACCCCCATTGGTTGGTAGTCGGACGTCGCTCTCGTGGCGGGAGATTCGCTACGTGTGGGATCGGATCTCCATGGAGCGGCTGAGGGAGGTGCGGACGCGGCTCCAGGAGTGGGAGCACGCGTTCAGGCGGCAACACCGGCGGCGGCCGGGCCAGGTACGGGCTGTCGGGGGGGGGGGGGGGGCTGAGGGCGCGGCCCCCGCCTGACACGCTCCCTCCACAGGAAGACGTGGAGGCGGCGCCCGAGAACATCCGCGGTGAGCAGTGCGGGACCGCCTGACAAGGAACGGTGGGGCGGGGCCGAGGAGATGCGGACCCCGCCCTGACCCCGACTCCCGCCCGCTCACCCACCCAGCTCTCTACCGGGAGTACCGCGCCCTGAAGCAGGCGGTGGGCCAGGCCGGCGGCGGGCTCCGCAGCTCCGAGCAGTCGCTCCCAGCTGTGGTCAAGGAGGTACCTGAGCCCCTGACCCCAGCCTGCCGGTCAGCTTCCTGTGTGGCCGAGTTGGAAGCCAAGAGCAATCACAGCCACGCCTCTGGAGCACAGAACATGGAGCCCAGTGGGAAAAGTCCAGGCCTTCCTGCTGGGGGTGGGTGTTGGAGGCACCTCAGCCCTCATGCCAGGTTTTTTCTGGTCTGGACCCCTACTGCCTCCTTCTGTAGGTTCTGGAGCCCAGCTGCTGGGGACCCCACCTGAATCGGGCAGCAACCCAGAGTCCACAACCTACTCCACAGCTGAGCCCATGGGGATCTGTGCAGGACTATGGGAAGAGGCTCAAGGCCAATCTGAAGGTCATTCTACAGGTGAAAGGTGGAGGTGGGCTGCAGTGCATTCAAGCTGGGCCCAGAGGTGCTCTAGACCCAGAGGCAGGCCTTTCTGTCACCTCTACAGTACGTGCAAGCATAAGTAGGGCCCCTGTTTGGTTAGGGCTTGGCTACCAAAGGGTGCTTGAGGATAGCCTTTGCCCTCCACCTCATTTCACAGCCAGTTCTGTGCCTCTTACCCTGCCCTGCCATTGAGGGTGGGGTCTGGGCAGTTTCCTAAGTCAGAGTTCCCTCTTGCTAATCTGTCCTCATTGACCCAGGCTGAACCAACCCTGGGCAGCAGACTCCAGCCTCCACGAAGACCCTTGTCCAAGATGCCCACCCCAAGTTCACCTGGCTCAAGGATTGCCTCTCCCTCTCCAGAAGAAGTCAGTGGTGGCACACTTCCCCAGCCATCTGAGCCCCTGCAAAGTCCAGGCCGGCTCCAGCAGCTTCGGGCATCTCTGAGCCTGCGGCTGGGCTCTCTAGACCCTGGCTGGCTTCAGCGGTGCCACAGTGGACCCTTAGATTTTTCGAAGTCCCCCAGTGCCTACAGTACTGACCTTAGTGCAGAGGGGTTACAACCTCTGACCTCAGGCATGTTTCCTGTCTTTGGTCCCAGTACTTGCTCTAAGGAATTTTCACAGGACCCAGAGACTCCAGCCCCACAGGCAGCCCAAAATGCTATGGAGAGCCCTCAGCCCAGCAGCCCTCAAGGCAAGAAGCAAAGGTGCAAAGAGAATGGGGTGAGCCCTATGCAGCCCCAGCAGAACATCAGCCAAACAGGACCCCTGTTTGAGGGAACAGGGGCTACAGCACTTGAGGAAGATGTTCCAGGGCAGCCTGCACAGGCCCAGCTACCTCAGCCCTGCAGCAGCTCAAGTTCAGCTAAGGCAAAGAAGGCTAAGGGAATGGCTCACCTGCACATCTGCCCTAGACCAGCTGTGAGGGACAGAAGTAACTACGTCCGGCTCAACATGAAGCACAAACACTATGTGCGGGGTGGGGCCCTTCGAGGTAGACACCTCCGTAAGCAGGTGAGTTGGGCACAGCAGGACAGGGTGGGCCTTCCCCTTATCTCTCCCATCTCCCTTTTACTTGATTTTCTCTTGTGCACTCTCCCTAGGCATGGAAACAGAAGTGGCAGAAGAAAGGGGAATCTTTTGGGGGTGGGGGGGCCGGAGCCCCAGCTGAGGATTCTTGTTTGCAGTGTGGGCCATTTGACCTCTGGGATCCCCAGTCCTCCAAGCCAGGTGAGACCTCTGGCCTGGGGAATGGGCAGGGCCAACACTATGCAGGGAGCACTGTGCTCTTCTGGTATGTACTCTACTCAGATAGAAGGCCCTGTTCTGTCCTCACCCTTGGCCAGGCCCCACTCTGACCCTTCAGGAGAGTGGCAAGGATAAGGACAATGTGCAATCATTTACCACTTTGGAGGAAACAGCCTGGAGGACAGACAATACTTGTTGCCACCTCCCCAGTGAGTCAGGGGAGGAGGGTGGCTGTACCTAGTGGCCACTGTGCCAGACTGTCGTGGTCCAACCTGGAGGTCCCACAGTACCCTCTCTCTGCCCAGCTGGTGAGAACAAAGGACCTCCTGGGCCTGAGCAACAGGTGGATCCCCAATCCCGGCACCCCGCAGTGCTACCACTCTACCCGCTAGGGCCCTCAGGGCAGGTGGCAGGTGAGCAGAAACCTACTGAACCAGAGCCTTTACCAAGGGGTGGGAAGATTTTGGGGGGCCTTAGTGACCAACACCCATGTCCGTAGAGACACCAGCTGAGGTGTTCCAGGCCCTGGAGCAGCTAGGGTACCAAGCCTTCCGCCCAGGACAGGAGCGTGCAGTCATGCGGATCCTGTCTGGTGAGTGTGGCTACCTGGGGGCTGGCTCCAGCCTCTGGACTTGGAGCTTTGCAACTGCCTTTTGTCTGGCCTAGGCATCTCCACGCTGCTGGTGCTGCCTACGGGTGCTGGCAAGTCCCTGTGCTACCAGCTTCCTGCCCTGCTGTGTGCACAACGCAGCTCCTGCCTCACCCTGGTAGTCTCTCCACTCCTGTCGCTCATGGATGACCAGGTGCATGGATGGGGCCCTGAGCACCTATCTAGTGTTGGGAACCAAGGCCACTGGAGCCCTGGGGTTGCTTCTTGTTCCCAGAACACCAGGAACTGCCAGGTGCTCTGCTGGCCTCTGCTCAAGGGTGGCAGGGCCTGACCCCCAACACCCACCATCTGGGCCCCTTAGCTTAAGGGCCCCAGGCCCAGTGCTCTCTTGTAGACCCTCCCAAGGTTTAGAAGTAAAAGTGGTTCAAGAGAGGTGCATTATTGGGGTGGTGGGCCCAGAGCCTCAGCTGAGAATTCTTGTTTCTGGCATGGGTAATTTGGCTGGACTTCACAGTGCCCCGAGCCAGGTGAGCCCCCACCCCCAGGGAATGGGTAGGAACAATGCCTTCATCCCAGGACCCAGGATCTGGTGCTTCTCCCAGGGAGCCTGTTGGGTTGAGAAACTACAGAATTCAAGTGAGAGCCAGGGTTGGACTGGCCGGTGGCAGCATTGCCTCTCTATCTGCAGGTATCCAGCCTGCCCCCATGTCTCAAGGCAGCCTGCCTCCACTCAGGCATGACCAAGAAGCAGCGGGAGTCTGTCCTACAAAAGGTTGGGGTGTCCCATGGGTGGTGGTCTGTGGGTAGCCACGTGGGTAGTGCCCCTAACCCTGCTGCCTTCAGGTGCTGGCGGCCCAGGTGCATGTGCTGATGCTGTCCCCAGAGGCACTGGTTGGGGCTGGGGCCAGGGGCCCTGCCAGCCTCCCCCAGGCCTCCCAACTGCCCCCTGTGGCCTTTGCCTGCATTGATGAGGCCCACTGCCTCTCTCAGTGGTCACACAATTTCCGGCCCTGCTACCTGCGCATCTGCAAAGTGAGTCACAGAGGATCAAGATAGGTGGTGGATGGACCGGGGCCCCGGTCCAGTGGACTGAGTGGCCTCACCACCACACTTCCCTTCTGGGTCAGGTACTTCGGGAGCACATGGGTGTACACTGTTTCCTGGGTCTCACGGCCACAGCCACACACAGCACCGCTCGCGATGTGGCCCAGCACCTGGGTATAGCTGAGGAGCTTGACCTGGGCAGGCCAGCCCCCATCCCTGCCAACCTGCACTTGTCTGTGTCTGTGGATAAGAACCCACACCAGGTAGGCATGAGACAGAAGGGGCCTGGGCAGAGAGCCCATCTCCTGGCTGCCCAATGACTACTGCTCCCCTCCAGGCTTTGGTGACGCTGCTGCAGGGTGACCGCTTTCGTGCCCTGGATGCAATAATCATTTACTGCAACCGACGGGAGGACACAGAGCAGGTTGCTGCACTTCTCCGAACCTGCCTGTGTGCGGGGCAGGACTGGGGCTCTGGAGGTAAGGCACAGCAGGCCAGGCCCCTGGGCCACCCTGTGTGCAAGCCCTGATGCTGCCAGCCATCTCTCCATCTTCCCTAAGGTCGTCCCCCAGAGACCGTAGCTGCAGCTTATCACGCTGGCATGTGCAGCCGGGAGCGGCAGCGCGTGCAGCGGGCCTTCATGCAGGGCCATCTACGGGTGGTGGTAGCCACAGTGGCCTTTGGGATGGGACTGGACAGGACAGATGTGCGGGCCGTGCTGCACCTGGGGCTACCCCCGAACTTCGAGAGCTATGTGCAGGCCGTGGGCCGTGCTGGGCGGGATGGGCAGCCTGCCCATTGCCACCTCTTCCTGCATCCCCAGGTTGGTACCCTGCCATCCCTCACACCAGGCCAGCCCTGGTGACCTGGCCACATGTTCACAGCTCTGCTTCACAGGGCAAGGACCTGCAGGAGCTGCGCAGACACGTGTATGCCAACAGTGCCAACTTCTTGGCCCTGAAGAAACTGGTACAGTGCCTGTTCCCACCCTGCTCCTGCACCCCACAGCATCCAGGGCAGGAGGGAGGCAGCAATGGGGTGAGGCCCACAGCTGAGGCGCCCCCTCAGGAGGCCAAGCAGCACAGTGGCCACTCAGCAGCCCCACTGCAGGGACAGGCCTGCCCTCGCCATGTACGATTACTCCCAGTACAGCAGACAGTGCAAGCCCTGGACATGCCAGAAGAGGGTGAGGACCGGGAAGATTGGGGTCGGGGGGGCTATCCC
The DNA here is from genome assembly GCA_020662805.1 of Glaucomys volans. Taxonomy (NCBI): domain Eukaryota; kingdom Metazoa; phylum Chordata; class Mammalia; order Rodentia; family Sciuridae; genus Glaucomys; species Glaucomys volans. The sequence continues at coordinate 43,277 of JAJEJO010049348.1, read as the reverse complement.
CACACCCCCTAAGCCCACTCCCCCCTACAGCTATCGAGACCCTGCTGTGCTACCTGGAGCTGCACCCACGGCACTGGCTGGAGCTGTTGCCAGCCACTTATGCCCGTTGCCACCTGCACTGCCCCAGGGGTCCCACCCAGCTTCAGGTCCTGGCCCACAAGTGAGTGCCTACCACCCTAGGTTAGGGATAGGGATAGAGAGCCAGGGCTGCCAGCCACATGCTCCTTTCCTCCCAAGCACAGGTGTCCTCTTGCAGCTGCATGCTGGGCCAGGTGGCCACCTGAGGACATGAGGCAGGGCAGCAGCTCCATGGAATTTGATGTGGGAGAGCTGGCGGACGCGATGGGCTGGGAACTGGCTTCTGTGCACCAGGCTCTCCGCCAGCTGCAGTGGGACCAAGAGCCCAGCACAGGTATGCCTGCCCAAGTCCCCACCTGACTGCCTGCCCCAAGTCCCCACCTGACTGCCTGCCCAAGTCCCCACCTGACTGCCTGCCCCACCCCACATCTAAGGCATTCTCTGGCAGGTGTGCTGCAGGGCACAGGAGTGACCGTGGAGTTCAGGGAGGTGGCATTCCACCTGCGCAGCCCTGGTGATCTGACCGCTGAGGAGAGGGACCAGGTCTGTGACTTTTTGTATGGCCGTGTGCGGGCTCGAGAGCGGAAGGCCCTGGCACATCTGCGCCAAATGTTTGAGGCCTTTCACAGGTAGGAAGGGGATGAGCAGATCCTGGGGCATCTGCCCTGTCCCCATGGGCAGCCTTCACAGGCTCCTTCCCTGTGTGCCCCAGTGTGGCCTTCCCCAGCTGTGGGCCCTGCCTCGAGCAGCCTGCCATGGATCGAAGTGCCCAGCTGAAGGCCCTACTCAGCTGCTACTTCGAGGAAGAAGAGGAGGAAGAGAAAGACGGAGAGATAGAAGAGCAGGACCTAGAGCCTGGGCAGGTCCAGGTGAGGGCAGCCCCTCTGGACATGGTCTCTAAGGCCAATGACAGTGCCACACCCACACTCCCTGCCTAGCCTGTCCACAGGCTTCTTGGACAGCCTAGGCTTGGCTGTGTGTGGCATGGTTCTGTGGAGGCTCAGGGGGACGTCTAATGTGTTTGTCCACCCACAGCTTCAGGACTGGGAGGACCACGTCCGCCGTGACATCCGCCAGCTCCTGTCCCAGAGGCCAGAGGAGAGGTTTTCCAGCAGGGCTGTGGCCCGCATCTTCCATGGCATTGGTGAGGGCCCCAGGGGGTGCCAGACACAGGCAGGGGCTGTGCAGGAACCAGCCTACCTTAGGTCTGTGTCTCTGCTCTACCACAGGAAGCCCCTGCTACCCAGCCGAGGTGTATGGGCAAGACCAGCGCTTCTGGAAAAAGTACCTACACCTGAGCTTCCATGCCCTGATGCGCCTGGCCACAGAAGAGCTCCTGCTGGTTGGCCGGTGACTGCCCTGCTCAAAAGGGTGCTGCCCCCATGGAGGACAGGCAGGCATGTGGCCACACCTCAAGGCAACGGTGTAGCTGTCAGTGATCAGTACAGTAACTGACTGGGTGAAACCTGCCAGCAATTGATAAAGAGGCTCCAAAATGCAGAATAAAAGGAGTTTGAGTTTTTATGGGCCCACCTCTCCAGCAAGGCAGCCCTCAATCTGAGGGCAACTGTGCCTTATGCTGCAGACACATCCAGGCCAAAGGCACACTAGGCTTTATTGACAGTTCAACCACCCAGTTCAGGCCAGGGTGCTGGGTGCCAGGCCAAGGTCCAGAAGGGGCAGGGCTGAGAGGACGAGGAAGATAGTGAAGCAGGGATGTGGTCCCAGACTATCAGCTAGCACTCCAGCCAGGGCACCCATCAGCAGCTTGCCCAGCAGCTCCAGAGTGGCCAGGAGGCTATAGTGTGTTGCCTGGGAATGGGGAGGTGTGGTTAGAGCCTTAGGCCTTCCCAGCTCCTGGGTGTCCCTGCCATGTCCCCTCACCTGCAGGGCCCTGGGTGCCAACTGGCTGCAATGCATCATCACAGTGAAGGTGGCAGTGGTGACCAGGCCCCCCAGGAAGTGCTGCAGACACAGGCTCAGCAAGGCTGCTCCTGAGAGAGTAGAGGTCAGCAAGATCCAGGGCTCCTGGACCCTCCAGCCCCAAGGCCAGACCCTACCTTTCAGGAGTGTGCCAGGACCTATGCTGGTCTCTGGGGTGTCCAGGTGGAAGAGCAGAGCAGTCTGGCAGGCCAGTCCCCCAAGGCGGAGCCGCAACACTGACCTCAACAGGGGGAGTGGCTCCCTGGGGTGGGGGGTGGAGAGACTGGATAAGTCGGAGGATCCAGAACAGGGCCAGAGGTGAGGAGCGGGAAGGGCAGGCAGGGGAGGCCTTACCAGTGCCTGGCCAGTAGGGCTCCACCCAAGGAGGAGCCAGTGACGGAGCAGGCCACAGCACCCAAGCCGTTCCAAAGCCCCAGCTCTGAGGCAGAAGCACCATGGTCCAGCAGAAGGAGCGGAAACAGGCTGCTGACACCCTGCTCACCTAAAGGAGACCAGAAGCAGGCGTGGTCCCCATGCCCGCCCCTACTTCCCTTCTCCCCACCTGGGACCTCAGTGGTGCTGGAACACCAGCTCTGCCCTGCCCTGCCCTGATCTTCCAGGGCCACAGGTGCTGGGAGAGAATTGGCACTAGAGCCCAATCAGTAGACAGCAACACAAGGGCCCGGGCTTGGGCTGGAGTTGAGGGAGGACGAGGCAAGGCCAGGGTGCTGGGTGCTGGGTTCTGGGGCTAGCCCCAGAAAGAGGGTGGCCCCTTAAGTGGGGCCCTGGGGACCCACCTGGAGCTGTCCCTGAGGCCCCAGCTCTGTTGTTGCCTGACTTGAGGCCTCACTCACCCAGCTTGTAGGTGAGCACAAAGCCTGCTGTCCACAGGGTCCCAGGAGCAGCCAGCAAATCCTGCAGGTGTGGAGTGCGTGGCATGTGTTCTGAGGGCTGAGGCCAAGGCAGCCGTTGCAGCGCTGGTGCAGTCCACGCCAGGGCAGCGGCCAGCCAGTAGGTGGCAGCCAGGAGCAGAAAGAGCAGCGGCCAAGAGAGGGTGGGCAAGACGACCAGTAACCCACCCCCAGCCAGCGCTGCCCCCAGCTTGTAAGCGACCACCTGCACGGTGTTGCCGGGTCCCAGTTCGGCTGGATCCAGGAGCTGGACGGCCAGTGTGTCCAGGGCCACGTCCTGCACAGCCGCACCAAGGTTCAGCAGCACTAACAGCCCCATCACGGTGGGGGGAAGCCCGTCCTGGCCAGCTTGGTTAGGAGGCAGTGCGGCTAAAAGCCCACACACCAGGCCCAGAGACGCTGTGCTGAGCGTCAGCCAAGCCCGCGGGGAGCCCCGCCTGTCCACCAGTGGGGCCCACGCCAGCTTGAACAGCCATGGTACGTACAGACCTTTGGCTAGACCCACACGCGTCAGGGAGAGGCCGCGGGCTCGCAGCAGGATGGGCAGCAGGCCGGACTGCAGCCCATAGGGCAGGCCCTGCACCAAGTAGAGGCCAGCCAGAGGCAGCAGCTTCCCATGCATGGCCAGCGTCAGATGGGCCCAGGCGAGCTCAGACCGGGAGCGAGGCCCGGAGGTCAGGCTCCAGGTGCGGTCTGACAGGGCATGGTCCCGTCTGCACAGGGTCGGGGCAGGGTAAGCTGGGGCCCGGATGCGCGCGTTGAGATCCTGGGGTTATCGATACCCCCGGAAGAACCAAAGGTGGGCACAAACTAGCCAGTGAGAAAGAACCAGATCCTCCACCTGGCAGGACCGCGGGTTCCTCAGCCCGCTGCTCCCAGCGTGCTTTGCGCAGGGCGGGGCGGAGCCTGAGGGAGGGGCGTGGCTCCCTCAGAGCTGGGCCTGCTGGCGCCCCCTCCGCCTTCCCCTCCACTGCACCGCTGCCCCGGGCGGACTTGTGGTCCTTCCGAGCCACGAAGCGTAGTGTGGACGCACGCCCGCGGGCAAGGAGCCGCAGAAGCCCGGCGGTCTCCCATCCCCGCTCCGAAAAGCTACGTGAGCCACTGAGATCCGGCAGGCCCAGAGCGTCGGCTCTCTAGGTCCGGGGTACCCCTGGTGGCCTGCCTGGGCAGGACTGCCCGCTGGCCCCTGCGCACAAAGTGCAGAAATCGGTGGCGGCAGCAGCTGCCAGAGGGCTAGAGCCCAGCCGGCCTCCAACATAGGCATCATCCTCTCTGCTCAGTGGTCACCAGCCCTGCCCCACCCCGAATTATCCGATCTGCTCCGGAAGTACTTCCCAGTATCCAGCCCCCATGAAGGAGTGAACCTGTCTACTATGTCCTTCTGTCACTGGTCCTCTGCTCTGCTTGTGGCTTCAGCCCTCTCCCCAAGGTCCCAGCCACTGAGAGTCACGAAAGGAGGGGGTCGGCGAATAGGTCAGGGCCAAGGCTCCCCCAGGACACAGCCAGCCACACTGCTCATGCCCTCCCCCTCTCGCCCTCTGCTGCGGTCCTCAGTGGCAAGGTGAGGAGAGCCTGACCAATCAGGCCCAACCCTTCCTGAACCTGGCTGTGCAAGGGAGGCCCACGTGCAGTCTCTCCAGCCCAGAGCTGTGCCCTCAGAGGATCAGGAGGCCAGGATGAGACTGTGAAATAAGGCCTTGATTTAAGAACCATCTTCAGCCTGGGCATGGTGGCCTGCAATTCTACCAACTCGGGAAGCCAGAGACAGGATCAGCCTCAGCAACTTAGGAAGACCCTATCTCAAAACTTAAAACTAAAGGGACTGGGATGTAGCTCAGTGGTAGAGTGCCCATGAGTTCCACCCCCAGTACCAAAAAAAAAGGAAGAAAAAAAAAGTCTCCAAGTCTGTGTATCTCTGCATGCAAGAGAGCCAGCTTATTTCTGTGGCTACTGAGTCACTGGTGTCCTGTCACTTCCAGAGTCTTGGAGCCCAAGTTTTCTCCTCTATAAAATGGGACTACCATCCTACCTCGGATCAAGGAAGTGATGCACGGCAGTGTTAGCAGGGTGCACACAGCAGGCCTCAATCCTCTGTTCCAGAGGCAAGGACATGGGCCTTCCCCCAGAATACTCTTCATCCCTCTGCATCCCTTTCCTGTCTCCAGATCTCCCAAGCAGAAGGCTGCATTTGCACTAGGACTTCCCCTCCTCCTGCAGAACCAGGTGGGGACTGCCCCCTTGAGCCCTTCCCCCCCGCAGCAGGAGGGAGCCCAACCAGCCCCCTTCTGTTGGCACAGGAAGGGTAAGGATGAAAGACACAACTTTTTTCCTTCTTCAGGAAAGGCTATTTTTTCCCATGTGGCTTTTCTGGGGCCACTGCCCCTGTGATTCACTCTCAAGTCTCATCCCCTTCCTGAGGGATCTGGGGCTGCTGCAGGAGGCACAGGTGGCCTGTCCTTACTGGTCCCATCACCTGATTTTTATGTGACTTGTCAGATCAGAGATGGCAATGGAGACCCAGCCCACTAAGGTACTGTCTCTAGGATGGATGGGTGTACACTAGACAGAAGGGCCCCTCTCTGGAAGCCGACCTTGACCACTCCTGAAGATGGGCCCTGGTGTCCCTTGGGTGGGGTCCCCAAGCCTGCTTTGAAGGCAGTCAGGACAGCCAAAGGTGGGGGCCACCCAGGAAAGCCGGGCTCACCCCCTCCAGAGTCAGAATGGCACCCAGCTTTATTAGGGACCCGCAGAGGAAGATACCCAGCCTCCAAGTTCTCAGAGCTCCAGAGATCTCCAGATCCCTGGGCAATCAGTCCTGGCCACCCAGCCTGGCCCCTGTGGTGGTCTCAGGAGTACTCGCGAGTGAACTTGGTGTGAAAACTGCTCAGCTTCTCCAGTAGCAGCCGAAGCTTTTCCATGGGAGGCAGAATGGTCATCCTGAAAAGAGCGAGCTATAAGCCAAAGGCAGCAAGGCCGGCACCAGCAGGGGCTGTGGGCCTGGTCTCACCGGAAGTGATAGGTGCCTTCCAGTTGCCCAAAGCCACTCCCAGGCACCACGCAGATGCCGGTCTCCTCCAGGAGGCGCTGGCAGAAGAACATGTCTGGGGCCAGGCCAAGCTCCTGCAGTATGGAGGGTGGTCAGAGCTCCAGGCCCAGGTCTTTGCCCCACCCCCAGCCCCACTCCACCAGACCTGAGCACGCTGGACAGCAAGAGGGGGCAGCTGCACTCGAGGGAAGGAGTACATGGCACCCTGCACCGGGTTACAGCGGATGCCAGGAGTTTCATTGAAGACCTGCTCGGTGAGCTTGGCCTTGGCTGCCAGCTCGGCCAGCACGGCTCGCCTCTCCTGCAGCAGAGGGGCAGTCAGAGAGAGCAGGGCAGGGCCACCGCAGCCCTCAGTCCCTTCCCCCAGCTGGGTCTCCTCATTCCCCTCACCTCCTGGAACAGGGTGAAGGAGGGGTCAGAGGGTGTTGGTGGGCTGACCACCATGTCCAGCAGGGCCTGGCCTGGAACAGGCGGGCACAGCCGCACACTCATCAGCTTCAGCATCTGCCGCTGCACCTCAGGGTCCATGTTTACCACCTCCACGTAGCCACCTCGGAACCCGCACCTGCCAGGTAGGGCAGGCGTCGAGGCTGGGACTGGAAGAGGGGGCCCAGAAGTGGCTGGGGTCCAAGAGCCCACCACCAGCCCGCACGCACTCGCCCATGTAGCCCTTGGAGGTGGAGTGGAAGGAGGCGAGCTCCTGCTGCGTGGCGTACGGCGGCCCCATCTCGGTGAGCACCTTCTTGAAGGAGTAGAACCGCGAGCCCTCTGCATACACGTTGTCCTGGTACACCTGCGGGGCGCAGGGTCAGGCTGCCCGCGGCCGCCAGCTGCCACCCGCCCTTGCACATCCCCATCGGCACCTCGTCAGCCAACAGAAAGAGCCCCTCTTCGAAAGCGAAGCGAATCACGGCCTCGATGCACTCGCGGGTCTGCACCTGTCCTGGGGACAGCAGCACAGCCAGGGTCAGCGGCAGGCACCCACCGCCCCACCCCTCCACTGGACAGTGAGGCTGAGTGACAGGCTGAGGTGGGCTCAGGAGCATGGCGCGGCTGGAGGGGCAGGGTGGGTGAGGCAGGGGCAGAGGTTGCGCACCAGTGGGGTTGCCGGGGTTGATCACGCAGAGTGCGCGTGGGCAGCAGTGGTCACGCGCTTGGGACAGCGCACGCCGCAGCTCGGCCACGTCAAGCGCCCAGGCACGCTCCTCATCCAGGTAGTAGTCCACCTGCACAGCGCCCAGTTCCGCCAGCGTGGCCGAGTAGAGTGGGTACTGCGGGACGGGGATGAGCACGCCTGTGCGAGTGCGGCCCTCACCAGCCACCAGCAGCTTCAGCACCGTCTGTGGGCAGATGAGGACCCAGGGTCGGAGGGGCCGGCGGGCTGCACCCCTTCCCCACCCGCCGCCCTCGAAACCACAGATGAGGAGCCAATGTGTCCTGCCCTGACCCAGCTTACCACAATGGCACCGCTGGCGCCTGTGGACAGGAAGATGTTGCTGGGGTCCGAGGGGACACCTCCATCTCGCCTCTGGATGTACTGTGCCACGTCCTCACGGATCAGCTGGATGCCAGAGCTGACACTGTAGGCCCCTGGGCTCCAGGCGGGCAGAGCAGAGTGAGCCCGTGGAAGGGGCTGGTCCTCCTGCAACCCTCCCAGGGACCCTCCCCTCTCTGCTTCTCCTGGGGCTTGGTCTTTGTCTGGCACTGGCACTCACCCAGACTGTGGCCCCCACACGCCTGCAAGATGCGCTGAGCCCTTCTCTTGGCATCCTCAGGAAAGTCAGGGCTGCCCAGGAGATCTGGGTGGACACAGAGGGCCAGGACCTGGGAGGGTGGAATGATGAGGTCAGGGCACACTGGTGGCTGGGGACAGGGACACACAAGTAGTGCAGGAACCTTACCTGGCGCAAGAAAGTGATGGGCCTCTGCCCCATGGCCTGTGCATCTCCAATGTTGGCACGGATGACCTCAGTGAAGGGTTTCTTCACTCCCTGGGAGGGAAAGGGAGAAGGCAGCCAGCCTGGGCACTGTCACCCCCTTGTCCCAAGTGCCACTGGGCAGGAGGGCAGCAGGGGCACTGTCACCCCCTGGGCACTGTCACCCCTTGTCCCAAGTGCCACTGGGCAGGAGGGCAGCAGGGGTCCCAGGACCATACCTGGCGCAGCTCCTGCTCCAGCTCCAAGGCCCGCAGCACTATGGGGCCACGCACGGCATACTCCACCTTGCGCACACGTGGGTTCATGGTGTCCAGTGTCAACACCTTCTCCTTCAGCCCATTCCTTGCACCCTGGCTCTGTTCACCTGCTCTCAAGGCCATGACTCTGCTCAGATCAGGCAGGAAGGTTACTCAGGAGGTGGCAGGCCCAGAGGTGGTGGGGGGGCAACAGGGTCCAGGCTTGGGGGCTTAGGATGGGAGAGGGAACCTGAGTCAGGGAGCTCTAGGTAAGAGGACACCCTCTTCACTGCAGCCTGCTGGCCCCACTGAAAGGGACAGAAGGGCTGAAGGAGCTGGAGCTGCCTGGGCTCCACCCCACAGTCAGCACAGTTCTGCCCCAGGGAGTCAGAGGCAGTGGGTGAGGCAGCAGGCGGGGCTTGGGGTGAGTCCCAGTGCCCGCCCAGTGTCTCCATGACAGGGGAGCAGGAGACCCACATGGGGGGTAGGGAGAGCCGGCCTGGGTGTCGGGGGAGGGGAGAGCTCAGTGCCTGGGTCCAGTGGAACTGAGAGGTTGGTAGAGATGGCTAGGGGTGACCAGGGTGACCCCTAAGGTGAGACTGGAGCCAGGAGTCGCTGAATATACCTCAGCAGAGCACTGCTAAGACCTAGCCCTCTTGGCACCACCATCTTTCCTTGGGCCAACAGACAGACCTGCCTCCTAGGTGACAGCCAGGCTGTAGGAATGCTGAGGGGCTTGGGGGGAGAGGAGTGAGGAGTAGACTCTGGGTTCCGCCAGGGCAGTGGCCACAGCCCAGATACTGCAAGAGCACTGTGGTTGGACCTTGGTCCCTGATGAGCATTATAAGGGAATGGAGGGAGGGGGAAGGCTGGAGACAGGGCAGGCCAACCCTGGACCCTCGGACCCCTTGCCCCAGGTTGCTCTGGGCCGCCCTCATGCCCTTTCTACACACATCAGCCTGGGGTTGCCCTTGGGGCCACACCCCAGGCATGAGGGGGGTAACCTGTCACCTTCCCTCCTTCCTGATTGGTGGGGAGAGCAGGAAGTGAACTGTGATAGGCCCCAAGAACCCCACCTCCACAGGCTCATAGACCTTGCTCAGGGTTTGCCTTCAGGCTGCCAGGCCAGCCGCATCTAAGGGTGAACTGACAGTCAGGAGCCAGCCCTCTGAGCTGGGCAGTGGGCAGCTGGTTAGATAAGGGCAGCCTTGGCTCCTGCTTCTGCAGACTGGGAGAGAAGCCTGGGAGCCCTGAGTGGGGTGCACGCACACACACACACATGCACGTACCTCTCTCGCCTTGCACCCTCTCAGTTCTGCTGCCACAGTGGCCTCCCAGCTCACAGGCCTGTTCCTCTGGCCCTCAGGTCAGAGCAAAGGTTAATATGAGACTGGCCCCAGCCACAGCCAGCCACTGCCTGCCCTCTGGCATCAGGGCCCAAGTGGCAGCTGCAGTGGTAGGTGGACCTTAGACAGCTGTACCGCCCCACTCACTAAATTTAACCAGCAGTTAGCCCCTGGCCCTCCCCCAGACCTGCTAAGGGCAAGAGCCCTCCAAATACAGATGCGAGAGGAAGGGCGGGCTCTGGACACACTGGGCAGATCAGGTCAGTGCTCAGCAAGGAGAGGAGGGCAGCCTAGACTCGTGCCACCCAGTCCTGCCTGCTGGAGACAGATAAACAACAGGGCAATGCCCTCAGCCCTCCAGCTTGAGGCCCCTAAGGGGCCCCTCTCACCCTCACACATCGTGTCCAGCCAGCCCAGAGCCTGAGTGGCCAAGTGCTTGTCGCCTACGCCAGCCCAGGCAGAAGCTGGCAGAAGCTGGCAGCCAGGGCCCAGGATCAGGGCAACATGCCACACACTGGGGAACCACTGCTCCTGGGAAGTGCCTGGGAAGATGCCAGCTGTGCCAGTTTTGCTCCAATGGCTCTGGCCCAGAAATCCTGTAAAAAAATACTGACTCCCTTTCTAGGTCAGGGTCCCTGCCCCTCAGTATGGGCCCCCTCAGCCCTGGCCCCCAAAGAGCTTCCTTCCAAAATACCCTATTGCCCTCAGGAAAGCAAAGAGTTAACAGCGCCTCCAGGAAGCTGAATACAGCAGGGGAGGGTGTGGGTGAAGGCCAGGCTCCTTGCCCAATGGCCATGGGCCTCCCTCCTACACAGGGGCCAGGGCTGCCACTTGCAAGCCCCAGAACCGCTTGCGAGCCCCAGCGTGCACCTACAGGCCTGGGTGCTCGTGAGCATGGAAGGACCTGATCCGGCAGCACCACCTGCCCCTCCCCAGCGGAGACACTGGAAGGCTTGATGGCAAACAGCCCTTTATCAAGAGTTACAGGATGAACAGCCTTTGCAGCTGGATGCCTGCAGGTATGACTCTGCCACAGGTCCGTCCCTGAGAGAGAATCCAAAGTCCTGAGCAGCAGAAGCTGGGGGAAGACTCTATGGTGGCTGCCACCTGCAGTCCGGGGCACACACTGAGAGTGGGCCTCCAGGGCAAGCCTTTGGCTGGGCCTGGAGATGGACACTGCCACCTTGAACAACAGCCCCTCACATGAGCAAGCAGCATGGCCTCTTCTCCACTGAGGCCTCCTCAGACGGGGCTGTGAGCTTGAGCAGGGGTGGGTCCCCGCCTATCCTGAAGCCACAGTCAGGCTGGGAGGACTCAGGGTCAGTAGGCAGGCCAGGCTCAGGAGCCTCAGGCCCCTCGGGTTGTGGTCGCAGAAGTTTGGCAGCAGCTCTCTGACGCTTGAGCTCTGCCAGGGTGTGGTGGGCCTTGTCCCGGACAAGGGTGTCAGGGGTGGTGCTCTCCACAGGGCTCAGCTGGTATGACACACTCCGGTCCAACCGCTTGGAGTACAGGTGCCGCCCTGGGGGGCCCCCTACCCGGCCATTGTGTGACCTGGCCGCCTCTGGGCCATCTTCCTGTGGGCAGAATCAGGGCCCAAGGCTGTCAGGAGGCACCCTTCTTCTTGCCCCAGCCTTAGGCTCTAGGTTGTAAAGCCTAATCTAGGCTACATGGTTATAGAGGGACAAACATGAGGGCAGAGGGACAGCAGCCCAGTCCTAAGGGGCACAGCCCACCTAGGAGCCCAGAGGCACTGGTCCTACCAGCTCCACACTGGATGGGTGTGAATGGGAAACTCAGGTACTGATGCCGGGTCATAGCCTAGGACCAACTGCCAAGGCCACATGGAAGATGGACAGCACAGGCCAGCACTCACCTCTGGGGGTGGCAGCCAGAGCTCTGCATCTGTCTGGTGGTCCTCGTCCTCCTCCAGTGGCTCTGGACTGGTGGGATGAGGCTGCTGCCACACAATGGCCTCCTGGGCATGCTCCTTACGGTACAGATTGGTGCGCTGGGTCAGGCTCACTCGCCTCACCACCTTCCTAGGAGGTCGGGGTGGAGATGGAGGCGAGTCAGGGACACACAACCTGTCCCTGGACTCTACCCTGAGCTCTGCTGGCAGCGCCACCTACAGGCTGACACCCTCTGACACCCTGGGGTCAGCCAGTGGGGCTGGGGTGGTCTGGGAGGCTTACCCTCGGCTGCCTGCACTGGAGGTGCGGCGGCGCAGCAGGGAGCGCTGGCGGCCCTGGGCTCGAAGGAGCGCATCCTGCTTCTGCTTCAGCTCCAGCAGCTTGGCCCGTACCTCCTCATCCCCGCATACATCTGGGAAGTGAGCACAGGCGTCACAGGGGCCCTCCCTGCCTGTCCCTTCCACCAGGTGGAGGCAGCCCCCAGAGCTCACCGAGGGGAGTCTCATCCATCAGGGATTTTCCATTCAGGTTGGCCCCATTTGCCACAAGCAGCTCCACCAGGTGCACCTGCAGGCCAGCCAGTGGGGGCTGCTGAGGGCCTGACCCTCAGATGCCCACCCACATCTGCTCCTGCCCACACTCACCTGGCCCCAGTAGGCGGCAGCATGCAGCGGCTCCCAGCCATCCAGGTCCTTGGCGCTCAGGCTAGCTCCATGCTCCAGCAGCAGGGCGGCTGCCTCACTGAAGCCACTGGCAGCGGCCACATGCAGCTGCAGGCAGGCCACCCAGCCCTGAATCCAGTCCCATGCCCATCCAACAAACCCCCAGCCCCACAACAGACCTCCCACATGGCCAAGTCCTCACCAGTGTGGCTCCGTGCTCCAGCGGGTCATTGAGGTCAGCCCCAACATGCAGCAGACTCTGGAGGTCATTCAGCATGTGCAGCTCTGGCACCGCCCGGGCCTCCTCGATGCTGGCCTGGGTGATGCCTGTGGAGCAGCAGGCTCAGAGACAGAATGCCCAGGCCCACCCCATGCAGGCAGGCACAGCGCACTCACCACAGTTGGCCATGGCAGTCTCCAGGCAGTCCAGGGTCTGCTCATCCTCACACAGGTCATAAGGCATGTTCCCATCAGTGTTGATGGCCAGGAGGTCAGCACCCCTGCAGGGAGGATAGACGAAGGCTGCAGGCATCAAGACCCTTCCTCATTCACTAGGCCCTTTGGGCAGGGAGTTCCCAGGCCCCTTTAAGCAAGTTCTCCCTGAGCAGAGGCCCTTCAGTCTAGGACTGCTGTCAGGAAGTGCCAGCAGACATGGGGAGGACATGTAGGTTCTAGCTGCTGTTGGGAGAGGTGGGTTCTGGGCTCCTCTGGCAGCCCCTCAGCCCTGGGTCTTGTTCTTAAGCCAGACAGGCCATGCTACCATCTACCCATCTGGGCTAAAGGTTCATGGCACCCATCTGTCCCCCATAAATTGAGGGTGCAACTGCAGGAGGTATGCAGGCACTCTGGGGAACTCAGGGAGAAGGGGAGCAGGAAGGCCAGGCAGCTGCTCTGTTGGCAAGCCCACAAGCAGGGGAAGCAGGCCTAGGAAGGAGGGCAGGGGACACAGAGGGACTGCCTGAGGTGTGGAAGCCACCTCCAGACTGCCACCAGCTCCAAGGGGTACCTGGGGGCCTGTGTGCTACATGGCTACTGCCCTATTCAAAGGAGGCACCTATGTGTGATGGTGACAGCCAGTCAACCTGGGGAAGCCACCAGCCTCCTCTGCTTCATCCTTCTTCCCCTGCCCCAAGACTTGGAATTGAGCCCAGGGATGCTTTACAACTGAGTAATATCTCCAGCCCTTTTAATTTATTTTTTTTGTGTGTGTGTGTGTGTGCGCGCGCACGCGCTACTGGGGATAGAACCCAAAGCCACGTACACACTTGGCAAGAGCTGAGCTACATCCCTAGTACTTTTTCTAAAAAAATTTAATTTTAGCCAGGCGCGGTGGTGCACACCTGTAATCCCAGCACTTGGGAGGCTGAGACAGGAGGTTCACAAGTTCAAAGCCAGCCTCAGCCACTTATCGAGGCCCTAAGCAACTCAGTGAGACCCTGTCTCTAAATAAAATACAAAGTAGGGCTGGGGATGTGGCTCAGTGGTGGAGTGCCCTGAGTTCAATCCCCATTACCAAAAAAAAAAAAAAAAAGAATTTAATTTTGAAGGTCTGGGGATGTAGCTCAGCAGCAGAGTGCTTGCCTAGTATGCATGAGACTGTGAAATCAATTCCTAATACCACCAAAATAGTTTTTTTTTTTAACTTTGAGATAGAACCTAAGTTGCCCAGGTTGGCCTTGAACTTGAGATCCTCCTGCCTCAGCCTCCAAGTAGCTGGGATTACAGGTGTCCACCAACACTCCCCACTCCTTCCTTCCTCACCTGTGCCCAGGCAACCCTCCCAGGCACACCTGGCCTCTTTGCTCAACTTCCCTCCTTTTCAGTTCTACCCTCAACACTAACCAAAATGACATTTCTCAGGGTAGACTATGGGAAGGCCCTCAGTCCATAGCTGGTGGTCCAGCCTACCAGGTAGGCCCAAAGCATCCCCCTGGGGTCCCAAGCAGGATGGGCAGAGGAGGTGAGGACTTTGGAAGCCAGGACCTGGCTGGTTTCACAGCGTAACCAAGTGAGCTGCCATCCATAAGAAAGCCCTCCATGACAAAGGCGCAAGGGGCACTACCGGGCAACGAGGAGCTCCACCAGGTGCAGGTGGCCACAGGTGGCTGCAGCATGCAGGGGCGTCCAGCACTCGCTGTCCCGGGCATTGACATCAGCCCCAGCCTCCAGGAGCTGTTGCACCATCTCTCGGAAGTCATCGATGCAGCACTGCAAATACACAACCTGAGTGGCCAGAGCCCTCCCAGCCCCTGCCCCGCCCACCCGCACACAGGCTGACCTGGTGCAGTGCCGTCAGCCCATCCTCATTGGCCAGGTCAGGGCTGACTCCACTCCTGAGGAGCTGGCAGACTGTAAGAAGGGGGTGGTCATGTCCAGGTGAGGCCTGTGACTGGCCTATGCTGTCCCTGGCCTAAGGCTGCTGCAGCTCAGGGATCAGAGAAGGATGAGTAAGACTGGCACAGATGGCAAGAGGCATACAGACTCACAGACATGGGGCAACTGTCCCCCCAGACAAGACCACATGCACCACAGTCCGAATCCCTTGGCCCCCAGAGCAGGCCCTCTTTGAGGCAGCTGGCCAGTAGTTCACACCCTGTTCCCAACCCCACAGTTGCTGGAGCTCCAGCACAGGGGCTTACACTCCTCTGCTCTTCCTGATGTTAAGCCCACCCTTCAAGCAGTGCCTGTCCCTGCCCTTGCTCCCCTTCAGAAGTCCTGTCTCAGGCCAGGATCTTGCCAAGGTCCCTGGGGTCCTCTCTGGCCATGCAGCAGGAGGACGCAGCTCCTTGTGGTTTGGCCTGTGGCACACACGGTACCGTCCTCTACAGGTCCCCTCCCACCTCCAGGTCTTGGGAGGACTCCTATACAGGCACTGCCCACTCCTTGTCACCTCTGCCCCAAAGAGAGATAGGAAAAGCCCTTAAGAAAAACCAAGAGATCTCCTCGCCAGACTCCAGAGCCCTGCACCGAGTGGGGCTGCAGGTATGAGGAATGGAAAGGAATAGGGACCTGCAAAAACGCCACAGCAGGACCTTTGGCATATAGCCCCAGCTCAACCTGCCTCAGCACAGGTTGTTCTAACAGGAGACCCAGGGTTGCCACGTGGCTAGAGCCTAAGAGTGGTGGATAGGCACAGGCCCAGCCCAGAGCCCAAAACAAGATGAGGCCACACCCAGGTGGATGGGAGTGCCACTGTGTATCACCCTGGGACAAGTACACTCACCTTCTTCCAGGTCATTTCGGGCAGCGGCCTCCAGAAGGACAACACTGGGAGGGAAGACAACTTGCTTCTGGGGCTCTCGGCCAGCTGCCTCCTTCCGCAGCTGTTCCCCATTGCCTTTCTTGGCCTGGGCCTCCTTCTCAGCCTGGGCCCACATCTTCACCTGCTGGGCACGCCGCTTCTGGGCATGCTTCAGCCGCTCCTGGGTGCTCATCCTGCCCACCATGGGCATCTCCGCCAGCAGCTCCAGGTGCTCAGTCATGGTGGGGGGTGTCTGCCCACAGGGCTGCTCGGGGGTACCACAGTGCAGGGGTTGGGGGCCAGACCAGGCTTGAGTGGCAGGGCAGCTAGCTGAACTGACACCCTTGGGGGCATTCCCTTCCCCAAGCTTGTGCCTTCTGCCCCTGGCACGGCTGTGATCAGGCAGGCAGCCCTGAGAGACACAGCCCAAGCAGGGAGGGTGTGCAGGGGTAGCACAACTGGTCCCAGGCAGGCCTGGCACCTGAGCTGCTCAGACAGCAGGCCTCCACACAGACAGTGCCTAACTTCCTTCTTGGGGTCAGGATGCACAGACTGTGGGAAGTAGCCCTAAGACCTGGCCGGACTCAGTCCAGGGTCTGAAGTTAATTACCCAGATAACAAGTTCCAGCTTCCTTGTACCTTGCCAAGAGAGAGGGAGGGCAGGGCCAATGCCAAGTGGGCCCCTGAGAGTCCCTGGGAACTTCTGCTCTTTCTAGGCCTCAGGAGCCTGAGTGGGGCCTAGGAACAGTCATGGCCTGGCCCTGCTGCACCCTCCTGATGATCCTCCAGTCAGCACATCAGGACCAATGAGGTGGGCCACGTATGATCAGTCCTGGGCAGCCAGGGCACAGAGGACAGAGGGCGCCTGTCAGTGTCTTCAGGGGAGCCTCCCCTTCTGGCAGTCACACACACCTGAAGAGCAAATAAGGAAGCACATCAAGGTCAGCTCCCAGGGTGGGGCTGGCAGGCTCTGGAGAGACCATGCTCCCTGCCACCCAGGGTCCTACCTTGTGTGGGGTCCACCCTCTGCCTGCAGAACACACTATAGGGCAGCAATCCTTGGGGGGCTGCTGTGCTCTCATGTTGTTCCACACATTTAGGAAAGGCAGAATAAAGCGCATCTCAGGCTCCCCACCACCCTCTGCAAAAGGAGCTGCACAGGTGCACAGGTGGGGGCAGAATGAGGAGTACTGTCCACACCCAGCCAGCCATCCCTGTGCACTGTGCGGAGAAAGGTCTCTCCCCGAGTCCCTGAGCTCAGGCCCTGCCTCCTTGGTCTTGGCCAGTGATCAGCTCCCAGGCCCTCACTCTAGCATCTATCTGCTCCTGTTCCTTGCCAGACTCCCTGGCCCTGGCCAGCCAATACTTCAGCCATCCTGAGCTGTGCTGGAAACCTGGGCTGTGTGGACACAGGCACAGGTGGCCTGCCTGGCTTGAGGTCTAAAGGAATCAACAGGCAAACAGCTGAGGCTGTAAGCTTAGGGGTACAACCCTGCTGGAGTGCCCACCATGGCCCCATTCCTGCCCAAGATGTGGTCACTGGGCTGCCCACTACCCTATTCCTCAGAAGGCACAGCCACATACTGCCCAGAGACAAATGACCCAGAATTCTGTCCTCCACACAACCAGGCCTCTTGGCCACCTAGACACTAACCCGGTTACTTTTTCCCTGGCCAGTCTAGTACAACAAGGGTCTCAACAAACATCCCCTTTTGACTTAAGGGGACTGCGATGCCATGTCACATTAGGCTGGCCCAGTCCCTCTGGACAGATCTAACCTGCTAGAGTTAGCCCCTGTGAGCTTGGTCTGAGGTTCCCTGGGACAGAACTAGGAGGGCCCTTGGTACTGGCCTGGTCAAGAGCTTTCCCAATAGCCCTCTGCTCTGAGCAGTCTGCTCTGAAGTCTGGCTACCTCTGCAGGCTCCTGGGGCCAGGACTTCCATAAGCCAGCCCAACATCCTGCCAGGCTCCCCAGTCCTGCTCTCACCCTCTGGGACCCAGCATCCCAACCCAAGACAGGCTAGGCTGGGTCCTGCAGGTACCCTGCCAGCTCCTCCAGCATGAGGACGAGGATTCCAGACCCTGCCATGTGACAGAGTTCTCCCTGCTGCCACCCACAGTAGACATCCTCCTCCCCAACAGGGATGGCAAGGTGGGACCTGCATCTCTCTGTCATCAAGATCCTTCCAGGGAAGTAGCCCTAGTCTGCCCCAAGAGATCACAGCAAAGAGGGAGACCCACTGCCCCTGCCTACCTCTGTCCAATGAAGGTAAAGGAAGATGATCTGAGACCACCTGATCAGGTAGCCACACCTACCCTATCAAATGATAGAAAGATATTCTATCTCTTTTTTTTTTTTCTTGTACTGGTGATTGAACCCAGAGGTGCTTAACCACTGAGCCACAGCCCAGCATTCCCCTTTTATATAATATATATTTAGATGTTGATAGACTTTTAATTTTTATTCATTTATTTATATGCGGTGCTGAGAATCAAACCCAGTGCCTCACACATGCTAGGCAAGCGCTCTACCACTGAGCCACAACTCCAGTCCCTTTTTATGTTTTATTTTGAGACAGGATCTCGCTAAGTTGCTTAGGGCCTCACTAAGTTGGTGAGGCTGGCTTTGCACTTGTGATTCTCCTGCCTCAGCCTCCTGAGTCACTGGGATTACAGGGTACACCACCATGCCTGGCTGATATGAAGATACTCTGATGCCCTTGTCCTACAGAAGAGAAATAATCTGAGGATAGCAACCACTTCCCTTTGTGTACATGCATGTGGGACTAAGGACTGAACCTAGGGATCTCTACCACTGAGCTATACCCCAGTCCTTTAAATAAATATAAATAAATAAATAAATATGTCTATACATATATATATTTGTTAAATACACACACACACACACACACACACACACACACACAAACACACACAGGTTTTTGGTTTTTGTTTTGTTTTTTTGAGAGAGGACTTGTGAAGTTGCCCAGACTGACCTGGAACTTGAAATCCTCATGCTCAGCCTCCTGAGCAGCTGGGATCTTTGGCCACCATGATGGCAACAACCACTTTTCAAATGAACAGAATCTGACTTTTAAGTTCCTCATTCTGAGGCCCCTCAGGGTGCAGCTGGCCCCTCTGGCTGCTATGAAGACAGTGCATGGGGTGCTCTGCCCTCCCCATATGGCACCCAAGAACAGTGCCCACACCCCCCACACCCAGAGCTCCTTGCTGGAGGCTGGCTAAGGGCAGTCTTCATATGAGCTGGGGTTGTTCCCTACCCTGCTTGACTGCCTCGTCTGAAAGAAGATGCTCAGTGAGCCCAAAGTGTCTGAGGCCCACCATGCAGGCCCCCACCCCAGAGAGTCCCCCTTTCAGGGGTGTCCAGCACCCACCTTTACCCAAGCAGAGCCATTAGCTCCAAGTGCCCTAATTCCCCTGGGCGCTGCCTGCCTAGCTGTCCTGCAGAAGCCAACCTCAGAGGGAGCAAGCCAACCAAAGTCCATGGCATCAAGTCTTTGGCTCCAGAAGGAAAGGCCACCTCCCGCCTACCTGGATCTCAGCTGCCCCAGTGGAACATCACTAAGATGCAGCCCCTTCTCCCAGGCATGAAAAGGACCAGTCAGCTAACCCACAAAGGCTCAGTGGCCAGCTCAACAAAGACCCATCAAATGTCTACCACAGCACACTCAGGCCAGAAGTGGGTTGAGCAGGGCAGCTCCTGCCCCAGCCACACATCCCCTCCAAGCCTCCCTGGAATGTCAAATAGATAATCTGATTGATTGACTTATTCTAGTTCTCAGCTCCAAGCCCAGGCAAGCTGTACAGGAGAGTAGAAGCTCCCAGATGGATACTGGCCCCCCATCCCCACCTCTCAGCCTCACACCACTGGGCCACCCCCAGACTGCAGAGAACATGGTGGGGCAACAGCAAGCCAGCACTCAGACCCAGCCCTGACTTCAGCAGTTCTAGGATGACCTCACTGCCCTGGCCCGACACCCTCAGCACCCAGCCAAAGCCCTCCTCCAGTAGGTCCTTGCCATTGTCCCCATGCCTAAATCCAGATCTCCCCTGTTAACCACTCCACCACAGTGCCTCACACACCTACCTCAAGGCCTCCACAGTAGAGCAGGAGTCCAAGGTCTGATGCCTGTAAGGGGCGTGTCACTTTATTTATCCAAGAACAGTGACGAGAGACAGGTGGAGGTACACCCTGCTCATAGACAGGAAAGAAGACACTATGAGCCACAGAGAAATGCCAAGAAGGGGCAGGAGCGTGGGGCACTTGTTGCAGGCTCCTGTTCTCGGGGCACATACAGGTACACCTCAAGGATGCCTGTGCTAGTGCACCCCCAGGCCTGAAATGTCCCCTGTCAGCCCTTCTGGAAGCCCTGCCTGAAGCCCCCAAAGCAGTGCCATGGAGGCGAGGAAGATGGTCCTGCTGGGGCTGTACACTACAGGGCAAACCACACAACCGCGGGCAGCAGACAGCACTGGGCAGCCAGCGCAGGACTCCCAGGCAGCAACACAGCTGGGCCCAGCATCCTGGCCACACCCTCCTCAATCCAGTTCAGGGGACTTTACATTCTGGTGGTGCCTGTACTTGTTGGAACCAGTTCCTGTAACTCACAACCAGAAGAACTTTTTTTGTTGTTGTTTTTGTTTTTGTTTTGCGGTGCTGGGGACTGAACCCAGGGCCTTAGTGCTTGTGAGGCAAGCACTCTACCAACTGAGCTATATCCCCAGCCCCCAGAACTGATTTTGTTTGTACCAATATCTATCATAGCAAAAAATGGGAGAATACCTAGACACCCTTCATTCTGGGGAAAGTAAAGAATGGCTGGGAACAGTGGAGCACACCTGCAATCCCAGTACCTCAGAAGGTTGAGACAGGAGAACTGCAAGTTCAAGGACAGCCTCAGCAACTTAGTGAGACCCTGTCTCAAAATAAAAGGGCTGGGGATATAACTCAGTGGTAGAGTACCCTTAGGTTCAATCCCCAGTGCTAAAAAGAAAAAAAAAAAGTCAAATAGCTATTCTGTAGCATAATGTCTACCATATGCACCTGTCAACAAGAGGCAGAGTGCAGTGCCTTGGGAAAGGGGATGCAACATGCGGGTACCAACTGCAGAGGCCAACAGAGTGTCAGAGGACTGTGCCTGGGAGTCTTAGTGGACCACATGCAGCCTGCTTAGCCACTGGGGAGGAAGACCCAAGCTGGAGGAGGGCAGATCCAACCTAGAAGGCCTGTACCCTGAGGCCACGGGCAGCATCTGCTTTGCAGCCCCAAGCAGAAGACAGATAGTCACTCTGGTCACTGTGGATTAGGAGTCAGTGCAGCCATCCCAGGGCTCATCACTGGGGTTCTGCAGGCACTGCTCTGGGAAGTTCATCCGGAAGCTGCTCATCATGAAATACCTGAAATGCTATCTGGCCACTCAATGAAGCAGCATTTATAACAGAAAACACAAAAAAGCAACTAAATGTCCCTCAAAAGGGTCTAATTAAATAATCTCTTATTGGAGGCCAGGCATGATGGAACACACCTGTAATCCCAGCAACTCAAGGCTAAGGCAGAAAGACTGTAAGTTCAAGGCCAGCCTCATCAAACTTAGCAAGACCTATTTCAAAAGAAAAATAAAGAGTGCTGGGGCCAGGCTCAGTGGTGCACACCTGTAATCCCAGGAGCTAAGGAGGCTGAGGCAGGAGGATTGCGAGTTCAAAGCCAGCTTCAGCAAAAGCAACTGAAGCGCTAAGCAACTCAGCAAGACCCTGTCTCTAAATAAAATACAAAATAGGACTGGGGATGTAGCTCATTGATCTAGTGCCCTTGAGTTCAATCCCTGGTACCCTCCCCACAAAAAAGAGTGCTGGGGAATGTAGCTTAGTGGGAGAGTACCCCAGGTTCAACTCCCAGCATATCTCTCTCTCTCTCTCTCTCTCTCTCTCTCTCTCTCACACACACACACACACACACACGTACATTTATTTCTCTTTTTTTTAGTTGTAGTTGGACACAATACCATTATTTATTTATTTTTATGTGGTGCTGAGGATCGAACCCAGTGCCTCATATGTGGTAGGCCAGCGCTCCGCCAAGCCACAACCCCAGCCTGTATGCTTATCTGTGCATAAGAAACATGAAAAAGAGAAACCAGAAATAAATGAGCATGGACAGGGCGTGGACTCCTCTACTGCTGCACTTGGAGCACGTAAAGACCACCCTCAGACCACCCTCAGGCAGGGCAGCTGCTGAGCCGCTGCACAGGTACCAGTCAGGGTCAGGAGGAGGAAGAACGTGTGCTTCGTGCCACAGGGAAAGACAAAGGGTGGGGACACAGGGGGACCAAAGCCACACAGGTGGCTGCATGGACACCCAGCAGCGCAGCGTTCTACCCAGCAGTTGTGGGAACCAAGGAGGCTCTCAGATGAATGTGTGATATGATCAGATCATGTCAGAGGACGAGGAGGAAGGCGGGGAGGAGGGGACAGGAGGACACTACAGGGAAATCATAAAAGGCAAGACCGGGAGCAATGGGCAGCCAAGGTGAGGAAAGGGCCAGGAAGGCCAGAGTGGTCCTGACTGGGAGGACTTGCATCTAAAAAGGAGTGGTCAGCAGTGGGTGCACGGAGCCTGGGTGCTCCTGAGGGGAGCCAGGGCAGCAGGGAATGTCCCTCAGAGCCCACAGAGCCACCAAAGGTCCACTGAGCCTAACGGGGAAGAACTCTAGGTATGGAGTGCCAGAGAAGGAAGCAGCCTAGGAAACAGCAAGACCCTCCTCAGCCCTCACACCAAAGTAAACTCCAGAGAGCGCACATGATGCCGAGAAAAGCCAGCTACAGGAGAACAAGGACAAACAGGAAATTCCCTGTGTCACAGGATGTGGGAAGCCCTCTAAACCTGACACAAACCCAGAAACACAGATCTGATTAAATTTTCAAATGTCTATATTGTGAAAACAAACCAAAAAAATCTTGCAAGGTCAAAAGACAGATGACCAACTGAACAAAACAGTAAGAGTGACAAAGTCACTCAGGTCAGCACAGCAGCAAAGGACTGAGTTCATGGACAGAGATACAAGTCCTGGCAGACAGACTGCTACCCACCTCCCTAATAATTAACACACACAGATCAAAAGGAGGCAGCCAGGTGAGGAGGCCCATGCCAGCTACTGTGGAGGTGGAGGCAGGAGGATCCCAAGTGACAGAATGTTTGTCTAAGTATGATGACCCAGGTTCCATTCCCTGCACCACCAATATCTCAAAAAGCCTCCCCTCTAATCCTGCCTCACAGGCGGCTAAGGCCTGCTCATATTCTGGTCCCACCATCCCTTCTGGTCCTGCTCTTTCCTGATGCTTCTCAAGTACTCTTGGCATAACACTTAGCAGGAGAGTATGAAATTGAAACCTTCCACTATTTTGGCAGGACTGGGGACTGAACCCAGAGGTGCTCTACCACTGAGTTACATTCCCAGCACTTTCTTTTTCCCACTTTGAGACAGAGTCTTGCTAAATTGCCTGGGCTGGTCTCAAACGTGTGACTCTCTGCCTTAGCCTTCTAAGTAGCTGAAATTACAGCCTAAGCCACCATAACAGGCTTCCACTATTTTTGATCTACAAAATGAAATGTTATTTAGCTCAGTAACAACTGCCTGCTGACCACCTTGTGAGGAAGGAGGACCCCATGCCATCCATACATCAGTGCACACCATGCTCCTAGCCCACGCTGGCCCTGAGGCCAGAGCTATGTGTGGACCACACAGGGGTCTGACCAGACTAATCATGAGCTCTAGCAGCAGCATGTGTTAGAAGTGAAGAATCTTGGAGGGCCTCTCCCCAGAAATTAGGGGAGGTTCTAAATCTCCCTTCTCAATTTCGTTTCCTTTTGCCACATGACTCCAAAATAAATCTGATAAACTAACTCACAGCAAAGTCTCAGAGGCCATGCCTAGATAAAAGCAGATAGGTAGCCAGAGACATCTGCATTTAAAAAGAGACCCAGTGAATACTGAAGATAAAAGCCAAGACTCCCAGAAAGAGAAAAGGCCAGGGAAGGCTTCCAACAGCCCCAGCAAATAAGCTTAATAGAAGCCAGGTCCACAGCAGAACCTCACGGAGCAGCCTCAGAGCAGCCTCGCTCAGCCTGTGGCTGGAACGCCCCATGACCTGCACTGTCAAGTACAATAGCAAGGAAACCAAAATCACAAAAGTGAGCTTTGAAGGGGACAACAATATAATCCTGAGTTTGCTCTGATTCAAAACTTACTCCCCATCAGAGACCATGACCCTAGTCAAGATAGAGCAGTAGTCAAGACATCTATCTGGCAGCTGGGTTGCTACTTGTGGCGGAGGCCTGGGAGTTGTGGACAGAGGAGGCATTTGAATATCCCAGACTTAGAAAAGGAGACCTGTGGGGTCCAGATGACTGGCAATGCCAACACTGTCCAAAACCCCATCCAAACAAGGCAAGAACAAGCAGGGTGTCCCAGGGAAGAGAGTTCACAATTAGCCAGCAAATTCCTAGAAACTGGATGGAAGAATGGTGGGGGCTGAAAGAGCAGAGACATAGCCCCCCAAGGTCATCAGGAAAAGAAATCAGAGAGGGACACTATACATAGGATGACAAAGTTTAAAAAAAAATAGGGCCAGGCGTGGTTGCGCATGCCTGTAATCCCAGCACCTGGGAGGCTGAGGCAGGAGGATCACAAGTTCAAAGCCAGCCTCAGCAACTTAGTGAGGCCCTAAGCAACTCAGTGAGACCCTGTCTCTAAATAAAATACAAAATAGGGCTGGGGATGTGGCTCAGTGGTTGAGTGTCCCTGGGTTCAATCCCCAGTACAAAAAAAAAAAAAATAGGGACATGACAAAGGGGACTGGTGATGTGTGAAAGAGCAGATTCCTCTGAACCCCAGCATTCTTTGTGGAGTGCAGAAGTTGGGACACTGGTTGGGTATGTGGTGTATGCCTGTAATCCCAGCAGTTGGGACTGAGGCAAGAGGATCCTTTGAGCCAGGGAGTTTGGGGCCAGCCTGGATAACATAGAGAAACCCCATCTACAGGTACTTCAAAAAGAGAAGACAGCCAGGCACAGTAGCACAGGCCTGTAATCCCAGCGGCTTGGGAGACTGAGGCAGGAGGATCTCAAGGTCACAGTAGACTCAGTAACTTAGAGAGGCCCTAAGCAACTGTCTCAAAATTAAAAAATAAAATAAGCCGGGCACAGTGGCACACACCTGTAATCCCAGCAACTGGGAAGCCTGAGATAGGAGGATCTCAGTTCAAAGTCAGCATCAGCACCAGCAAGGCACTAAGCAACTCAGTGAGACCCTGTCTCTAAATAAAAATACAGAGGCTGGGGATATAGCTCAGTTGGTAGAGTGCTTACCTCGTAAGCACAAGGCCCTGGGTTCAAACCCCAGCACCACAAAAAAAATAAATAATTAAATAAATAAAAATACAAAATACGGCTGGGATGTGGCTTAGTGGTTGAGTGCCCCTGAGTTCAATCCCTGGTACCCAAATAAATAAATAAAATAAAATAAAAAAGGACTGGGAATGTGGCTCAGTGATTAAGCGTCTCTGGTTTTAATCCCTGATATCAAAAAAAACAGAAACAAAAAACATAAAATAAAAAGATAAAAATTACCAATATCATGAATAAGAAAGCATTACCACAGTTCCTATAGACCATTAAGAGGGTGCTGTGGTCTGGATCTGGAAGGTACTGCCGAGTCTCTACTCTCCAAGGTGAGGCTCATGGGAAGTGACTGGATCATGAGGGCTCTGACCCTAAGCCACTGGTGGCAGACTACTGGAGGTGGGCGCTCCCTGGAGGAGCAGGTCACTGCAAGCCTGTCCTTTAGAACCTCTGCCTGCTTCCTAACTACCATGAATGAGTGAGCAGCTCTCCTCTTTGCCACACTCCGCTGCCATGGTGTTCTGCCTCACCTAACAGAGTACTGGAGCCTGCTGACCGCAGACTGAAACCTCTCAAACTGTGAACTTTTAAGTTCAAAATTAACTTTTCCTCACTTAAATTGTATTTTGGTCATAGCAATGAAAAGCTAACACAAAGAATAAAAATGGAACTATTTTGAACAGTTTGTGATAAACTAAAAACCTGGGCCAGGTGTTGATAAGTCACAGCCTATAAACCACTCTGGCCTGCCGTTTGACTTTGTAAAGGGAATTCTACTGGAACACAGCCATGTTCATTTGTTAACATATAGGCAATCTTTGCTGTTCCATGTCACATCAGAGTTGAATAATTCAACAGAGACCAGAGACCTGGCAAACCTAAAAGTTACTGTTTTTATAGGAAAAAAAGTCACTCTTGACTTCAAAAAATGTACAAATTCCTTCAATGAAACAAATCATCAAAAGAGGCTCAAGTCTGCCATGGTGGCGCACTTCTGTAATCCCAGTGACTAGGAAAGCTAAGGCAGGAGGATCACAAGTTCGAGGCCAGCCTGGGCAATTTATCAAGATCCTATCTTTTTATCTGGGGCCTTGCACATCTTAGGAAGCACTCCATCACTGAGCCACATTTCCAGTCCACCTGTCTCAAAATTTTAAAAAAGGACTGAAGATGTAACTCAATAGCAGAATGCCCCTGGTTTCAATCAGGAAAGGAAAGGAAAAGGGAAAAGGAAAAGGAAAAGGGAAAGGGAAAGGGAAAGGGAAAAAGAAAAGAGTTGAACACAGAGACACACACCTGAGTTACTCAGGAGGCTCAGGCAAGAGGGTTGCAAGTTTGAAGCCAGCCTGGGCAACTTAGTAAGGCCCTGTCTCAAAATAAAAAAATAAGAGCTAGGGTTGCAGCTCAGTGGTAGAGTGCCCCTGGGTTTCATTCTGAGTACTGCAAAAAAGAAGAAAAAAAGAAAGTAGGAACCAGTTGGGCTGAGTGTGGCACAACAGCCACCAGTAATCCCACCTAAGTAAGTGGCTCAAGACCAGCCTGGGTAACTGACTAAGATCCTGTCTTAAAATAAAATGGGCTCAGGATGCAGCTCAGTGGTGGAGAGCTCACCTACCACGTACAAGGACCTGAGTGCAATCTGTAGTGCCACTAAAAAAAAAAAAAAAATGGATTAGGACAAACCATTTTTCTAATTGTTTCTCCCCACATACCATACTGGAGACTGAATCCAGGGATGCTCTACATCCCCAGTCCTTTTTTGCTTTTTTTATTTTGAGACAAGGTCTTGCTAAATTGCCCACACTGGCCTCAAACTTTTAATCCTACTATGTCGGCCTCCTGAATCACTGGGATTACAGGCATGTACCACCACACCAGAGGCCTACAAGCCATTTTTCCAGGAAAAAGATTTGAACAGACATTTCACAAAATAAGATATGCAGCCAGCTGGGCACAGTGGTGCATACTTATAATCCCAGCAGCTCAGGAGACTGAGGCAGGAGGATCGAAAGTTCAAAGCTAGCCTCAGCAACAGTGAGGTGCTAAGCAACTCAGTGAGACTGTCTCTAAATAAAGTACGAAATAGGGCTGGGGATGTGGCTCAGTGGTTAAGTGCCCAAGTTCAATCCACAGTACTCCCCACCCCCCAAAAAAACCCAGAGATGTGCAGCCAATAAAAAGCACATGAAAAGATGTTCAACACCCTTCAAACTTAGAAAAGGGCAAATTAAAACCACAGTGAACTACCAGGACACACACATCTATGAGAATGGATAAAGTTTAAAAGGATGGTGTTAAAGGTGTGACTTGGTGGTAGAGCCAAACCTGAGATATTTACAGAATG
Organism: Glaucomys volans; assembly: GCA_020662805.1. NCBI lineage: Eukaryota > Metazoa > Chordata > Mammalia > Rodentia > Sciuridae > Glaucomys > Glaucomys volans. The sequence goes on along the minus strand of JAJEJO010049348.1, from coordinate 16,225 downwards.
GTTTGCCTACTGTCAAACTCACCCCACCTTGTGGAAGATGTTACTCTAGCTGGAAAGTTCTTGGACCAGATCTTAGGATCACTGGCTCCTTCTGGCATCTCAGAACAAGTCTTTATATAAATAAATAAATATATATATATATATAATTTTTTTATTAGTTGTTGATGAACCTTTATTTATTTATGGTGCTGAGGATTGAACCCAGTGCCTCACACAAGCTAGGCAAGCGCTCTACCACTTTGCCACAGTCCCAGCCCTCAGATCAAGTCTTAAATGTTAATTCCTCAGCAGTCTTCTATGATCACCTCACTGTTATCATGTTTTCATTTCTGACATGCCACTTACTGTTGGTTTCCCTGCTGTATCCTCAGAGATTAGCCCAATTCCAGCCTCACAAGAAGCACTCAATAACTGGTGAACAAACAGGTGAACAGCCACTGCATGTGAGCATGGGAGGCACAAACAGAATGTGACACAGGATGGGACATGGAAAGGCCTTCACTCAGGTGTGCATACCAACATGCCAGGCACATCTAGGAGTTAGTTCCAAGAAAGCCTAGAGGGGCTGGGGCTGTAGCTCAGTGGTAGAGCACTGGCACTGGGTTCAATCCTCAGCACCCCATAAAAATAAATAAAGATACTGTGTCCATCTACAACTTTAAAAAAAAAAAAAAAAAAAGCCAAGAGGTGAGAGAAGAGCCTGCAACTACCACCCAGATGTCTTCTCTTGGGCAACGGGTAAATGTGGCACAGGCACTGGGATGGGCACACTTGGGGCTGAGTCTGTTGGATTGCTGAGACTGAAGTTCCTAAGCTGCATGCTGTGGAGACATACACAGAAACCAGCTGTTGATACAGACCACAGATTCAGGAATCCCTAAAACACAGACCCCAGAGTTGTGCCCAAAGATACAGAGCCCTCTTTCTAGGTGCCTGCCAACCAAGACGACCCCTCTGAGGAAAGCAAAGTTCAGGCATACCCTGAGCTGGTGAGGAAGGATGCCAGGAAGGCTATTCAAGAGACAGGACGTAGCCGGGCATGGTGGCGCACACCTGTAATCCAAGCGACTTGGGAGGCTGAGGCAGGAGGATTGTGAGTTCAAAGCCAGCCTCAGCAATTTAGCGAGGCCCTTAGCAACTCAGTGAGACCCTGTCTCTAAATTAAATACAAAATAGGGCTGGGGATGTGGCTCAGTGGCCGAGTGTCCCTGAGTTCAATCCCTGGTTCAAAAAAAAAGAGACAGGACGTGGGCCCCAGCTAACAGGGGGAAACCCAGATCAGGCATTAGGAGAAGAAAGAACCCTCTAAAGCTTGTCCATCTAAAGCTTAATCATGATGGGGAGACTTGGAACAGGTTCTGGCAGCTGGCCTCTCAAAGCTCTGAACATCCATCAAAGTGACAAACATGGAGCAGCCTAGATCTATGAAGCTTTGGGCAGTCACAGCCACTCAGACCACTCAGTTTCATGTTGGAGTTCCCCAAGCTGGTCCAGTAGGGGCTCTGGACACCAGGCAGCCACTGGCAAGAGGACTCTTTTAGGAAAACCCCAGTCCTGCCAGAAAACACCTGGGGAGCAAAGACCCCCCAGGAGGTGTCAGTGCTGAGCCATAGAGGGCAACGTGGTACCCTCGCCTCCACCTGCACCCCAAACAAGGACCAGGAAGAAAGGAGAGCTAGTTTTGCTCTGGCTCCCCTGAGCCTGGGATGACTCCATACCCACCTCTCCTCTTTGAACGGGTGGAAATTAAATCCGCCATGCCTCCACTCTGGTTTAGCCAGAGGCCAGATCAGCTGAAGCATTTTTCACGGGTTGGTTAGTACTTCTCGCCTGACCCCAATTCGCGAAGCGTCGCCCAAGATCCCGCCTACGAGTGAGGTCACTTGAACGCTGAGAGGCTCGGGTTTCTCCTTTCCCCACACCGAGCGTGGACAAGTCTCTTCTCTGTGGCCTTAATGTCCACATCTGAAAATGAAGACCTACCTGACCAGCAGGCTGCAAGAACCACACCTGCCATTTGGACAAACGGGACACGCCTACCGGTGGCCTCTGCAGGCGGCCCTTCCGGAAGCTCTCCTGACCCTTGGCAATTGCGGCCCGGCGAGGCCTCAGAGGCGCCCCGCGGTCAATCCCGCCTCCTCCGCCCCGCGCCCTCGCGGACTCTGTCGTCCGCCCCACGCCGCCCCCACTCACCTTCCGCCAGCAGGCTGCGCACGCTGTCCGGCCCCGCGACGGGCCAGGCGGCCCCGCGCTCCTTCAGGCGCCGCGGGGGCGGGCCCCGCGCCGGCCTCGCCATGGCAACGCGACACTTCCGGCCCGCTAGGGCCGGAGCGGAAGTCGCAGCGCCACGTGGGAGCCGGGGGCGGGGTCACGCTGCCGTAGGCGGGGATCCCGGAGCTCTAGCTGTAGGCAGCGCCCTTTCTCTGCGCTGGCGGGCGTCGCGATGCGCTCCGCCTCTGTGGCGCGATGGTCCTCTGGCTCCGGGCGGGGCGGGAAGTTCAAGTGGTCAAATGATCCCGAAGAGGTGGTCATCTATTTGTGCTGGGCTTTGAAGGAAGGGTAGTAGGGAGTCTACCTCTCAAAGCAGAGCCGTCGTGGACGGAGGGAACAGCGTATGCCAAAGCAGAAGGGCCGGGACTGCACCGAGGAATGGGCAGCGGCTCGTGTCGTAGCTGTGGGGCCCCGGGAGAGAGTGATCAGAGAAGAGCAGCTAGAAGGAGGAGCCCTGAACGCTACACCAAAGAGTGGGGCTTTACCTTGGAAGCAAGGGAGGACCAGTGGAGAACACCCTCAGACTTCTGGAGAGGGCGACCTCCTTGCCAAGTAGAGCTGAGAGTCTATAGTTGTTACCCTCGTGATACACAAGGACCTCTCAATGAGAGCCCTGGAACGGAAAGAGGACAGGGCCCCGAGAGAGTCAAGATGATAGGAGTCTAGAGAAAGCCTGATGCTGTCTAAAGGGAGAATCTGGTAGTGGGGAAGAGCACAACCAGCCAGGTGTGGGGTGGCTGAAGCAGTGTGGTACCCCAGGCTCCCTCTTGTGCACTCATGACTCATCTTTTCCCTTTGGCACCTCAAGGTGCTAGACAGTCATTGTATGCTGCAGGTCAACCATTTAAAGTGCTAATAAAGTGCTCCAGCAGGTCTAGGGGCCCTTGACTTTGGTACCAGCACCAACCACTACAGCTAGTGCTCTGGCCCTGATGCGCTCTTGGGCAAACTTGCCTGGGCTTTGGGTCAGGGTGCAGACCACAGGTTTAGACTGACCCCAGGGGCAGAGCTAGGGATAAAGTGAGGGGCTCACCTGAACTCTGTAGCACATTCCTGGGAAAATCACCTGAGTCCACTGTAACCCATCCCCATTTTGCTCCTAGGATGGGGACTTCATAGTCTTTCCCTTCAGGAAGTCTTACTGCTCACGTTCATTAAGTCCAGCCCATAGGACCTAGGTTCTGCTGCTTTGTCTTGAATTCCAGGGAAGACCCATCCCTTCTTGGCAACTTGGCATGGGCAAATCATTCCCATCTGTTAAATGGGAGCCTGAGACCTGGTCCAAGTAGACAAAATAATCCTGGGCTCTCCTCCTAAGGACTTTTCCTTCGAGTTCCTGGGAGATGCCCAAGTATCCAAAGACAACCTAGGAATGGGGACTGTGGCTTCGGGAGGTCACCTGAAGGCCCCACTGGAATCCTCTCTGCCCCTCCCTTCCAGATTAACAGAAACCTGCTAATTGTGGCAGCCCTTGCAACTCCCCTCCCCCACAGCCTCTTCCTCCCTCCCCTCCCCCTTCCATCCGAATGATAAAGGGCCCGGCCTGCCTGCCTCAGCCCGGCCTCAGGCCCCCGGCCCAGCCTCCCATACCGCGCCACAGTCCTGAGCCTTCCACGAGGCCAGGCCCCTTCCTACGCCCTAAGCCTCCCCTGCATGGGGCCTTATAGAGATTCCCGTCTGGGGCCTCCGGATGCCGAGCCGTCCTCGCAGCCCCCCAAGAGGAGAAAGAAGAGATACCTGCGGCATGACAAGCCCCCCTACACCTATTTGGCGATGATCGCCTTGGTGATTCAGGCCGCACCCTCCCGCAGGCTGAAGCTGGCCCAGGTGAGAGGGTTCTCCGCCTCCCTCACACCCGTGGTGGGTCTTTTCTCCACCCGCTTCCCAACTATCTCACTCTCAGGTCTGGCTTCCCACCCCCACCTGGCCCAGTGGAACCAGTGGTGGAGGCCGAGGGACTCAGGACGACCTTTCCCTCGGACCCTCCCGGCCGCATCGCCCCATGGCGCCCAAGTTTCCTCTGAGCGGGGCGTCCCAGAGCCGGGCTGTGAGGGAGGGGTGGAGTGCTGCCACCGCCTCGGCTCATGGCGCCGGCCATCCCCCGGTTTCAGATCATCCGTCAGGTCCAGGCCGTGTTCCCTTTCTTCAGGGATGACTATGAGGGTTGGAAGGACTCCATCCGCCACAACCTTTCCTCCAATCCGTGCTTCCGCAAGGTGGGGCCGGCGACCGTCGGAACCCGGGGGCAGGGCGGGCGGGTAAACTCCAGGCATCCTGGATTGGGCAGCCCCACCCAAGCCTACCACCCCCCAGGTACCAAAGGACCCTGCAAAACCTCAGGCCAAGGGCAACTTCTGGGCCGTCGATGTGAACCTCATCCCGGCGGAGGCGCTACGCCTACAGAACACCGCCCTGTGCCGGCGTTGGCAGAACCCGGGCGCGCGCAGAGCTTTCGCCAAGGACCTGAGCCCATACGTGCTGCATGGCCAGACCTACCGACCGCCCACTCCTCATACGCCACCCAGCGAGGGCTTCAGCATCAAGTCCCTGCTAGGGGACCCCGGGGAGCGGGTATCCTGGCCCCAACAGTCCAGCCAGGCTGGACAGAGCAGCCCAACTCAGGCAGGCATTGGGTGCAGTGGGGAGGAGGCGGTGCCCACTCCACACTTGCCCTCCTCTGAGAGGCTTCTGTGGCCCCTCTGCCCCCTCCCAGTACCCACCAGAATGGAGGGGGAGACTTCCCAGGGAGCAATCATTGGGTCCTCAGGCCTATCCCCAGAGCCCAGAACCTGGCCCTTGCACTTCCTGCAAAGTACCTCAGACTCTGGGGGAATGTCCAGTGGCGGGTGCAGGGCCTCCCTGTGGGGACAGCTGCCCACCTCCTACTTGCCCATCTACACCCCAAACGTGGTAATGCCTTTAACCCCACTACCATCCACTTCCTGTCCCCAGTGCCCACCTTCAACCAGCCCAGCCTACTGGGGGGTGACCTCTGAATCCCAAGGATCTCCAAGGCTGCTCTGGGATCTAGACTCTCTCTTCCAGGGAGTACCTCCCAACAAGAGCATCTATGATGTGTGGGTCAGTCATCCTCGTGACCTGGCTGCCCCTGCTCCAGGTTGGCTGCTCTCCTGGTACAGCCTCTGAAGCTTCCTAGGGCAGGGGTTGCTTCTCTCCATCCCCTTGATGGGGAACCAAGGTGGGAAGATGTCTGCAGCACCAACAGCCTTGAAACACCAGGCTCCAGCCTTGCTTAATGTGAGTCCACAAGGTTTATTGGGCTACTCCACAGAGTTGCTACTCAGCTGGGCACCAACTTAGGCCTGGTCAGTCTTCCCTCTGCCTCCCCCACACCCAGGGGCAATGCTGGAGAAGCAGGGCTGACTGAACCTCAAGTAACCAATCATGACTGTATCTTCAGGCCTAATTTGATCAGTCTATCTATCCATCCATCACATCTGTCACCTCCCTCCCTGGCTCCAGGCTGGGGGAGGGAGAGCCCAATGGTGGGTCCAGCCTGAAGTCCTGCCGTCCCTCAATAGTCTGCGAAGGAGGTAGCACCTTTTGGAGAAAAGGTTAGAGAATAAAGACTGGACCCTCTGTACATAGACTTGAAGTGGTAGTCTTGGGGTAACATTAAAAAAATTTACAGCATTTTAATGCCAAGTCTTATTTTTGGAGCAGAGGTGGTGACTTGGGAAACTCATTGGCCAGAGTCAGATCTGGTTCCTGTGGCTCTGGGATCCCCTGCTGTGTGCTGTGATAATGGCAAATGGTGATAAGGAGGGAGCTGAGGGCCTCTGGCCCAATGGGGTGGGGCAAAATCATTTCTCCAGGCTCTTCCCTGGCTGGGGTTGTGGGGAGCAACTCTGGGAGTTTGGAGAGGAGTGGGCTCGGAGAGGTCAAGAAGGTTGTCTTGGGAGACCAGGTGTAGAACTTTGCTGCTACCTCTGCCAGCAGAGTTATATCCCCAGGTCTCTTGGGCAGGGCTTCCACCCAGGACTAGGGAGGAAGGTCCCCTGGGGGCTCTAGTACAGAACATGAGCCGCTGTCGGGGCTGGGGCTTGGAGGGCTGCCAGGAGACCGTGTAGGAGTGCAAGGGGTCCCAGTGAGTGGGGTGTCAGTACTGAGGGAGGAGGGAGTCCCGGAGCGTGGTGCCTTGCGGCGCCGGGCTGGTCCCAGTTCCACTTGACCCACTCGCTCTGCGAACTTGAGCGAGCAGACGGTCTCCCCGAGATCCTCTGGCCTAGTGGAGATCTGCAGAGAAGTGCTTGTGAGCCGGCAGGTCCTAGCGGGTGGTGCTTTGCACACAAATGACCCTCTTGCACCCTACCCCATGCCTGCTCCAGCCCGGCCGCCCACCTGCAGTAGTAGCACTGCGGTGGTTCCCCGACCGAGTGCCGGCTGCAACAAACGCGTGAGCTGCGAGTCGCGGAAGGGCACGTGTGACCGGCGTGCGCGCAACGCAGCCATCACGCCTCCCAGCGCCAGCAGCGAGCGGTTGATAGTCTGGGCTTCCCGCAGGCGCCGAGCACTGTTGGGATCTCTTCGCTGTGCACCAGCCGCCCCTGCCTTCCATGCACGCTCAGATCCCGCTAGGTCCACCAGGTGCAGAGTGCCTGCAAAGGCGCATGAGCCCGACATGGAGGGAGACCCGGCTTCTTGCACGTTGGAAACTCCACAAAGGCTTAGGCAACTACAGTGCTACCTGCGGCGCCCGGAGCACGCAGTGGAGAAGCTGCGCACAGCGTCAGTGTAACGAGGGCATGGGATCGGGAGCTGCGTGGGTTCATGGCAGTGGCGGCGGTGGCCCGGTTGCTTCTCCCCAGGCTCAACATCTGAGAGGAGGAGCAACGAGGCGCGCCTGGTGCACGGTTCCCACTCCCAGGCAGGAGCAAGAGGAGAGACCTCAGAGGACATCTTTACCTGGTGCAAAGTCTCCAGGTTGGGCACATCCCAGTGGGTGAGGCCAGCTACCTGGATTCCTCCCTGTCCTGCTGGGCCCTGCCTCACAGCTAGGCGCTCCGGAGGTCCCGGGGCCAGGAGGTCCCTAATGAGACCAGGAGAGTTTGGTTCCAAGATTCTAAGGGTAGTTCGAGTCTTGGGCCAGGTCGAGGAGTACCCCACCACTCTTCTGCATGGCCCTGACCTGACAGCCTCGTTGTAGATCTCCACCATGCTGAGGGTCACACGGTGCTGCCCTCCAGTCCCCATTTCCCTGAACAGCGACTGCAGCGCCCTGGGAGCTATGCCTGGGTCCTCAGGTGGGCCCTAAAGGGGTACCACATTGGGCTCACATTCAAGCCTCTGAGGCCTTTCCCACCAGGCGTGTGCTCCATCCCACCTCCATGCTGTATGTCTTTCCAGTCCCGGTCTGGCCGTAGGTGAAAATGCAGACACTGTAGCCTTGGAGGCAGGACAGCACAGCTGGTTCCAGCTCTCCAAAGACCTGGGAGAAGGAGAGATGGGAAAAATGTCCTGAGCCCTTTCCAAGGTCTCTATTTAGGACCTTAAAGGTTGGAAAGTGCAGTGAAAAAAGTTTGGGTAGAATACAATTCCCTTGGGAGATGGCTCCAGGGGAACACAGGGGACTGCCTGGAAGACACCCTCCGCCTCTGTAGAAAATGTGGTATTTGCAATTGGTCAGGCAAAGAAAGGAAGAGATGTGACAAAAGGGGTACAGCCTGTACAGATAATGTGGTGTCCTGATGACCACTTAGGTGGTCCTGGTGAGCAGTGGTCAAGGGTCCAGGTGCTGGGACTTGACTGCCTGGTCCCAAACCTGGATGACTGGAAGCTAGTTACTCATTCCTTCTGTGGCTCTTCTATGTTGTTCCTCTGTGCGGCACCTGTCTTAAGGCTTAGTGGGCAAGTGTTCAGAAGGGCCAGAGCAGCACTTAGCACACAAAGGATGAAAAGGATGAGACTGGGAAAGGCTCTAGGGGTACAGAGGATACTAGCCAGCCAGGACTGCTGGAATCTTGGCCCTGAGAGGGGCAGAAAGGTGACTCAGGGGGAGATGGGTAGACATAGTAGTTGCTTCTTTTGCTTTGTTTTTGTGGTATTAGGGTTTGAACCCAGGGGTTCTCTACCATTTAGCTACATTCCAGCCCTTGTTATTTTTTATTTTGAGATAAGGTCTCACTAAGCTATCCAGGTTGCCCTCAAACTTGACATCCTCCTGCCTCACCCTCCTGAGCAGCTGGTATTACAGATGTGCACCACCATGACCAGCCAACAGTGACCTTTTGAGCAATGACATGACTAACTTTCATTGAAGAAGGTGCTGGTAACTGGGTGGCTGTCACCTATGCTTGAAGTCTTGACTGATGGCCATGAGGAGAGAATCTAGAATTGCCAAGGTGGGGGTTAAGAGTCCATGATTAGACAAAAGAGGCACTGGAAGTGGTGGTGCAGAAATAAGGGACACAAGTGAGGGACTTGGTCACAGTGCAATGAAACTGTTGGGCCAGCAGGAAACCGAGGTGTGTATTACTACCATCCCTGTCCCTTAGCTAACCCTCTCCCAGCTCTGAGCCTCCATCTCAGTTACAGAAGCTCCAGGAGCAAAGTTTACATGTAGATGGACACTGTATTAGCAAGTTGGTGGTGGGCTGGGACTTGAGCCCCTGCTTTTCCACTAGTGTCTGGCAGAAAAAGGGGAAAACATGGGATCTGGGCAACACGGTAGGGGAGTGCTGGGGCTGGACACTGAGCTGTTCACCTATGGCCCTCAATGTGCATTGCAGCCACAAAGCAAGGAGGGCCAATGCCTTCCCAGCTGGAAGAGCCTGGACCCCAGAGAGGGGGAGTGGTCAGTCATGGAAGCCTGAGGAGGCATCATCCATGGGGTCATAGCACTGTTTCTACCACTGTGGCACCCAGCTGTACTCTAGCCAGTTCTACACAAGCAGTAATGGTCACTTCAGATAGGTTCATTTTCCTTAAGTGTCCAGCCAGGCAACCACTCCCAGACCCTTGGGCTACTCCATTCCCTTTCAGGCTGGAACTGATTCACCCTCCCTTCTATAAGCGGGCACACAGGAAGGGGAAAGGAGTTTCTTCTGGACTCTGGCAGACTCTGAGGAAGGGTCAGGATAGGTGCAAGGAAGGGTGGCTGTCACCTCCTCCTGGCTGGCATCTGGAGAGAAAACCCAGTCCAGGTGGAAACGACGCTGACGCCCTCGATAGCAGGTGGTGACTGTGCCCCCTGGTCCAGCCTCCACACTCACCAGGCTGCAGGGTGTACCTGGCCTCAGCCGACATAACACACGAATATTCCCTGCAGTGGGGACCAGGTCAACAGATTGCCTCTTTAGCCCTAAGATATAAAAAAGCTCCACTTCCTCCAACCTGCCCTCCCTGCCATCTGCTCCCCAAGCCTGCCATACCCTTAAGCTCCAGCAGCCGCCCTGGGCATCCAGTTGGGGGCCCCTGCTGCCCCTCAGGGAGCTGAGTCCCAGCCCCTCCAGCTGACAATGCCCCCAGGGCCCAGGATACCTGAGGGAACATGGATTTGAGGAAGACAAAGATGGGTGTTCCAGGGTCTCCAAGTAGGGTGGAATGCTGGGAGCAATATGGAGTCATTGTAGCCCCCAGCTGTGGTGATCCACAACTTTCAGTGGCTTTGAGCCCCTGGGGCATCATTCGGTGGGCCTGTCAAGGACATCATATCTGTCCTTCTAGGCTTCTCAGCAACTGTCAGTTTGCACAGGATAGACATGAGATCATCAGGCCACATACAAGTTGTTCTGGTCTCAGAGTCTACCACTGACCCCCTACTCATGGGCATTCCTCAGGGCCAGGAAGAGAAAAATAATAGGGACTTCCCTGGAAGAACAGTGAACAGGCTACCCAGACTGATGATGTGAAGAGGGGAAGGTTCCTGACCTGGCCCTGGGCCTCACTCAGCGAACCCTGACAGCTCTGGGTAAAGGTGCTGACCAGTCCTCTGAGGTCACCACAGCCCTGGCGCAGGCTGGCCATCCGTGCCCGAAGTCCTGGAGTGGGAAAAAAGTTGAGAGGGAAAGCCCAGAACCCAGGGCCTTCCATGAGTCACCTGCTCCCAGCCCTTACCTGCCAGCTGCCCATGCACCTGCTGTAGTTCCCGTCTGCAGTTCTGCTCCGTCTCCTGCTGAAGCTGCTGAAGGGCCCCTCGAAGGCCCTGCAGCTGCACCTCCTGCACCCCCAGCTGCCCCACCGAACCCCACCCCTGTCACTGAGGAAACAGGCACTTACCAGGCCCTGTCCCAGATGCCCCCCTCCCAGTGTCCCAGCCCTCCTCATCCCTGGGCCCCGAGCCCACCTGGACACGTAGGGTTTCTGTGGTGTCCTGGGCCTCCTGAAGCCGGCCCTGGAGCTCCAACAGTGCCTCTGCCTCCTCCTATAGGAAGCAAGAGTCAGGTAGGTCATTGAGTCAGGTGGGAACTCAGGGTGGGGCATTCCACAGTCCATTTCACAGATGGGAAAACAAGAGTGGCAGGCATAGCTGAACCCATGCCTCCCAACTCCAGGCAGGGCTCCTTTCCCTAGTCCCTCTACTTTCCCAGAGACAGTCACTCTGAACAGCATGATGTGGGGATTCTCCCAGATGCATCAGCCTCACTGATGGGCTTGCTCTACATAGGCCACCCCAGGACCTGTCCACCCCAGGACCTGTTTATTTGAGATAGCTTTCTGATGGAGTCCACTGCTTCAACCAACATAAAGACCTAAGAAGGCTTGGACACTGTTGCTGATGCCAGGTGTGCAAGAGCCAGGACTTGTAGGAATAGCAGCAACCAATAAGCAGGATACCTGTGGGGCCCTGTTGGGAGAGCTTGGGCCCCAATGCAGCAGGAGGTCCCGAGTGAGGCTTAGGCTCTGTTTCAGGGCCTCGTTCTCAAGTGTGAGATGCTGAATCCTTTTCTCTGAGTCCGTTGCCCCCTGGCAGAGATGGACGCACTCAGGACCCATGTGAAAGTTCTGTACCCCTCCTGCCCTCTTCCAGCACCTGCTCCAGCAGCCTCACCACTCCCAGGCGTAATCTGCCCAGCTCCTCCTCCTGTTGCTCCAGCTGCTGCCTCAATTCTTCCAGCTGCAGAAGAGCAGAATGGAACTCCTTTTTTGTTTCACACCCTCCAGTCCCTGCTGCTTCTGGGCCCCTCACCTGTCCAAGGATGAGCTGCTCCAGCCTCTGCCAAGCTCTCTGCTCCTCCTCCAAATGAGACAACTGCTGCCCCTGGGCCTCATCCCTTGGTACCTCCCCATGAATGGGGGTGGGCTGGTAAGGGCTATCTTCTTGAGCGAGGGATCCTAGAGAAGGGTGAGCTCAGTTAGGACTGAGGTGGCCTGAATCTTGGGGAGCAGACCTGGGCTAGAGACCCCAGATTGCACACCACGTAGATTCTGATGGGATTCCCTCCCTCCACAGAGGGTACCCTACAAACCATCTGGAGTGGGGGGCTGCACGTTGGAGGCTGGATGAGTACCCTGGAGCAGGACCTGCCTCCCTCTAGGGCTCCGAATCCATGCCAGAAAAGCCAAGAGCTGACTGGTCACTGTCAACAGTGGAGGAACCTCCCCAGGCTGTGAGGAGATATGAATCAGATCAAAGAAACGTGGAATGGTGGCCCACACCTATAATCCAAGATACTATGTAGGCTGAGGCAGGATGGCAAGTTTGAAGCTCTCCTCAGCAATTTAGCAAAACCCTGTCTCAAACTTTTAAAAGTGGGAATGTAGAGAACTCCTGGGTTCAATCCCCCGAAAGGAGATTCAGAGCAGACACTGAGTGGGGCAGGACTGTAGGGACCACAAGGGCTAGAGAAAGAGAAATGGTTGTTGCAGACAGCTCCTCTGCCCTGCTCACCTTGCCCAAGTCGGGAGGAGTCCCGCAGCTCTCTTCTGCCCCCAGCTGGACCGAGAGGAACTCAGCAAGGCGTATAAGAGCCTCTTCCAGGGACACCTCGGCTGGGCGGTCCTCTGCTCCCCCTTCAGGTCCATCCTCAGACCCTGAGCAGCCCGCTAGGCCAGGTAGTAGAAAGGAGAGGCATTCCAAATCACCGTTGGAGACTGGGCCTCTTCCCCCCCGATGAGGTCACCGCACCCCTCCCTCTCTCGGACAGCAAGGATCCCTCAAAGACCCCGAGGCGCTCCGGCCTGCACTTACCGGCCAGGCCTGTCAGCTCCGTCCACAGTTCTGGCGTAAACTGGTCGGGGCGACGACGACCCCTGGGCTTGCAGTGGGCTCTCTAGGAAAGGAGGATGGGGTGTCCCTGAGGAGGAGGTAGGCAGCCTGTGGGGCTCCTTCCCGCCCGGAACTGGACCAGGTGGTCGGGGCCGAGATCTAAGCTCCCAATGCCCGGACCAAGAGGAGGGTCCTCTGCACAGCCGCGTCCCTCGGCGCCAGCGCCCAAAGGACGTATGCTGCGCCGGCCTACCACCACCGCCTCTCCTGGTGGGGGCGGGGGGTCGACCGGCGGTGCAGGCCAACGCTGCTCACCTGGGCGGGATCCTCAGGGTCTGCGGTCGCCGCTGTACCTCCATCCCTGCGGAAGAGGCTGTAGAAGATGTAGATGAGAAGCGAGTAGAAGGCGTACATGGGCGCGCGGGGCGGCAGAGGGCCCGGCTTCGCGCCGCCCCGCGTCCCCGCGTCCCCGCGCCCAGACTCCGTACTCGCCCGCCGCAATGCCCATGCGCATGCTCGCGGCGGCCGCCCCCACGGCCCAGATCCCGCGCGCGGAAGGCGCGAGTCGAAAGGCTGACGTGTGGTCTAGGGTCTCTGAAACAGGTATTCCCGCGACCGCACCTCGCAAGGTCCGTCCTTCTCACAGCTCCGCCGCTCGCCGCCCAGTTCCTACTTCGCGGACACTCAGTATCGAGAACGCTCACGGTTGCCTCACCTCCTTTTGGAGTCCCTCCCGCCCTCCGCGGAGACCCCCACCACTCGCTTGTTACGGAGCACTCGGCACCCAGGTGCACAAACTCGCCGCCCCTTGCAGCCCGCCCTCTTCCGAAGCCCCGCCCTCCCGTCGCAGCCCCGCCTCCGCTCGTAGCCCCGCCCAGACTGCCGAAAGCCCCGCCCCACCTCCGCAGCCCCGCCTCGACCCCTCTGCCTTGCGCGCTCCTTCCCCACCCCCGCGCCGCCGAGTAGCCGTTGCCGGGTTCCTAATCCTGGAGTCGACCTCCTGTCTTCCAATCCTCCTCCTAGAGCCTCCCACCGTCCTCCCCAGGCCCCGCCCCGGCCGCTCTAGCCTCGGCTCCTCTCACTGGTGGCGGTCCTCGGCCCCGCTCGCCAGGGCCGCAGGAGACTGCCTGAGGTAGCGGGGCCGACCGCGTTGGGCCGGCCTCGGCCTCCGCCTCGCCGCCGCCAGGAACTACGAACGGCTGGCGGCCCGCAGGTCTGCGCGGTGGATCCTTCCAGGCCAGGGTGCCGAGGACAGCGCTTCCCTGAGTGCTGGGACAGGCCCGTGCCGCCTCGAAGGCCTGCGCGCCCCGCAGCTCGGTCTTCCCGGGCCTGCGCCCAGTTGAACTCACGCCCGGTCTGCCCAGCTCCCAAGCTTTGTTCCCCCCTTGTCCAGTCGAATTAGTCCTTCTGCACAGGTGTTTCCAGTGGCCTCGGGGCTCTAGAAAGTTTAGGACTGTACTATCCCATCATCTGGTCATGGGGCCCTGGAACCTGGGATTCCCGCCGAGCCGCCGCTAGGGCTCCAGGTCCCCGGCTTCTGTTCTTCCACTCGAAAGTTGAAACTCTCTTTCGTGTCTCCTCAAACTCACTACTGCCCGCGTGCCATGGCCCCCTACCCCGGGGGTGAGTGGAGCACAGTCCTGTCCCACCTGGTGCTGGGAATGGTGTCTTTTCACGGAGCGGTGAGTTCTGCGCAGGTGAGTAACCCCACTCGCACACCCCTAAAACCTAGTTTGCTGTACCAGGGAGAGGGTGGTGGGAGGCAAAGGTGGGACCATTTCTCCATGAGAAACCCAAAGCTTTTCCTGTTTAAAGGGGTCACCCTGCCCTCTTGTTTCCTTCACTAACAGTCAAGTCGAGGGGCTGCTGCTGGTTTCCTCCTCCAGGCTTTGGCTGCTGCTTCCATGCTGGTCCCAGGGCTGGGCACACATGAAGATTGTCTTGCTGGAGCTTGGGTGACCACAGTCATCGGCCTGCCCCTCCTGGCCTTCGATTTCCACTGGGTGAATGGGGACCGCTCCTCTGCTAACCTACTCCTGGGTGGAGGCATGGTGCTAGCAGTGGCTGGTGACCACCTTGGTCCGGAAGGCTGTTCTGTGGCTGGTCAGGCAGTACTGTTGGTGGTCGCAGTGACCATCCTGATTGTGGCTATTTTCACAGCCAACACTTATGGGATGTGGGGGGGTGCGATGCTAGGTGTAGCAGGCCTCCTGAGTCGACTGGAGGAGGAGAGGCTGCTGCTGCTGCCGAAGGAGGATGTCTGTCGCTGGGCCCTGGCTGCAGGCAGTTGGGCCTATTGCCGCGCTCTGCACACACAGCGCCTGCAATGGGAATGACAGTTGCACACAGCAAGGCAGGGCTTCTCCCTTGGTTACCACCTCCCTCTCCACCAGCCTGCTCTTGGATCCTCCTCCCCTAGGAATAGGCTTTCCCTCTTCCTGCAGTGGGCTTGCTGCAGGTTGACTGATTGGGAATGGAGTTTAGGTGCTGTCTCTTCTCCAGTCATCTAGGAACTTGCCTAGACCAGAATGAAAGGGCCAAGGTCCCAGGCATGTTTAGGCCTGATTCTGGGAAGGACATAGTTGTGGGTTCAGAGAGGTTTGATCTACAATAAACCTTAGGAATTCTACAGGAATATGGAATTTGCCAATTCTTGAGAGGGACTGAGGAGTCTTTGGTGAGCTTCCTAAGGCCTCCATGGCATCAGCTGGTTTCCTTGAACAAAGGGAGGGGTGTGCTGGGAGCGTGGGCCTCATTCAGTCTGGTCTCCTTCTGGCACCTTTGTCAGGAGGGCTGCTGTGCCTACATTATACAGGCCCAGAGCCCTTGCTTTCCTGAGACAAATTTCCGGATATCAGCGTCCAGCCTGGCAGGTGGCCCTCTGGGGCAGTGACCTTCACGGGCTGAAGTTTGGGTTAGTGAGGGGAAGGGAAGGGTGTACCACAGCGATTTGCAGAAATGGATCTCCCTTCCCTGGGCTGACTCAATGACTACCTGTTTGCCTTCCAGTCTGTGGAACAAAGTTCTATTCCCTAAGACCCTTACTTTGCTCCGTGGACCCCTCTAAAGCGTCCGACCCCAAGGATAGGAAACGGGGTTGAGCAGAACGGTGGGTTAGGGGTCCGAAGTGCGCCCCCTCCCCCGCGGCAGTCCCTCTGCGTCCTGCAGAAGCATATCCTATCCCGCACAAGACACGAGTGGTCGGCCGGGCTCTTAAAGTTCGTGCCCTTCCACTCCGGATAGCCAGGCCGCATTAAAGCCCGAGTGTCGGGGTACGGTAGCACAGGGGGACCCCCGGCGTGGGAGTCGAGATGCTCCGCCCCTGCTGACTCGCCGCATGTAGGCGCGGCCCCGTAGCCTCCAGGCGGGCTTCCCCACCCGAGGTGCGCGTCCCTCCGCGGGTCGTCCGGGCCCCGCCCCTCCTGCCCACCCTATAGAGGAGGCGGGCCCGCACTCGCTTCGTGCACCCATTGGCTCTGGTTGCCGTGCCGTCTTGCTCCAGGTGGTGTTCCAATTGGCTCTGCGCGGAGCCCACGTGACGGGGAGGACGAGGGGGCGGTGGCGCGGGGGGAGGCGCGCAGGGAAAACAAAGATGGCGGACGCGCCGGGGTCGGTGGCCGCGGCGGCTGCGGGGCGACGCGCGGGCCGGACCCACTGAGGCGGCGGCGCGGCGAGTAGGCTGCGGGGTCGCGGCGGCGGCGAGAGGCCGGCGGGGGCGCGCGGCGCCCCTAACTTCCAGCCGGAGAGCGCGCCGGCACCCGCCCGTCGGGCCGGCCGGCCGCAATG